>JANDJT010000032.1:10268563-10290675 GCA_024331685.1 Stegophilus panzeri
TTGTATAATTCAGTTTTGGCAGCTGGATTTTAAAAAATACCACAACACGCACAAAGCCGTTTTTATTTGCGTGTGTTGCACCCCTTCCCCCAGCGCGGGGGCGCGCACGCGTGTTGAAGTGCGCGGGAATGAGTGACGCGTGAACGCGCGTCGCAGGAGGAGGGGGTCGGGCCGCAGGAAACAAACCCACAGCTAAAGAGTTTTTAATGTCCGCCATGTTGGCCATGGCGCACTGAACCAGGGAGACAGAGCGGCGCTACGGCAAAATCACACCGAGAGAGAGCGATCGAGCCCCGGGCCTTTTCGGCTCTGTTCTTCTCGCTGGACGCGTATTTTTCAAACCAATCCGACGACTGACTCCGAAGACCGACACAGATTCCTCAATGAGAGCTCTAACAGTGTCATTTGGGAATCTAAAGGGACATTATATGTTTATGTTACGTCTTTCTATATAAAAATGAGTAAATTGTCGTTTCGGGCGCGGGCGCTGGACGCTACCAAGCCCCTACCCGTCTTCCGCTGCGAGGATTTACCAGACCTGCACGAATATGCCTCTATTAACCGAGCTGTGCCGCAGATGCCGACGGGGATGGAAAAGGAGGAGGAATCGGTACGTTTTTAAGACGCCGTGGGTCATTTTTACACACAATTTCTATATATTTTTCAATAAAAGGAGCGCCCCAGTATCGCCTGCGCAGCTTTTCACAAAATGGCCGCCGCTTGTTTTTTTTTCTCCGCGGTAAATCGTGTTGTTTATGAAACCCCTCGGTGAATTTTTCAGACCGAGCAAGAACATAAAGACGTTATCTTATGATTTTGAGCAAAATATTCGTGTTGTATCGTGGCGTTTGACTAGCAATTGGCTTGCAAAACACAAAGGAGTCACGTGACAATGGCTGAGCAGCCATTTTGTTACAGTTTGGTCGGAGGAGCTCGTTGTGGCTGTAATGACAGAGCAAACAACAGAGGGCAGAACTGAGCCCACACACCCACAGCACATCCACATGGAGCACTGCGCTTTCACTTAAGTACTAAATTCAAACCAGTGAAGCAGGGTTATAAGCAGGTCTGGGAATGTATGGAGTCTAAAGGCACTTCCAGATCTGAGTGTATGGGAAGTGCTTTAGATAAAAGTGATATTTTGTCCTTGGATTAATAGAAAATGTTGTCTTTAGACATTCATCCTGATGTTTTTGATTTTCCTTTTATGTCTGGTATTTGTCTTTTTACAAAACAGTAAGAAATGGTCTGAAATTAAATAAACTGAGAATGTAAGTCCTGCAATTTTAAAGAGAAAAGGACTTTTATTAACTTCCACTTGAGTTTAATTCATTCTTGATCCAGCTCCAACACCACTAATGAAGGAAGTGTTTGTAGTCTCTTTATGCATCCTGAGAGTTCTTGAATGCTGATCTATGGTTATTTTTTTTTTCTACCTTCTTCTCATGCATTACAACAGCGTGTATATTGAAAAATCGTTAGTTTTGTAAACTCAGATTTGAATAGGTCGTTCTCACCTCAGTAGCACAAGATGAGGTGCGATCCCAGGCATTTGAGCTCTTCTGCTATCTTTGGGGTTGATCACAGTTCCCGCTTCAGGTGAAACACCTGCACTGTTTTTTGTGCATCACACTTTATTCAGGGCTTGATAATTAACTGACTTTGTCAAATGACATGTTGGAATAAATTTACACCTGAAATGAGACTGTACGGATGCAGACTTTATGGTTTGCAGATTGGACCCTAGTCTGTAGGAATGTAACAGTCTGATTTTAGTATTAGCATTTGGACCTGTCCTGCTCTGAAAACTGGATCGGGATCTGCTGATGAATTTTATGTCATGACAGTGTTGAGATGTTTACTGCCCACATAAATCTTGCATGTGAACACAGGATAGAACTTGTCATGTCACAGAAACGACTGGTACCATTGGTATATTATCAACATTTGGATCAGTGCTTCATTCTAATTGAAGTTATAGAAGATGAGGGAACTTTGGCCTTCTATTGAAATTCATTTTCTTTTAAAAATAGTTTTAAAAAATGCAAACTACAGTCTGCCCACTTGCATGAGTGTTTCTATTATTAGACTGATGATCACATTTGTAGTTATCTGCAGTCTTATTGTGGCATCTTGTCCATGTTTCGGTTGTATTTTTAACCTATACAAGTGAGGTCAAACATACACCAAAACAAGCATGAGACACTACATGAATGCAAATTTAGTGTCGCTCAATACAGTTTAAAGCATTCATCGTGACTGAAGATGATTAATGTACATATTTATTTTTGTAACCATTCATGCATTTCAGTTGCAGCCTGCAGTCTTATAAATGTGTCGAGCAGTATCATGTTGACCTTGTGATGGCACATAGTTGGTATTTCATTTGAATTGAGGAAGTGGGCTGTTACCGTACAAGCAGACGTTACTGGTCATTTTACACTTTGCGTAATACCTATTTTATTTATACTGGAATAAGAAATGGGGAGCTCATGAAAGAACTTCGTTAGTGCCTGTCTGATATGATCTAATATGCTGAGTTTGAGTATAAAGCTGCAGTTTTCATGACTGTCCCAGAGTGCACTATTAAGACTTAAGTTATTTGGGATGCTTCAGTTGTAACAGAATGAGTCACCCCAAATAAATAATTCACAGCACTACCATGAACGAGGTTGTGCTGGACTGCTTATAACTGATGAGCATATTTTTTATTATTATTTGTAATATTTGCATAATTCCTTTATTTCTTTTTGATGAAAACATAATCAAGTTTTACAAGTTAGGGGATAAAAAGTAAGCATTTATTTTCATAAGTAGCATTAAATGTGGACGCCTCATTGATCGCCTCAGTACAATGTTTGCTTCTGTATTGGGTTGTGATAGAAATGTGATGGTGGTAGTAGTGCACGTGTGAAACTTTTCAGGAGCACGAATGATGTGCTTCTTAGAAAGGTCAAATGTTCTCGTTCTTAGCCAGGTTGAAGTTCGGCACAATAATTTAAATTTTACGTTTAATTTTGTGTAGATGCATGAGTAGAGAGTTGGAGTGAAATGATACACAACATTCATTGGGTTCAATAAGGTGGTGTCTCAATGCGATACGTTTTCGATAAAGCAAAATTGAGCATTGCCTGAGTCTTAGATTTTCGTCTGTTTGGGTAGTGTGGGGTTTTTTTTCTTTTTTTTTATCATTATCTATCTATCTATCTATCTATTTATTTTTACTTCCCTGTAGCCTCCCCTGGTACAAGATAAAGTGAAAGCTACTGTTTCATAGGAGCGATTGTGGGCTGGAGTACATTTAAATATTTACTGCACCTCACATAACATAAGCAGTATTTTACTATTGATGAATAGCCTACTTTATCATGCAGAGTGTTGAATGTGTTGTTGGGTATGCAGCTACATTAAATCCACTGAACTTGTCTTCTCATTCTTCCTGCTGTTCTTTATTTAAGCATCTTTTTAGCACTGTTTTGAAGTTTAAGAAGTGTTTCATTAAGAAATACTCTTACTTATAAATGTTACTGCTCATTTTGCTGTGATTGCTTCACTTGAGCTTGAAACTCCTGTCACTTGGGCTTGTTGTAGAAATACAAAATGTAGAACTACGATACATGTATTCTGCTATCATCTTTTTGATAGGAGTTATTATGCTTGAGTTAATAAACACTTATCAGGTCCATTAGAGCTGTTTGTGGCACTGGTCATTTTAATCCTCCTCAAACCCTTGGCAGAACACTCTTGCTCAGCAGTGACTAAACTATTGAAGGCACATGAAGCATGATTAGATGAGCAAATTATGCACACAATGCTGCTGAGCTTGATGACCCTGTGAGTAAAAGTTGTATTGAACCATCTGAGCAACTGCTGCTTACTTTAGGAAATAAGCATAAACACGTCATTTGTTTGGCTAGTGTTTTGAGTCTGGTTTTGAGTTTACGTCAGGTCGTTTTTCTCTGATTTGGCAACCCTGCTTCTGATGAAATGCGATAAGTAGTTATTGAAGACCATTTCCAGAAACATGGAAAAACCAGGTGCGAACGCTACTGTCCACTGGTGATGGGATCAGCTGAGATGGATGTTAATGCTGGGTGTGAACAGAGCCTTTGTGATGAGAATTTCACTAGCGTTGGGAGATTTAGTGTAGTACTTGGATGACAAGATATCTCTTGCTTTCAAGAAGGGTGAACCCTCTTTGAGTTTATGAACATGGGGTTTACATTGTAACATGTTTGCTATAAGCAATGTATAGATTTCACTGCATTGTTTTTGGATATTGGTACATTTGTGAGAAGTATCATACCTTTTTATGTAACAAGCTGGGTATGGAGTGGGAGGACATGTTTACATACATCGTGAAGGGTTTGGTACAGGGACAGAATTTAGTTTGTGTGCATCTCCTGTGACTTTGTGTGCAAGTCAGAGCAAACCTTAAATCGTTATAGTATTTGCTGCATCACCTGAACTGACTGTCCTTTTATTACCAGGTATAATGTTGGGCTATAACTTGCTCAGTATGGATTCACTTCATGTGTGAAAGGATTTGTCTTTAACTTTTTTAAACCATAGTAAGGAGGGTGTGTGTGTGTGTGTGTGTGTGTGTGTGTGTGTGTGTGTTGAGTCTGTAGGAAGTCTTTTGAAGTTTGGCAAGTTGTGTCTAATATTTACATTCTGCGTTTGAATAATTTATGTCCACTGTAGGACCGAGTCATAAGGAAAATATAATTCAGCACTGTTGAAATTAGGGCTGTAACTAATCATTATTTTTGATAATCGATAAATCTGTCGATTATTTCTTTGATTAATCGATTAGATGTATTAAACAGCCAATTTTTATTTTCTGTATTTTTTTTTTCTTTTTTTTTTTCCTTTTTTTTTTTCTCTTCCCAAGAAAAAGTTTTAACATTTTTCCCCAATGTTGTCCTTCAAACATTGTGCAAATTGAAGCCTATGAAAGATATTTAATGTATCTGTGGGCTATGCTGTACATTGTGCAAAGGATTTTTAAAAATATTAACATTCAGTTTTTCTGTTTTCAAAATATATCGTCCAAAAGCTTTAAAACAAGGGGGGGTCCACAGTGGTGTCTTAGACCCAACTAATCGGTAATGAAATTCTTTGATTTATTTTAATTGCCGATTATTGTTTATTGATTAGTTGTTGCAGCTCTCATTGAAATTGAAAGTGTGCGATGTTAAATCTTTAACAAGTAATTTCCTAAGAGGCCTGTTGGGTGGGTGTGGATGTCTGTTGGAAAAAACACAACCATGTGATTTTAGTATACAGGGTATCCCAACAGTCCCCATACATGGGGGACTATGTTTTCCAGCACCACGTCGGGTGTGCCTTCATCAGTGGATGCTCGTGTGTGTCCACTTCTCGGTCAGTCCACAACACTTCCAGCCTTTTTTGAATTTGTTTGACAACAGTGGTGTGTGTGATGTGCTTGCCATGGTTCCTGTTAACATCCATCAGAACCTTGCAACATATTTCTGATCCAGCCATGAGAATGATTTCAATACGTCGTTCTTTTATCAAAGGCATTTTTAAAGGCTGTCTGGGGGGAAAAAAAAATAAAAAACAAACCGAGTACAAAGACATTTTGCTAAAGACTGTTTATTCCCCTCTGCATGGAGAGTTTTGGGACACCCTGTATAATTAGCAAAATTAAAAATTACCAAATGCCTACGCAAATCAGGTTTAATGCAAGCGTTAACGAAGTATCTACCCATAAAGCCTATGTTGGTGGTTAAACGATCAGCTTCAATATATCTTTAAGCAAGCAGTGGTATTTTGTGATATTCAGCAGTCCTGTATCTTTCTCTTATCTTGAGCCAGCAGTTGAACATTGTCTTTGAATGTTTATTTTGGAGTAGCTGAGATGCTTTGTCATTATGGAGACTGGGTAAGAGGTGATGGAAGTGTTCCAGTTGGAGTTGACCTGCTTTTCCCAGGCAGAATGCCGAGCCAGAGGCCTGCTTTAGTCAGCTCTTAGTGCCTGCCTTCAGGAGCCGCAAGTCATCCTAAAGCCGCAGAGTTAAAATAGGCTGATGAGAGAGATCCGTTTTGGTTTCTTTCTTCTTACCACCTCCGAACATTAATCCAACTATTCAAATTGTCTCATTATTTAATTGGGTGCTATATTTGGCTATTTATTTTAGTCTTGGCACTGTCTATTCCTGAGGTTTTTATTTTTACTGATGTTTGGGTTAAACCCATTTACTTCAAACGCCAGTAAAACATGCTAAAAACTATAAGATTAAACACAACTTTGTTACAGTGATGGAAATCGCAACTCATTATCAGTGATTTTAAAAATCCCAGACCCACAGTTACTGTATGTTCCCCAGACCCCACTTTGAGAAGAGTTTAGAGGAGCACACACCAACCGGTATGTGGACCCAAGGAGCAAATCCAGTACTTCCTGATTTAAATTGTGCAAACGAAAGGTTTATTAATCAAAAAAGTACTCCCATTCTTTTAAAGCTATGGAAAAGTATTTACACGTTCCCTGGTGAAACATGTGGGAAATCTGACGGAGCAAAACAATGCAGCAACTTGTGTGACGTAAAGTAAAGAGCATTATTCAGCCAACTTGAGTTTTCCCCTAAAGCTGTACCACAGGTTGAAGTTAACAAGCTGATGCAAGTTAACTGCATGTTAACTGTTGGACTAAAGGGATGCAGATGCTCATCCTGCTGTTTTGAGACCAGAGACAGCTGCATAGTCATTGAATGTTTGGCTTTAGTTAAATAAGTGTTCCAAAGGAAGTAATAACTAAATGGTATAGGCCTGTAACATGTTATGGACATACATGAGTAAACGTACGCCTTTTTTATATTCTCCGAATTTTCCATAATATGCACAATATACTATGCACATTTGGGAAGAAAAGAACACACACAACAAAACAACCTATTTGCTCACATCGATGCATGCAATATGAATAGGCTCACATGCACCATGTTGCCAGAGTGCGCTTCTGAGACATTGTCTAGTGACACATTATATAATATAGTCTTTATATTTGATTATTAATAAAGTTGTTTTATCAAGTGATCATAATCGCATAGATTCATTTTACAGTCCTACTAGCCTATTATTTGGAGTAAAAGCGCCTTTTCTTTTGGGTGGGGTACTGGCCTTTTGAGTGGGATTTTCACACCCTGTCATGGCTGTATGCTACTGCAGTAGACTCCTCTTGCAGTATTAAGGATAACAAATAATTGATCATTAATTTAAATGACAGTCATCGGAATTTGTGTACATTGACATCCCTAGTATGGGAATTTTGCTGCAACAAGATGAGTCAGGTTGTGTATGTGGACATGTGTATGCAGGAGAGAAAGACATACCAGTTGTTGTGTTTTGAGATTAGACGTTATACAACGTTTGTGTTTTTAGATGCTGTTTAAATATATACTTGCACACATTTACTGGATAATAAACGTGTTTGTGCAGTGAGGCCCTAGTGTTATGCAGCCATGAGTCCTCCATCAATCGCCATCTCCACCAGCAAATCATGTGTTTCAGTTTATAAATTGAGCAGATTGTGAAATATCAGATGCATTGGACTGTTTATACATGGTTGCTGAGCATTGAAAGCGTTTAAGTAATGCTTACAGAAAGCTGGTAACATGTCTTTGGTGTCAATTTTATGTGGAACATTGTTGAAATCATAGTTTTCATTAGTGAGCAGAAAAATCACTTTGGGCTCAAAAACATTTGAATCTCCTTTGGTGGCTGTATTAATAATTCTGGTTTTAGGTGTCATAGTCCTTTTGATCCACCACTTTTTTTTTCTTTTCTTTTTTTTTTCCTCCAAAGATTTATACCTTCTGTGGCCAAATTGTGGGAAAAGAACAATATCTGTAGCTTTGTGCATCGCTAGTCCTAACGTTATAATGATTGGTTTCTCATGAGGCTTTCCATTAATTATATGATGTATTGCATGCAGGATATTGTGGGAACAGGTTGACGGAGATAAATGTGACTCAGGGTTTTTTTTTTTTTTTTTTTTGTCTTTTTGAAAATTCAGGCAAGACTGTGACATACCGGAAATACAGAATACTACAGTACATAAAAAGTAACTTTAATTTAATGTCACAGAAGGACATAAAGGAAAAACTAGCAGAGCATGACTTTAATTTTATATGGCAAAAACATACCTGTAAGTGTTTTTGTCAGCTTAACCTGTGTACTGAAACTCTGTCCTGATCCGTGTGTGTGGTTTGTTGTAGGAGCACCATCTCCAGCGGGCCATCTCGGCACAGCAGGTGTACGGGGAGAAGAGGGACAACATGGTGATTCCCGTGCCCGAAGCAGAGAGCAACATCTCCTACTACGAATCGCTGTACCCCGGCGACTTCAAGATGCCAAAGCAGCTCATTCACATACAGCGTGAGTTGGCAAGCATGTGGACCTAATATGAATGTTAATTAAGCAGTAGAGCAGTTAGTGAGTCCAGTAATAACAGGACTGCGTATGAATGCAGAAGCAACTTTGTGTATGAGGGTTGTTCATGTTGCACATGCACGTAGGGTGTTGTTTGGAAGCCATCTGGCTCTTGCCTTTAAGCCCTCACTTTAAGGTTTTTCTTAGTGGGATGCCATTGTTGTAGTAATTACCAAGGCTCTGTGTGAAGAGTGCATGTTGTATAGTAATCACCACTTGTCCATCTGTTCACAAATTGTTAGGGTATATTTTCACACTAGCTGGATTTCCTCATCTGCAAGCCCCCTTTTTTTTTAACACTGGAAAGTGTTTTTCCCTCCCCAAATGTCCAAATTTAAGTGTTTTAGCACAGCTCTGAGTGATGTCACGCAGGGCATTTAAGTTGGAGCGTAGTAAACTAAATGTTGAAAAAATAAATCAACACCAAATCATTATAACTAGATGACCTTAAGCTATATTTAAGGTCATGTGGCTGAATAATTACAAAATATTGTTTTTCTATCTATGGCCGTAATCTGTACATACAGGAATATTGCCTGCCTGGTGTTTTTGTGTTACCCGTTGAAATATTTAAGGTAGTTCAGTCACAAAAGCATAGTTTTCTTTTTCCTCAAACACAAAAACAGAAAGGTTATAAGACCTAGACGCTTCACTGCAAAGCTCTAGTATTAAGTCAGCTTTTATTGTGGAGGAGAAGAGGTTGGAGGTACTATCTTCTTACAGAAACGTATATGATTTTATTTCTTGCATTTTAAAAGGTGTGGGTTTAAATTGATATTGATTTCTTGATCTTTTTCTGCATGTTTATGTAGTTTAGTCTAGTTGAAAATCCCTGGGGTTACTGCTGTGTATAATGAGTTTTCTGTGCTTTTCAGCAGTGTGTCCTGAATAGCATACATATGCAGTGCTGTGTGCTCCCTGGGGGAGCTAGTTTATCATACTGATGTGTAAATGCATCCATAATTAAAAATTATTCCATTTTAATAAATATATTCATGATGTGTTGAGCTGCTTTGGATTTACAGCAGATCGGTTCCTTTGCTGCATTTCATTTTCATTTAAGGAGCTAACCAAATGTGGTATCTGAGTGCAGGTCTGTCCACAGTTTACTTGGGTTTTGAGTTCTGGATCTCAACATTAGGCTTATGCTGTACAGTAGTACCATCATATACTCAATAGCACTTTAGCTGAAATCATGTACATCTGTTAGTTGTCTTTCTGGTGTCTTACGCTTGTGTGTGAGTATAGGAGTGTGTCTGGCCAGAATCAGTGTATGCGTTGCTAACTGGAAATGTCTTGCTGTCAAAGGGCATCTGAGCGCACCATTTTTTTTTAATGCAAAAAAATACAGCTTGTGGGGTATGAATACAAATTCAACCCTTTCTAACTCCAACTACAGTTTTCTGAACTCCTGAAATGCCAACAGTGTTGCATCACTGACTTGATTTAGTCATCTCAACACCATTTTGTATGTGTGTGTGTCTGCTGCTAAATATAGTATGCATATTGATGTCTTTTTAGTTAAACTCCAGTGATGATGTATTCAGGGGATTCCCCTTCTGGAAGCTCCCATAGTTCTCAGATCTGTATGTTTTTCTTAGTCCCTTGAGGCATGCTGCTCGTGTTTGTGTGTTTTTGCCATTGTCATAATCCAAGGCTTCCTAAGTAAACCTTGGAAAAATGCCAGGTTTGAGGCAGAAGTTATTTAATTCTTGTTAAGCACAGAATGAACCGTGCAATACATGCTGCTTTTTTAAATGTATTTATTTATTGTTTGTTTTTAAATACATCATTGTACAGCTTTCAGTCTGGATGCAGAGCAGCCAGATTATGACCTGGACTCTGAGGATGAGGCGTTTGTGAACAGGCTGAAGAAAAAAATGGAGGTGGGGGTGCTGCAGTTCGAGCAAATGATTGACCGGCTAGAGAAAGGCAGTGGCCAGCAGGTATCACCATTTGTAATGTCTTAAAATAAGCTCCAAGACTTCACTTTTTTTAAGCTTGATTTTTTTTTTTTTTTTTTTTACTTTTTATTGTTGGTGTCAACAACAGTCATATTCGTTGCGTTCTATTTAGTTGAAAGTTCTTAAAATTGTCGGCTTGGCTGCTACCTAATGGTAAAAATTTGAAAGACAAAACTGAATACCCTCTAGACAATTTTTTAAAATTATTTATCAATAAAATTCCCCCTTTTTTTCATGAAAAAAAACATAGTTAATTGTTATTGCTTGGTGAAATCCCTAAGTACATATCCCATGTCATTTGCTTTTCAGCTGGTGACTTTGCAGGAAGCAAAGCTCTTGCTTAAGGAGGATGATGAGTTGATCAGGGAGGTGTTTGAGTACTGGAGCAGAAAGAGGAAATCATGTAAAACTGGATCACTTGCGCCAGTAGTCAAGCAGGAGAAGAGAGATTGTTCCAGCACCAGTGACCCTTATGTGGCCTTTAGGCGCAGGACTGAGAAAATGCAGACCAGGAAGGTGAGTATCCTGAGACTACTCTTAGTCTTTAAGTTAAAATGAGTGAAAATGTACAGACCTATTTCATCTAAACAATGTGGTCAGGATGTCAAAACTTAGGAGTCTTAATCTCTTAAATAAATAAAAACTGAATTTTCATAGATCCTCAATCCATAATTTGAGGATCCACACGCATTGATGAATAACTTCTCCTCTTGGTTTTTTATAACAGAACCGTAAGAATGACGAAGCATCATATGAGAAGATGCTGAAACTGAGGAGAGACCTGAGCAGGGCCGTCACCATCCTGGAAATGATCAAGAAACGTGAGAAGAGCAAAAGAGAGCTGCTGCACCTCACACTGGAGATCGTGGAGAAGAGGTATGACACCAGTATACTAGATGGCATATTTGGTTTTTCATGTTTCCAAACAAATGATTGATGGTAGTGAGCATCACACTGAACACTTGACTCACTCCCTACCAGTAAGAGTGATCTTAACTTTACAATGTGTTCAGGAAGCTAGGTCCAGTTACAGAATTCACAATAAAAAGGGATTGGTGGAATTTGGTTAGTGGACTTTTTCTTCCAGTGTTCCCAACTGAGTCTTCCATACCTCACATAGAGTCTGACTTCATATTAACAGTAACTTCAGCTATTAATTACCGCTGCTGTTCCATGTGGGTGTAAGTGTCCTCGGAGAAAACGTTAGTAAGCTCTGTATTAATAAGCTCAGCCTCCACAAAAGCACATAAAAGAATCTTGATTTATGCTTGATTTTCTAACGTAGCACATGTTTGTGTCCAGGAAGTTGGTCAAGCTTTCCGGTTCAGCTGTGGTCTTGTTTTCTCACAATACACACCATGTATCTGGCTAGTGCCTGTTTTTTCTCTTTTTTCTTTTTTTTTTTTCTCTTGACCTGTTTTAAGCACAAGGTGACTGTGTAGTAAATAGACTGTCATTTTATGGCAAATTTATGCTACACTTTGTTTCGCTTGGTTTAATTAATGATTTCAGCTAATGTATTCCTGATTCTGAAAAGGTAGTCTGTCATCCATGCACACTAATTAATCTAAAATGTTTAAGTAACATGTTTATAGACAGGCATGAAACGCTTTTGATGTTTGACGCTTACTAATCCAAGCATTTTTGTTTATATCTATAACTGAATTCTAAAGAATTCTATGAGCTCATGTTTGTGCTGACTTTAATATAATACAGTGACCCTCTGGTCATAAGAGGGCAAGATATTAGATTAAGACTAGCTCTATGATGTGTATTTTCAGGAACAGCATACCCGACTTTGGTGCTGATGTCATGGCGGAGGCACTGGCCATGGCCAAGCCCATTTACAAGATTCCTATCATTCCCTTACCCAGCAGCAGCCAGTACCGCCACCAGGACCATGTTGAGCTCAAGGACTATAGGACTAAGGTGAGGGTTTATCTGATCGTACCGCGGTTAAACCTTGGCTACATAATGGATGTTGCAGCGTCTGTGACATAAATGTCTAGATCCAGGAGTCATAATTCCATAGTTCAGAATTAACAGACTGAGAATTTCTTGATCATTTTCTGTAAAACAAAATTATAGAAGGTTCTTGTGCTTTTTTTTGTTTGTTTGGTTGACTACATCAGCCTGAGAAGATTGAGGTGGTCCGGACAAAGAGGAAGTATGAGAAAAAGCCCAAGATCCAGCCATTCTCCACTCCTCAGCAGTCTGGCTCCCACCTGTTCAACCTCAAAGACCTCAACCAATACGACTTTCCCAGCTCAGATGAAGATCCTTTCTCTCAGGTATGAGTGGCATGCATGCATTATTGCATTTCGATTCCACATTTATCTTTAGACATCATGAAAATTTGTGCTACTCTTAGAACTTTTCGTTTTCTCTGAACACATTAACTTTTTTTAATTGTTTATACAAATTTTTTTTTTTAATTTTTTTTTCTCTCCCTTGTGCAGATGCATTCTGGGTCATCGGAGGCTGAGGAAGAGAATGACCCTGATGGAGCTTTTGCTTTCAGAAGAAAAGCAGGCTGTGTTTACCACTCTGTATGTCCCCCTCTCCTCCCCCATTCGTTCATTTTCATCTTTTGCTAGTTCTTTAATCATTTGTCAAGGCTGTGTTCAAATGAAAATGTAATTCATCTCATGTATTGATATTGCTTTAAAATAACCTGTGTATCTCTTTCTCTTCAGGCTCGTTTGGATCAGAGGGGTGGCTGGCCATGGTGTAGTGAGGCTGAGGGTGGGTCATGTGATCCACGATTCCGATATTCTCTCACCAGCCTTTCAGCACCACGCCGCTGCCTGGGGTTGGCACGACGTCGGGTGGGACGAGGTGGCAGGCAAGTCTCTCTGAAACAAGTGCCGCGTTTCCACCACAGGAGCCTTTTTAGGAACTTTTTCAAGAACATGCATACAGTGGCATGCTGCTCATAGGGGGGAAAAGACTGTGTGTGTGACCTGTTGAATATAACTGGTGTTAAATGTGTGGCAAATATTAACACCATATTCATATAATAAAGTAGAAAGGATTCATATCACAACTTTGATCTCAACTGCCTCCATGTTTGTGTCTGTACTTTTGCCACATGTTAAAATGTCATCTTGTTGCACAAATTATTTTTGCATGATGGTCACAGTTCCTGCAGTGTGGTGGAAATGCAAAATAGAAACTTGTCCTTGAACTGTATGGTTCTGGTCCAGGACAGTGCCAGAACCCTTTTGCTAGTTCATAGGTGCTTCTGTCCAAATGTGTAATGCCTTGTGTCTGTGATGTACAGAGTGCTCCTGGACCGGGCCCACTCGGAGCTTGACGGCATTTTCCACAGTCTAGATTCCCACATAGAAGGGGATTTGGCAGCTTCTGCTTCTCCTCCTCCTCCTCTCCCAGAGAGCTCCTCTTATAGCAACACCTCTTTCCCCACATCATCATCACAGACTTCTGCTTCCTCACCTGACTTGAGGCAGATCCTACAAAACATTAAGAGCTGCCGCTGGAGACACTTTAAACCACGGACACTAAAAAGCCAATCAGACACACGGAGTAGCTCGTCCCACTGCGGTCTCAGAGGCTTCAGCCGCTCCTTAACCACAGCGTTAGGATCAGGCATTAACATACCAAACAGAGGAGCTGCTACTATAAATTCTTCACTGGGTGAGTTTGTATGCATGTACTCGCACATACAGGCTCCACACCTATCTGAGTTGTTGCCCTTAACACTTTTCTTGGCTGTAGATTGCTCAAATTTATTATGATATTCTTCTCCGTGATATTTAGTTTGGTTCAGAGATTTTGAGACAGTGCATAATAATAGTACATTAAACGACTACATACAGGAATTGTATGTTTTCCCATTTGTAAACATTGTTAATTTCCCTTACCTTTGACTCAGTGTGTGGGCATAATTGGAGAGGAGGAAGTGTGTGTGTGGGTTGAAAAATTAATTTGTGCAAATTGTCTGCTGCTTGGTCATGCTGTGGTATCTTGGGAGGCTGCGACTAGCAAACCCATCTGCAACCTCACTACTTTCTTTTGTGTGTGTTGTGTATTCACACCCACATCAAAGTTGTGCATTATCGGCATATGAAAAGTTAAAGTGGAAATGGTTTGATTATGAATGTGAAAAGGAAAGGGGAAAGCAGATGATGCTTGGGTTTTGTCCCTATTCCCAGCAGCACAAGCTCAAGTCTTGATTTCACTTTGAACATGAACCTCATTAAACATGTGAGTGTATAATAAAAACATTTTATCCAAGATTGCAAACAGCCAACCAGATGCCAATGCTGATGAGGTTAAAGGGTTCATTTTCCACTTTTATGAGGAAATGTAAAAAAGTTCAGGGAGAGTTAAAGTTCCATCACATACAGAATACACACACTCGTAAAGTGAATGGAGTTGTATTGGTCCACATGATCAGACTTGGCTAATAGATGTTCAAGAGCTGTTTCTTTATATTAAATTAGATCTCAGCTGTTTATTCTTCTTTTAAAAATAAAAGAACACCGTACCAGTGTGGTGCTTTCCATAAATAAATTGTGCAGTTGGAAGTTGTTCTTTAACGTAGCACAGCTTTGGCATAATGTGCCACTTTAAATGCGTTTACATTTTTATGCATTTCAGATGTTCAATAAAACAGCTGGTCTACTAGATGGCTAATGCACAGGCAGACTGGTCACAATTAAGGGGATAGGAGGGTGAACACAGACATGCTGGATAACATACTTTGATGTTAATATTTATGCTTTGTGCTAATGATTGTCATGTTTGTGTTTTTTCAGTGTTCACAGCAGAACAGTTCCAAGAGCACCAGGAACAGCTGGCTCTCATGCAGAAGCAACAGCTGGAGCAGATCCAACAGCAGGCCAGTGAAGGCTCCAACAACACACAGGTGTGTGCGCGAGTAAAAGACAGACATAAGGCAGACATTGTATTTCTTTTTCATTTAGTAACTTTCTTTTCATTTATCTTTAGTCTCTAGTCTCTGTGTCTAAGACGCTGGATTCAGCCCGTGCCCAGTTTGCAGCCTCCGCTCTGGTCACCTCTGATCAGCTGTTGACCCTAAAAGTCAAAGAGGATGGTGTTGTGGGAAGTGGAGTCAATGGCATCCTCCAGGCCTCAGGTGAGAAGAATGGATACACACATCAAATTATTTTTTAGATTGCCAAAAAAAAAAAACCAGGCAATAAAATCTTATTTGATTGCATATCCACACTGGTTTAGTTTTATAATATAGGTGTGCATGAGCTGAGTAGCTACCAACATGGACAGTTCAGTGTGGATTATGTTTAATATTAGCACAGTATCGAAGTGGTACAGAGCATATTTTGGTGCAGACAACAGTAACAAAAACTGTTTGATAGCATGTGCCACCAAAATATTGCATTTGCTGCTGTCACTAACTACCATTATTACCCTGACTTACCTTAATTCTGGTTTTCATGTTAAAGGTTTAAGAAGCACAGTACACAAAAAAGAGGTTGATTGGGCAAATTGTCACATGCTCATAAATTAGATTTGAATGCAGCTGAGAAAAATGAGATTTCTTGTTTGTTTTTTCACGTTCCCACTCCTTCAAACAAAACAGATTTACCAGGAACTGGATTTTAGTGGCCCATTCAAACAAAACCATACACCTGGTGCCTTCTCCTTACTACCTTTTTGTAATTATTCTGTCATCTTATTGTGTTAATTCTATTCCAGGAGTTTACAAGGGCTTACAACACTCTACTACATCTGCTTCAATGCTCACAAGCCCATCACCAGTGACCATGACTTCTGTCCCTGCTAGCTTATCTGTTTCTAACAGTACGAACTCCACCACCACCTCTATCCACAATACACACAATCCGCTCAGTAATCATGGGAACAGTACTGCCAACTCCGCCCCTCAGCTTCTGATTGGGAACAGTCTGCGTCTGAGCGTTGCCACGCCCCAGATCGCCAGCCTCAACTCTCGCCATCTGCCCAGAAGTCTCGGTGGCGTGCCACCTGCTGCCTTAAAACTCGCAGCCGCTGCTAGCAATTGTCAACTTCCCAAAGTCACCACTGGGTGAGTACGCATACACCACGATTTGTTTCACTCATTAACTATGTATCATTAAGTTCTATTTTAGCATGTAAACTCCCAGAGTTAGAAAGCAAACTTGGAAATATACTGATTGTCTTTTTTTTTTTTTTTTTTTTTTTTTTCCCCCCTTTTCTTTCCCCCCCCCAGGGAGAATCATGAGCAAGAAAAGCAGTCCCTCAACAGTATAGCGGAGAACACAGTTGCTATGGAGGTGACGTAGTAACCGTTGCCTGGGCGATCTTTTCCCTGCCCACTGCGTTCTTTTGGTGCTGTGCACCAATCACTTTTGGGAATACAAAGAGACAGCTGGTTTCCACAGCAACTGTCAGGCCTTGACAGCAAATCTCATCTTTTTTCCCCCTTTTTAATATATATTCATTATTGTTAGAGAAAATTCATATGTAAATTATGAATATGGCAAATATTCATTGTACAGTAACTGCATATTTGTATAAAAAAAAAAAAAAAAAAACTCCACCCCACCAAAATCTTGTATATATGTTACTTGAATCCAGATTTGTTCATTTGTGATGTTTTGCACTTGGGGAAATACAGAAATTAAAAAAAAAAAAAAAAAAAAAAAAACAGGAGGGGGGGGGAAAAAAGGCAGAAGGGGAGAAAAAATATTGCTGAGAGCGTGAGTGAGCCGTGTTGCAGGCGAGAGTATCGAGTCATTGCATTGTGCATGGTGAGGAAACCTGCTGTTTTACCTATTTATTGTGCTGTGTTTACACGTTTCTTTTTCCATGAACACTGTACCGTCATTTGTTCCTGTGTAGTTGGTGTTTGGGTAGCTACAGGTTTTTTGTTTGGTTTTTTTGTTTTGTTTTGTTTGTTTTAACTTTGTGAACAGCATCAGGTTCTTCATTCTCCATTTCTGATGGGTCTTTGCAAATCATATGAGTGCAACTTTTTTTTTTTTTTTTAATTTATCCTGTTGTCTTTTAAATTGTTTATCCCCCTTTGTGTTATCTTGCCTGTTGGCTTTGTTTAGAATGGGCTATGTAGGTTTGTCACTCTGAGGGTTTGAGAATGGTGGGTGGGGTGGTGTGTAGGAAGCTTCCATTTAACTAATAATCCCAAAACAAGTGATAGACAGGTCATGAAGCCTTCACTCGGAAGCATCTGTGGCTTCCACTTCAGCTAAGCACTGTTTGTTTGTTTTTTTTGTTTGTTTTATGTTGACTTAAGTAAGGATTATTGCTGCTTTTGTATAATTTCAGTTCCTTTTTCATATTCTGAAATATAGCTTCCTCCTTCCATAACAGTTTCTTTGTATAAGAGGCAATTATTTTTGTATTTTTTATTTGGTGTGTATTTGTTTCTGTTCTTGTGGTGAAGCGACTTTGTGCTTCGCATGGTGGAAGACTTTTTGTCCATGTCAGTACCTTTCACTGATGAGTGAATGCTAATGACTTTCCATTCTTGCTGTGCCCGTGTCATTATTTCAGCTAAACGGCACGTGAGATGTAGGAGTGGGAGGAGCCATCCAGCTCCAACAGACTCCAGACTATTTCATTTCCTAAATCCACAAGTTAAAAAGGTGTGCCTTCCTTTGGGAATATGCTTCTTCATCTCTTCCATGAAGAGGATGGCTCTCGGGCAAGGCTGCAGTTCTGTGGTCCTGTGTTGCCCAGTGCCCGGATCTCCAATATTCAATTCACTGGCTGAACTGAACCACCATCCAGTCCAACTTGGTGGCTGACAGAATTAAACTATTGAGAGGGGGGGAAAAAAAAAAAAAAAAGTTAATCATATTGAAAATCAAGAGGGGAAAAGATGAGATCATTCACACAGAAATCTGATAATAAAGCCCAGGTTATTATATGTGAGAAGAGATCTCTGTGTGCTTTTGTTCAAATGAGTGAATGATGGTTGCCTTACTATTTACATTTTTATTCCCATAGCACAATTTTGTTTAATCCCAGTTTTCCACACACTTAATTTAATTATTTATTTATCTTCATTGATTGTCTGGGACAGGCTTAATGTCACTGAGATGAGAATACACAGTGATCAATCCATGGCAGCAGTTCATGGTATCCACGGATGTTAATAAAAAAAAAATTATTTATTTTTTTTAAGGAAACCAAAGTATTTGGAGAAAGCCCACACAGACACAACAAGAACACTGGGAAACTCCACACAGACAGTAAGCTAGAGCCCATTTCTGGAAGTGAGTGTAACTTGGGTTTCTGCCCAAACCTGGTCAGCACAGGGAGTGGAACTCCTGTAGCCATGATAGTGTCTCTTCATATTCATTCACTTTTTTTTTCTCTCTCTCTCTCTCTCTCTCTCTCTCTCTCTCTCTCTCTCTCTCTGTCTCTCTCTCGGGATCATAATCTTGGTGTGCTGAATAAGTACTAATCAGATCTTACATAACGCAACTGAATAAATGGTGGTAGACACTGATGTGTCCAGGTTTTTATACATGGTGTGGCAAAGGGTGTCACGATCTGATCATATATAGGAAAAAGTTGCATTTGCAGAATATATGATTTGTCCTGGATTGTAAAATGACGACTGTATTGGTGTCATGGTTGTTATAACCTTTCTGATGCTCAAGGGATTTGGTCAAAATACCTGCAATGATGATGTAATTTAACATAAGATAGATATACAGGGTGGCCATAAAAGCCATACAGAGGGGGGAGTATGTTTGCCAGCACCATGTCGGTTATGCCTTCGACAGTGAATGTTCATGGACGTCCAGTCTTATTGAATTTGTACAAATGTTTGACAACAGTGATGTATATGATGTGCTTGCCATGTTTCCTGTTAAAGTCTATCATAACCTTGTGACAGCTTCCCGATCCAGCCATGAGAATAGTTTCAGTACTTTTTTTTTGTTTTGTTTTGTTTTTTTTTTAATCAAAGGCATTCTTAAAGGCTGTCTGAAAAATATATATAATATAAACTAAGTATGTAAAATTTTGAAAGACATTTTGCTATAAAGTTAATTTCCCCTATGTATGGAGACTTGGGACACCATGCACGTAAAAGCATGGTTGCATTGAACACATGAAATACTGAGAAAATTCTGAAGTGACTTAATTGCATTTGTGCTATTTAGTCAATGTTTAACTAAATGTATCTCGTCTTCATTTTACATGTGTGTTATGAGAGAGGTGGTGGTGATGCATAGATTTTCTGATATTTGGTATAAAATCACTTGGGGAAAGCCAAGGAATGCTGGCAATGTAGCGATATGCTTATCACAATTTATATTCCTAAAACAAACTTACAAGGAGTGGTAATTATTTCCATGGTGACTAGCTTATGTCGGGGAATAAATGTCATTCTCCTAACAGCTGATTGGTCCAGAACCTGTTTACAGGCCTGAATTTGCCCTTGAGCATGTTACCATAGAGATGTAACCCAGTAAAAATTAACCCACCATTGTGAAAACAGAAAATCCTCTGTGAGCTCTAACTAAGCTCAGAGATTAGTTAGTTAACCAATATTCAGTTTTGTGAGACAAGACCTAGAGCTCAAGATAGAACCCTGGACCACCAGCACTACCTGTTGGACAACTGTACCACCACCACACTGAAGTAATAAATCAAACAGTAAACAAATGCATACTTTCTCATGTCAAAATAAAACAGCTGATTAAACCTGTCTCCAAAGTAACAGTCTAATTACTTTGCAATCCATACAGGATTTCACTGAGGTGTTGTTTTTTGTTGTTGTTGTTTTTTGTTTTTTTTTTTTGTTGTTTTTTGTTGTTGTTTTTTGTAATTATTGCAGCCAAAAATGCTTGATTTTGCAGTGGGTTGTTTTTTCCAAGTTTGTTTGTTTTGTTTTTTTCTTGTTTGTTTGTTTTTTTCCCAAAATTTGTGATTCAACTTGTGGAGATTTTTGCCTTTTTTTCAGAAAACTGCTTGAATTGTTGTGCACTGTCTTTCACAGTGATGTTTGTTGGTAAATGAGGCCTTATAGCTGTACTCACGTTTGGCGTTACTCTCTGGTGTTACTCTGTATTCAGAGAGGGCTTTGGCTGAATGTGGTGACATCACATGGTTTTGGCCCATATCTGTGGAAAATCTGCTGTAATTTTTTTTTTTTTTTTTTTTTTTTTTTTTTTAAATTGAAGCTCCTCCGAATATTGCAAACTTTGCTTAATTTTGCGTTAATTTCTGCGATTGCGAAATCTTGGAGAGACTGACATTCTCAGTTATTATTGAATTGAAATGTAACCCGTCTGGAAGGTAGAATGGAACAGTCACTGGAACCTAAAATCACCTTCCTTCCTGGCCAAATTGAAAAGTTAATCTTTCTTCAACTCCTGTCTCCGAGTCTGTTTCTTCCCCACTTCAGCCCCCAGCCTGCTTTGCTTCTTGTCTGTTGTCTCATTTGAAGCTTTACAAATGGCATCTTCTCAGCTCGTAGGAATGGTTAAGACCTGTTAAGTCATCACTTGCAAAGGATCTGTGACTAATTACAGCTTTGCGAAATTAAGGATGACATTAAGAGGACTCTAAGGTCTCTATAGCTCAACTACTGTACATGTAAAGCTAAGGTATTCAATATATTTAAGCCCTTAATCATTTCTGTTTTGTTTTAAAAGCCAATGTGCTCGAGTACAGACCTACAACAACAGAATGGGAGCTTATGTGGAAATTTGAAGAAAAAAAATAGTAGGTTCTTTTAAAGGCTCGTGTGTCATTGAAGCACATAAAACATATAAACTTGTTTACCACCATTTATTCAGTTGCGTTATGTTGTGCTTATATAAGACCTGATTAGTTCTTATTCAGTATGCCAAGATTATGATCCCTTGAACACGTGTGTGCAGGTGTGTGAGTGAGAGAGAGAATGAATGAAGGAAGGAAGGAAGGAAGGAAAGACACGATCATGGCTACAGGAGTTCCACTCCCTGTGCTGACCAGGTTTGTGGTCTCTACACCTTTTATAAGCACTCTTTTTAAACATAAGTGACCACATCACATGCACAGTTATCTTACTATCCTTTTGTTAGGACCTTTTTTGACACAATTATTAATGCAGCTAATCAATGCTATGCTTCACCTAAATCTTAACCTTCACCTCAGTAACCTAAAGCAAACCCTTTGAGTATTTTAGTTTTTTGTAAAGAAAAAACAATTGTGGTGACATTTTGTTTGTCCCCACAAGGTTGAAACGTTCAGATATTCCTATCCTCGTGGAGACATTTGGTCCCCACTAAGATATAAAGACATGACACACACACACAGGCTGACTATTAACTCAGTTGATGAACAGTTCTCCTGGAGGGTTTGAAGGTCACTACTGCCAAATGTCTGCCTGAAGCAGAGAAAATCATCAGTGGTGTGAGGCCTGTCTCAGCAAAATGTCATCACTGGAGTGCTTGATGAGTAGAAATCCCATTAAAGTTGATCTCTTTCATTATTTAACTAATGGGCTGAGCTGTGTGTCTCATGCACCAGAGTGTGTGTGTGTGTGTGTGTGTGTGTGTGTATGTATGTGTTTTATTTATATATCTATATATATATATATATAACACACACACAGTATCTCACAAAAGTGAGTACACCCCTCACCTTTTTGTAAATATTTGATTATATCTTTTCATGTGAAAACACTGAAGAAATGACACTTTGCTACAATGTAAAGTAGTG
>JANDJT010000032.1:10296378-10312537 GCA_024331685.1 Stegophilus panzeri
CCTTTTGCCGCACATCACAGCTATATTCCTTGGTCTTACCCACTGTTATGAATGACTAAGGGAATTTGGCCTATGTGGTCATCTCATATTTATACCCCTGTGAAACAGGAAGTCATGGTTATACAATTTCCTGTTCCTAGTCACCCAGGTGTACTAAAAAAATTTAAATATCAATGGAAATATACTTCAAATATATTTTTCTCATATGAATTCATAGGAGTGCCAATAATTGTTGCACACCTATATTTAACAATGATTTTTTTTATATATAAACCTGTGTTGTGTTTGCAATTGTTTGATATCCATGAGTGCAGAGTATTTTTGTGAATGTTTTGAACAAAAGATCAAAAGTTTCAACAATAAAGACAATTTTTCTTTATATATGTCTATATGTATATAGACATATTTACCAAGGGTGCCAATATTAGTGAAGGGCACTTTATTATAGACCTTCAGAACAAAGACAATGTAACGAGTGAACCACTCACATCCCTGGGAAAATGTCTTCAGCAGGGTGTATGTCATACTAGGTGGCCCATGCTGCATCAACAAACAGCTACAATGATCCATTTACAAACATGTTGCATTTGCCGATCCTGTCATTGGTCCAACAAAAACAGCAGCCAATCAGGAATCTTCTCAGTTCTCCTGGTTACCAACTGAGTTTGTGTTAAACCACTGGCTGAGACAAGTCTTCTCTTCTCTTTCATTAATGATCCACTGGAGCAGATCAATGTTTCATGCAAGCCCTACAATGAAAAGCTAGACAGACATGGAGACTGATGGGTAAAGAGAAACTGTGCAGCATGAAAAAACAGAGCTGCCAACAGTTCTAACAAGAAAATCCTAGCAATCCTAACAAGCAGAGTGAAAAAAATGAATTTGAACACTAAAACCCTTTTGGTGTATTTTGGTGGACAGGGCAGCTCAATGCTTCAAAACATTTTAAACACAATCTGTGGGAAGGTTTGGATTTATGAGCAACCAGCACAGTGTATAAGCTTACTTCATACAGCCATAAGAAAATGTAAATAACTGCATGTTCGCTCTGCAGTCTGGTCCATGTTGCAAATGAGGATTAACTGACTTTTCTTTTTTGAAGATCTAAGCATTAGTATATAGATTTAGAAAAAAATCCTAAATTAAAAAAAAGGTCTTTACACTGACATGACAGGAAAACATCCAACAAATCACTTTAGACGTCTTCTCAAATTGGAACATAAAATATACAAAATGCAATATTGTGAAGGTCCCTCCTGGCTTTTCCCCTGGGTGACATTTATTCACATTTGGTCAAATCACTATCTGAAAAAACAGAAAAGCATTGTTTTCAGGTGTCTCCCATATCATCATAGCAAAGAATCAAAAATCATAAATGTTATGGCTAAACCGTATATGTTGGAACCTTTGTCAGTCCGTGCAGGATTTCGCGGAGTGTTGTTTTTTTTTTTGTGCAATTGATTTTGCTGCGTGTTTGATTTAAAAATTGTGAGAATGTTTTGGTGCTTTTTGCGAAAAACTACTTGAATTGAAACAATCGCATGAAATTGTTTTGCACTGTCTTTCACTGTGATGTTTGGTGGTAAATGAGACCTTTTATATAGAGCTTTTTCAGTTACCACCCCTTGTTTAGGGAATCAGTTGCCAATGGACATTCACCTTGCACCCTCAATTATCATTTTTAAAAAGAGGCTAAAAGTGTATCTCTTCTCCCAGGTGTTTTAATGTAATTTTTACTATTGTCTGTCTTTATTTGGTTTTATTCTGTTTACTATTTTACTTTTCTTTCTCTGTTCAGCACTTTGGCCAGCTTTGCTGTGTTAAATGTGCTATATAAATAAAATGTACTTACTTACTTACTTTACTTACTTTTAGCTGTACTCATGTTCAACGCACTTGACTTATAGAGGGCTTTGGCTGAATGCACATTTTGATGATGTCACATGATGCGTCTTGGCCCAAATATGTGGAAAATCTACGATAATTTTGCAAGCTCCTCTGAAAATTGCGGAGTTTGCTTGATTTTACATTCATTTCTGTAATCTCAAAATTGCAAAACCCTGGAGAGACTGCTTTCTCAATCACCAAAATCTCAATCACTTTGGTCCAGTGTTTACTTCTAAGTTCTAGAAGGCCACAAAAGAGAGTAGTATTTTCCTAGATGCATTTCACATTGAGAAAAATAAAATCGAATGAAATGAATGATATGTGCTTAGTTTGTGTCAGACTGGATTTAAGTAATGCTGCTTTATTCTGTTGGTTTATATTGCCAGAAGCCAGAGTACTTTTCTCTGGATGCTGTTACTCCTCTGAGAGGCAGTGAGTAGCAAACAGCGATGATAATAATGAAGGCTGAATGTTAAGCAGATTTTGAAACAGAGGATACTCTTTCACTCTAAAAGATTTCTTTTTCCTAATGTGAATTGGTCATAAACCATCAGATTACAATCTAGGCAGATTACATATTCTGAGGGTCAAAGGTCATTAAATAATGGCTTTATATTGATTGAAGCTGTCAATAAGAGTGTTTCTGTTTCTACATGTGTGAACATCAGAGTCACACAGCAAAGGTTAGCTCTTTGCATATCACAAACCTATGCACAGGATGCGAAAAAATATGAAATTGGAGTGTTTGCGACATTTGGCAGCGTTATTTGGCATCCAAAGAGGGGATTTGCATGCACCTGTTCAGAGACAGAAAGAGAGAGAAGAGAGGCTTGATCATCGAGAGGGCTTACACACAGAGCTTCTGTTTGCCATGCACCTGCCTAGCTCTCATTTAGCGAATGGACAAGGGAGAGGGTGGAGGGAGGGATGAAGATGGGGAAAAGTAAGAGATGGAGGGTTGGGGGTAGATGCTCTGTCTCCACTGGTTTTTAAACAAGTAGATATACAAAGCAACAAAGAAGCTCTTTGTGAGATTAAAGGGATTGAGAACAGAAAAGATGCTCTTCCTCTAGGTACCACTCCATGTGTCTGTTTTCTCTCTTACTCCATCTTACTGCCGGCCTCTCCACACTCTCGTCTCGTCTTGTCTCATCTTGTCTTGTCTTGTCTTGTCTTCTCTTCTCTTCTCTTCTCACCAGATGTTCTGTTCCAATCTCCTTTGGCCCTATCTACATGCATTTCTGAAATATTACTGATCTGCTTTACCATGTGTTTACGTTTATATATAGATCTAAATTGTTAGAGGACCTCGCTCTGACAGACCAGCTTTACCATCTTTTTGGACAGTGGTGTTGCTATGAGAGACAAGGAAGCAAAAATCAATCTGAAGTAATTTGGTGAACAACCACGTTCTGCTGATCAATACATGGATCGATGAGAAGCATCTTAGTGAAAAAGCAGACTGAGGATCATCAGTGGAACTGGATGTTCTGCTGCACTGTCATAATCAGTCTTCTCATTAATATAAAAACTCTCTTTATTCTTTGGAATTGTTTGTAATTGAAAGTAGACATTAGTTTCATTTCTCATACTGAATTGGATGAAGCAGCTGGTGGCAAATAGTTGAATGAAGGTTTGCTTGTTTGCTTTGTTTTATTGTGTTACATTGTGGTAATAATGTTAGTCAGAGATTAATGAAATCTCTTATGAAACTCAAAATGTAAACAAATACAACCACTCGCTTCAGTATTCACTCTTAAGGTACTTCCCAAAAACACATGGACATGTGCTGCCTATGCTAATAAACCATAAAATAAACATTGCCACCCTTACTCTGACCTCAAATAAATGTCCTGTAATTATTTACTGCTGTTTATTACTCTTGTGCAATTCATGCGGATGAATTGCTAAATGCTGATGAATTAATGAACTACATGGTATCCCAAAAGTCTCCATACATAGGGGAAATTAACACTTTTTAGCAGAATGTCTTTCAAAATTTTATTTAGTTTATATTATATATATTTTTCAGACAGCCTTTAAGAATGCCTTTGATTAAAAAAATAATGTATTGAAACCATTCTCATGGCTGGATCGGGAAGCTGTCAAAAGGTTGTGATGGATTTTAACAGGAAACATGGCAAGCACATCATATCACTGTTGTCAAACATTTGAACAAATTCAAAAAGACTGGAAGCGTCGTGGACCGACCGAGAAGTGGATGTCCATGAACATCCACTGACAAAGGCATAATCGACGTGGTGCTGGAAAAAACACTGCCCTCTGTATGGCTTTTGGGACACCATGTATATCTATCTTATGTTAAATTATATCATCATTGTAGGTATTTTGTCCAAATCCCTTGAGCATCAGAAAGTTTATAACAACTATAACACCAATACAGTTGTCATTTTACAATCAAGGACAAATCATATATTCTGCAAATGCAACTTTGTCCTATATATGATCAGATCATGACACCTTTTGCCACACCATGTATAAAAACCTGGACACATCAATGTCTAAAACATCTAAGTGATAGTGCAAGTACAAGATGGGAAGCTTTTTATTCCTTGTATTTCAGCCTCATGGTTTTTCAGTTGTGGCTGCCATATTTTGGACAAATTTCTGGTTTTGCTGCATAACGCAACTAAAAGTAGAGGTAATAGATGGCAAAAATTACTCAACTTACTTCAGAAGAGAATAAACGGTACTCTGACAAAGTCAATAAAAGAGGTTGTGATCTTTGTCTATTTTCCCCTAAACTCCTGACCTCAATAAATTGACATTTACTGATGTATATATTTATCTCATACACACCCCATCTCTCTGTTCTGGAGAAACAGCTTAGCTTTCATTAAAAGGAAACCATGGGTATTTCATCAGGAGGGGAAAAAAACTCTTAATCATTATAGGGAGTGTGGGTCAATAAGTCTCTCTTTTGCGAATGTTAATAATTTGTGCTGCTTAGATAGACTTCCCAGTTGTCCCATAACATTAGCACACACATGTGTGTTATCTAAGTAGCTAACATCTACAAGGCAGTATAACAGGGAGGATCCGCTGCTGGCTGCTTGTTGAAGATGCATTATATGAATATGTAAAAATATATCTGAATATGAATCTTTGTAATGAACAGCCACAATATCACTGATGCAGTCAGTCCTCAAAATGGCATAGACAGTGTGATGTCAAATGAAACTCAAAGATAGAGTACTAGAACCTGGCTACAGGTTAGTAAAACCTGTTTATAGGACCTGGGACATTAGAGGCTGGAGATTTCTGACTTAATTTAAAAATCACTGACACCATATTTTGTAGTTGGGACTGTTACATACGGTGCTGATAGTCTAGGAGCTTAATGAATCCCTTGAGCTCTGCAGGAAGTCCTTGACATTTTCTGACTTGATTCTTTAGCACAGGTTATCAAGTCTTCCCTGAAATGAACCAAGCCAAATAATATCACGAAGAGTCCCAAGAGTCTGACCGTCTTGAATTTGTAACTATCATACAGAAGTGTCCTTTCTCTAACCTACTTGCAAGGGGGTGGCGTACACTGTGGTTTGCTATCTATGTGGGAAGAAGTATACTCTGGGGCAATAGCTATTGACTGTGTGTCTTGCAGAATTACAATTACTGCTCTCTGAGGATAAAGATATTTAGATAGAATAGTTGGCATGGATTTATATAGATCCCCCAGCATGACTCAAAGTATCTATTTATAGAGGCTTTGTTATTCTTCCACTCCTCCACATGCACTCATTCATTTAAGCTCTCATAAACTGAAGCTGTTTGTGTGTGTGTATGTGTGTGTGTGTGTGTGTGTGTGTGTGTGTGCGCGTGCGTGCGTGCGTGCGCGCGCTTGCGTATATGCACTCATGCAAGTGTGTTAGTTCATATTTAATGATCTACACCTGGGAGTCTAATGAAGTATGAGTTGGATTCCCTACAGTCTTCACATCTCTCACACACACACATACATGCGCACGCGCACACACAGCAGGAGCACTGTCTCTGTAGTACTCATCTGCTTTCCTAAATCACATTACTCCAGCTTCTTATACAGTGGATATAAAATGTCTACACATTCCTGTTAAAACTGCATGTTGTTGTGATGAAAAATATTAAACTAAGATAAATCATGTCTGAACTTTTCACACCCACAATTTGAAATTACAAAGTATATAAATGAAGTGAAAACAATCAGAAACATTTTAGGGAAAATAGGTAAAATTAAAAAAATTGCAATTACCTGGTTCCATAAGTGTGGGATGTGGCTATGTTCAGAATGTACACAATAAACTGCATTCAATCTCATGTTCAAAAGTAATTATCATACAGCTGTCATCAATTAATTTATTCTGATTAACCACAAATAAAGACCAGCTGTTTCCATAGGAATTTCTTAACATCTTCTTGGGTTCATCTGACTGCTGGAACCATGGTCCGCAAAGAGCTTACAAAGCCTGTACTAAGGGTCTCACTGTTGAATGGGGTACACTTTTTTCCCAAAACATTAGATGTACCATGGAACACAGTGAAGGCCATCATCAACAAAAATGGAGAAAAAATGGAGCAGCACAATGACATCACCATGAACATGGCATGGTCCAAAATTTACACTAGAACAAAAAAACCTTACCAGGGAGGCTGCCAAGAGATCTATGGCAACATTAAACAAGCTGCAGGAATATCTGACAGGTACTGAATGCTCTCTGCATGTGATAACAATTTCTCATATTCTTCACATGTCTGGGCTTTTGGGGTAGGGTGACTAGATGGAAGCTATTTCTCACAAAAAACATCCAAGCTCAACTAAATGACCCTAAAACATGTGGCGAAATGTGTTATGGTCTGATGAGAACAATTGCAAAAGGTATAATAATTCCATAATTCCAAAAGATATGTTTGGTGCAAAAAAATACATCAACAAAAGAACACCATACCCATCATGCTTTATGTCTGCTTTTCTTCAGCCAGAACTGGGGCTTTTATCAAGGTGCAGGGAATCATGAATAGCTGCAAATACTAGTCGATTTTAGTGCAAAATCTTCAGGTGTCTGCTAGTAAGCTGAAGATGAAAAGGAATTTCACCTTTGAGTATGACAATGGCCTAAAACATACATCCAAATCAACAAAGGAATGGCTTAATCAAAAGAAGATCAATGTTTTTTAATGACCAAGCCAGAGCCCAGACCTAAATAAACTGTGGTGTAATAACATTTTACATTCATGGCATATGATAGACACCCTTATCCAGAGAGACTTACATTTATTTAATTTTATACAACTGAGCAGTTGAGGGTTAAGGGCCTTGCTCAAGGGCCCAGCAGTGGCAGCTTGGTAGTGCTGGGATTCAAAAGGTGCTTCAACAAAGTATTAGTTTATGAGTGTGCACACTTAAGCAATCAGGTTATAGTAAGATTTTATTTATTATAAAAGCTTCTGATTGTTTTTCACTTTATTTCTATACTTTGCAACTGCACAATAAAATTGAGAAAAGATCTGACATGATTTATCTTAGCGTCATTATTTTAATTCACAAAATCTGCCATTTTAACAGGGGTTTGTAGACTTTTTATATCCAATGTACCCTCCAGGGGGTTTACAATCTCTCGCTCTCTCGCTCTCCCTCTCTCTCTCTCTTTCTCTCTATCTATCTATCTATCTATCACCTCAGTCTATGTAGTATAAAACAGCCTCAAACCTTGATGTCTATGCATCCTCCCCTTCCACTTGACTGACCCTATAATCTCCCCCATCTGATGTGTGTTAGTTTAGGGATTACAGCTAACACAATGTGTATTACAGTCCAACCACAGACATTCAGCTGGGTGGTCTGTCCACGGAGGACGGGTTTATGAATGCAAACAGATATTAATTACGTTCTATGGGATAGCTTTAATTAAAGGGTGAATGTAAGAAGTATTGTAGATTAGCAGATTCATCACACACTGTCTTCTTCTAACTTTAATGATCATCACCCATTACTGATTCATTCTCAACATCAAACCAGATATTAAATTTAGTAAGAAGTCATTTTTCCTGCTATAGTTATCATGATATATGGTAGAATGAAATGGCTGTTATTACATAATGGATTATAGTCAGCTTTGTTATAATCATGAGTTTTTTAAAAAAAAAATTATCTTTAAGATACGATTTTAAAATTATCTTTACAATTTTGTAGTCTAGCCGTTCATCATGGAGCAAGCTTGTTGTTCTGTCTCTGTGTGTTTAGATTGCTCTGCTCTCAGACAACTCTCAGTCAGTGAGTGTCACAAAGCAGAATGACAGTGTGCAGAACACACACAGTGAAAATGTGAGTAGAGATGCTACACCAGAGGAAAGGCCTCTGATTCCCTTCAGATGCTACAAGGCGCCCTCTATAGTAATAGCTCGGTAGTGAAAGGAGAACCAGCTGCCATTGCATATTCAAAACAGATTAATAGTAGGGGTTATGAAAATCTATAACCTAAAATTATAGGCTAATTAATATCCAAATGCATTGAAATGCTTATCTATCTAAATAATCAAAAAGTGCAATTATATAATAAATTTGACCCTACTTATTGGGTATATTTGACTACACATTTTAAGCAATACAATTATGCATATACATTTAAAAGCATTTTTCCCAGCATGTGACATAACATATAGTCACAAAACACTATTTACTCATTTAGAATAAGGATAAAATAAATAAAAAGAAATAATAAATAAATTGCAGGCATGATACCTATAGAAACTCCAGAAAGAAATTTGATTATGTGGAAGGAATATTTGAATTCCATTATTTTATAGCTATTTTATAGTTAAACCTATTATGTACAATTGTTGAGCTGTCTTACATAGAAAAAAAATCATTCATTTAAGCTCTCTTCAGTGTTTGCTGGGTAACATTTGGCTATTTCAGCACAATGAGTGTTAACCTTGGCTAGCTTATATACTCAGCAAAAAAAGACACGTCCTCTCACATTCAACTGCTTTTATTTCCAGAAAATTTCTTAACATGTCTAAATATTTGTATTAACATAAAAATATTCAATAAACTGAACAAGTTTCACAGACATTTGATGAACAGAAATGGAATAATGAGTCCCTGAAAAAAGGGAGGGTCCATATCAAAAGTAACAGTCAGTATCTGGTGGCCACTAGCTGCTTTAAGTACTACAGTGCATCTCATCCTCATGGACTGCACCAGATTGGTCAGTTCTTGCTCTTTGATGTTACCCCACTCTTCCACCAAGTCATTTGCAAGTTCTCGATCACGTTTGGGGGGGACACATGGTTACATGTAATTTTCCACTGCAAGGACAATCAGCTGTCCTTCCTGTCTCCCTGTAGCACTGTCTTAGATGTCTTACACTGCAGATATTGCAGTTTATTGCTTTGGCCACATCTGCAGTCCTCATGCCGCCCTGCAGCAGGTCTATGGCATGTTCACTCAGGTGAGCAGGAACACTAGGCATCTTACTTCTGGTGTTTTTCAGAGTCAGTAGAAAGGTCTTTTTAGTGTCCTATTGTAACTGTGACCTTAAGTGCCTACCACCTGTTAACTGTTAGTGTTTTAAGGACTGTTCCACAGGTGCATGTGCAATAATTGTTTATGGTTCATTGAACAAGCATGAAAAACATTGTTTAAACCTTTTCCAATAAAGATCTGTAAAGCTTATTTGGATTTTACAAAATTATCTTAAAAATTGACATTTCTTTTTTTGCTGAGTATACTAGTTAAATTATGTACAAACTGCCATAATGAGCTAGGGAGGTGCATTGTGGGATACAGGAACATACAGGAGTGGCAATGCTGATGAGCCAAAAATTATAGTCTGTTCATAGTCTGTTTGTATATCGTTTAATAAAAGAAGCTTTATATTATATTATAATATTATATATAATCTCTGTATTTTTAGAGTTCATGTGAGATTAGCACTAAACTGGCTCATATTAACTGTCTCTCACTCGATAGGAAAGAGGTTCTCCTAATGTAATTACATTGAAATTATCTTTGGACATCCATATCTTTCTCAAATAGGCTATTAGTCCCCATACAAGATAAATGTCTCTTTTTGTTAAGGGAATATAACAGTCTTTGAAGGTTTGTCTCTTATCTCTTAGCCTTTATCTGGGATTGGCTCCATCATTACACTATCCCCATTCAAGTGAGAAATGACATGCATGAAACTGTGTACCTGAATCTTGTCCAAAGCAATAATCACTTAACACTTGTCTGACTGCCAGGCTGCCTTTCAAACTTGCATAAGCGTATTAAAGAAACAGCAAGCTTTTCACACCACAGATTTTTAGTATGTAGTGGGAAGTCTGACAGAGATAAGAGAAAGTAAGCTAATAGTTGTTTTTTATGGACTGAAAGAGATGGACAGTGTAGGACTATGAACTAATTTTCTCCTTTTACCTACAGTAGACCAGTTCTATTCTCATTTTACTGAGAGAGAATGTTAGCACATTTGCCTCACACCTCCGGGGTTGGGAGTTTGAATCCTACATCTGCACTGTGTGTGCGAAGTTTGTGGACCAGCTGACAAACTGTGCATAACAGATGGCCTCCAGTCAGTAATTGTATATGTACAAAGTGCACCTATATGGTAGGTTTACTAAATGAAGTGGCCACTAAGTGAATGTGTGTGCATGTGTTGTCGGAGAGAGAAAGACTTGACTTTCAAAACTTTTATTTTAAAACATTACATTTAAAATATGCTTTTTTTTTTTTTTCACTATGTGGGGAAAAAATAAAAATAAGAATTAATTGATTGATTGATTGATTGATTGATTTCTTTATTGATTGATTGATTGATTGATTGATTACCAGTGAAACACAAGAGTGCCACATTCATGAACACTAACAATTGCTTCTTTAACACTCTACATCATTTTAAAGAAATTCACATTTTTTGTTTGCTGGTAAAACGTGTATTCAGTGACTACTCCAGATTCCACCAAAGACCTAAGCAATGTCACCAAGTCAACATTTTGATTTTCATTCTTGCACTGGTGGGATTTCAAAATAGCCAGTTTAGCTTGCCCCAACAAAAAGTTAGTGAGCTTACACTCTTATTGCCATGATCGTCTATATCTACTAAAAAAAATAAACAATGTCTTATTAAATAAAAACCAGAGTTTAGACATCAGTTTATCAAGCAACACAAACAAAGGCACTAAATGAAAACAATCTCAAAACAGATGAAAAACATTTTCAATAACATTACAAAAAGAATATGTTGGTAGAACCAATGTATTAAATCTGGAAACAAAATTATTAGTGGCCACTATACAATGAATTATCCTCCACTGAAGATCTCCACTTCTCTTTGGTATTGGGGACTTATATAAAAGTCTCCAAGAAGGAGTGACTCCCTCAGAGGAAGAAAGATTAGCCCTCCATTTACTATCAACTCTTTCCCTTCATTGTTTGTGATGAGCAGCTTCTCAAGGCACTTTACACAATAAGAAAATATCAAGAAAATAAAAAAAATACAAAAACAAAAAACAGACTTGAATACAAAATCGTTAAAGACATTAAGAAAAAGCTAAGCTAAAAAAATGAGTGTTTAGGTTAAATTTAAAAATGCTCAAATTCTGTGCATCTCTAATATGAGCAGGGAGTGCATTCCAGAGTTTAGGAGCATAGGACGAGAAAGCCCTGCCCCCTACAAATCGCAACCGTGTGATATATGATACAAAAATCTTTGTATCATTATCTTTGTATCATATATTTGTATCACAGTCTATCCAGCTTTACATTGGTCATGTTTTGAAGCAAGATAAGGCTGAAAGGTATCCAATGCACTCTGTCTGGCCAATAAAGTATCTTTTGCAGTGTTTGCAGTCTCATTGCCTTGATCTTTGACATATTTTCCCTCCCTCTGCCACAGGCAGGTACAGAACCCCAGGTGGAAGCCAGTGGTGACCATGCCAAAGAAAATCAATGAATGCTTTCTATAGCTCTGAGAAGAAATCTATGGGAGGATTCAAAACTGTAAGTTTGTGCCACAGCATTGAGGCTGCCAGATGATTAATGATTAAACATCTTCCTCTGTACGAGAGTTGTGGAAAAATCCATCTCCACCGCTGAACTCTTCCGATCACCTGCTCAGAAAGTCCTTCCCAATTCTTCTCCATATACTTATCAGTCCCAAAATAAATTCCAAGGATTTTAAAACCATCCTGGATCCATCTATACTGTTGAGGTAGTTGAGGAGGTCCCATTTCCCTTCAGTCTCCCATCAGTAATGTTGTGCATTTTTCTCAGTTTATACGAGCAGATGTAGCCCTTTGAAAACTGTCCAAACAAGATGTTAAGTTGGCTATATCATCAGAATTACTTACCAAAACAGTCACATCATGTGTATAAGCTGTAAATTTTACTGGGGTTATATCTGGGTAACCAGAAATGCCCACACCATGTAACCTATTCCTTAATGAAACCAACAAAGGTTCAATTGAAATGGCGAACAGTAATCCAGAAAGTGGACACCCCTGTCTTTGCCTCAAGTTACAGCAAAAGGTCTGGTCAAGGAAGTATTAATTCTAAGCATACTGTAAATATTATTATACAGCAGCTTAATGAGGGCCACAAAATGAGACCCAAAACCAAAAGCATCCAGAGTCTTAAAAATATACAAATGATCCACCCTGTCAAAGGCTTTTTCTTGATCAAGAAAGAAAAAACCTATATCTAAAGCATGTCTTTTTCCAATTGGTATCAAATCTCTTACCAGAAAGAAATAGTCAAAAATCGTTCATTTAGGAACACAATATGCTTGATCTTCATTAATTACACTTGATATATATTGTTTCAATCTATTTGTTAAAGTCTTTGACAATATCTTCAAATCCACAGTGAGTGGATTCTGGGCACCAATGTTTCAAAAGACCCAGATCTCCTTTTTTGGGAATTAATTTGGAAGTTAAAACTTTGACAACTCAGAGGAAAAATCCCCTAATTAATACATTCCAGCAGAATTGCATAAAGATCCTGTCATCAGATTCCAAAAGCATTGATAGAACTCTACTGTCAGGTCATCTATCCCAGGAGACTTCCCAGGATTCAACTCTAGAATGGCTCTCGAAATCTCAAAAAACTTAAGAGAGCTCACTAAATCCATTTTATCTTGCACTGCAATTTGAGGGAGACAACATAAGAGCTCATCTACCGTTGATTCATCACATGACTCCGCCTGGTACATTTTTTCATAAAATGACAAAGCAGTAGCATTAATTTCCTTTTGATCAGTTGTTTCTCTGCCATTAGAAAGTTTTAAATAGTGAAGGTGCTTCTTTTCTCTGGACTTCTTTTTCAGTTCAAAAAAGAAAGTTGTGGGGGTATACATGTCATTTAAACGAGTGTATCTGGCTCTAATTAAAGCTCCTTTTCCTCTTTCCTCCAATAAGTTCTTAAATGAAATTTATTTCTTCAATATCTGTGGGAGATGAATCACCATTATTACCTTGAATGTTTCACTGAAGAATGTTTTTTTCCAGAAACTTCATTTTCTTTTTTAAGAGATCTAGTACCACGTGCTGTATATTGTTGACAAAACATTTTTATCTGCATTTTGCCTATATCCCACCACTGACTTAATGATGAAAAACTATCTCTCTCTTCTCTCCAAGCTTTCCAAAAAAGTTGAAAAGCATGAATAAAATAATTAACTTGAAGTAGCTTATTATTAAAATGCCAGTATGAACAATACAATTTAAAAAAGGAACAGAAGCAATCATGGAAATATAGTGGTGATCAGACAAAAAGCTTGGTGAAATAGAAACACCAAAGAATCTGCCCCGGTTATTTTCTTTAACAGAAACGCAATCTAGTCTTGCCCCTAACATTTCAGTAGAATTTTGTTTTAGCCAGGTATATTGTCTAACCCCTGGGAAGCTATCTCTCCATAAATCAATAAGATTATGATGATTAAATAAAGACCTAAGTGCTTCAACTCAGCTAGGTTCCTCATGATTCCTATCTACAGCTTGATCTAAAGTACAATTAAAATCAACCCTTAACACAATGATAGTATTCTGTGAACAATCTGATATACAAAATTATCAATCAAAATTATTCAACCCCCATTGCAAATCAGGTTTATTGTCAGAATGTACAGACTTTCAGCTGTTTGCAATGAACAAATCAAACACAAGCAATTGAAATAGTTCAACACAACGAATCAAGTGGTTTCCCCAAATTCAACTGAAAATGCAACTTATAATAACTTCTCCAGTCTCTAAATTATTCAACCCCTTCATGGCAAGCATCTTTATTACTTAGTAGAGCACCCTTTTGCTTTTATGACCTGCTGCAAAGGAGATGCATAGCCAGACACCAGCTTCTGGCAGCGTTCTGGGTGCATTAAAGCCATCAGGGGCTTTTTATGCTCCTGATCAGTTATAGTTTCACTGTTTTCCATTATCCAAAGCACGATTCACCTGCTCGGTGACAGTCACTGGCTCATTCCCATGGTTAACGAATTCAGTGTCCTTATTTGTAGGACAAGCTTGTTTAGTGTGACCAAACACCTCACTGAATCATTAGTTGTAAATATAGTATAATCCTTGCCTAATATTGTCAGTTTCACTGCAACATTGAAATCCTGATATTAAGCGCTCAATATCATAAAAGTTTACATTTATGGCATTTGGCAGACACCCTTATCCAGAGCAACTTACATTTATCTCATTTACACATCTGAGCAGTTGATGGGTTAAGGGCCTTGCTCAAGGGCCCAACAGTGACAACTTGGCAGTCATGGGGTTTGAACTCAAGACTTCCCAATCAGTTGCCCAATATCTTAACCACTGAGCTACCTATTCCCTCATTCAAGGTCATTCTTTCAAATGTTCGCCGTTTCTATCCAACGATATGCTCAAGCGCATGCTCATGCACTACAGCAGAATTGTCGGTTCAATGAAGATGGTTCCTCTGGGTTTAAAAAGTCCGGATTTGTAACACATTATGTCTTCTAAAAGACTAACCTCTGGGTGCTCATTGGTAAACCCCTCTGCATTCCACCCTCAGCTCAGCTGGGATGCTGTGTGTCAGTGCCTGTCTCTCAGCACCAACAGGGTTAATTAAGTGTGTGTGGGGGGGGGTTTAACAGGCAAAAAAAAAAACAGAGATAACGACTAGCTGCAATAAAATGTAATGATTAATTTTAGTACAAACAAATTGACTTGCTATCCCGGGTGTCATTAAATCGGAGAGATGGCTAGGGGTGTGTGTGTGTGCGTGTGTGTTAAAGGGAAACAAAGACAGAGAGGAAAAAAGAATGTTCATGGAGAGGATTGATTAAAGTTAAATCAAGTTGTCAACTGCAGCTTGAACTTTAGGCCAGTGGTTCTCAAAATTTATTATTATTATTATTATTATTATTATTATTGTTGTTGTTGTTGTTGTTGTTGTTGTTTTTATATACATTCTTGTAGTTATTTGCCTATTTTACTAATCATTTGAATGGAATGGATTTAATCCAAACCTCAATAACACAAAATAAGTAGGTCTATAAATAATCTTAGTTGGACTTAATGTGTGGTCTGTCAGTGGAAAGTTCAGGAATATAAAGTTCTGCTGCAGCCAGATTATTGTTGTACAATGGGCATAATGTTTGACTGGTTGGTTTATGTTCATAAATCAAATCTGTACTGAGAGGGTCTATGAAATATATTTTTACACTTATTGGAGTCACTGTACAGCTGCAAAACGTTTCAGAACCCCGCTTTTGGCTTCTACTTCAATTCCTGTTAAGTATATTAAAACGTCGTACATTTTATTCAGACACAAAAATTTGCGGAAAACCTCTGCTGTAAAACTGTAAAACTGGCCTTCAATTGCATAAGGTGATATAACATGGATTCGCGGTTATGAGTGCTACAAGCGCCCCATAGTGGTTATTATAGGTATTACATGATGTTGACCATTTTTCTTCTAGAAATTACAGATGTATTTAATTTGAATTACGGTAGATGTACTATGTTCTAACCAGTCCAAACAGTACTATTCAAATTAAAGTGTAATTAAATTGTTTAGCCTTTATTAATTTTAATTTTAAATTATTGGGCCTTTTGAAATGTTTGCACTATTTTTGTAATATTCATAGCTTTGTAGTCAATTCCTTAATGAGTGTAGACTGTTTAATTATTGTGTTTTATCATGAATGTTTTAGTATAGTATAGAATGTTTTTGTATATTAATCTTTGTATGATTAACAAAATTAACTATAGTAAATAACCCAGCTGTGTTATATATATATATATA
>JANDJT010000032.1:10322478-10380361 GCA_024331685.1 Stegophilus panzeri
TTAAAGACAATATGTTTAGAAGAATGGGCCAAAATCACACCTGAATACTGGGCTGATTAATTTCTTCATACAGGAAGCGTCTTGAAGCTGTCATTACAAACAAAGGCTTCTCCACTAAGTATTACATAAATATCATTTAACGTGTTCAATACTTTTTTCCTGTGTCATTCCACTTTATTACACATAACTTCATTTATGGACTTCAATGTTTGGATCTATTTATATGTGTGGATTTCTTAAGTTAATACTGATGTCTGTGAAAATTTCATGTGAATAAACTCATTGGCAATATATTTATTGAAAAATGTTTTGATGCGTTCAATACTTATTTCCCCCACTATATATCCACAGTTATGTTAGCCTACATGTTTTTTTTTTTTTTATATATATTAAAAATAGAAACTTGGTAAATAGTTACAAAAAGAGTAAAGAGTAAAGTTTAATTTTGTAAAATTTTTAATTGCACTGACACAGGTTGTCACTCTTACTTTACTGATAGCCAAAAAAGGCAAGAAAGAGAGAGAAGAGTTTGTAGGGAAGAAAGACAGTCTTATTAAATCACTTTAGACTACATAGTAATAAGAAAAAATCTAGGACTGATAGCGCAGAGGGTTGTGATATGGGAGATGAGCATGAATGAATGGTGCTTGTTTTGTGCCACACATAATTCATGAATGTTCCTGTCTTGATACTCAAAAAAGCATAGTTTGGAAGAGACATGAAATAAATGTAATTATATGTTATAGAGGTATTTATATGTTTATATTTATATTATGTTTACATTCTCGTCATCCCTTATTTCCACCACTGCAACCCTGACAGAGAAAGCAGTTACTGAAGATGTGCCTAATAAATGAATCGTTGGATCACATTCATAAAAATAAAGCTATGTAGCTATGCATAATACAGCAAGGTCTCAGAAATAATCTGCGTTATGTTACAGCTCAACTGATAACTGAGTAATCAGCTGCAGTTCTTCTAATTTCGGTATGTTTATTTGGCCCTCTCACTAACACGTGTGTCCATGTACCCAGCCCATCCATCTAAGCGTGGCCAGGCCTAATTCCACAGCGATGATAGCTGAACGAGGTAATGGCTAGTTTGCTATAGTTAACCAGCCCAGCGATTTATACCAGTGACAGATAGCGGAAGTCAAAACATGACATTTCGACGTGGCAGCTAGAGTTTCCCTGCGTTCTTTGCAGAAACGAGCGGACAGTAAGATACCCGTAGCTGTACTGGATGTGTGATATTTGCTATCGTGATTGTTGTTATGAGACACAACCGCCCCCTCAGGACCCAGCGGTGACGTCACCCAGCATCCGAGCTCCATAGAGAGCTGAAGCGGGAGGGTCTGAGCTTTGCGTGCGGTTTCAGGTACACACCGCGGGATGCCTCCAGGTTTAGGGGGGCAGTGAGACGAAAAAAATATCTCTCGCTTTCTATATATATATATATATATATATATATATATATAATGTATGTATGTGTGTGTGTGTATATATATATTCGAGGACACTTCAAGTGAATAAACGTCTGTATTGTGAACTTGAGCAGAGCGTGGCGGGGCGCGGCCTCCTCCTGGAGCAGGATCTCGGATCTCCTCGGCAGTGTTGACACCCCATCAGCTCTGGGGGAAAGATGGCGGACCCGGCGGAGTGCACCATCAAAGTGATGTGCCGCTTTAGGCCACTCAACAATTCCGAGGTGGAAAGAGGGGACAAATATATCCCTAAATTCCAAGGAGAAGACAATGTGGTGATCGGGGTAAGTCTTCGGAAATGTCGGTGTGCGTTTTTACTAGGTGGCTAGCTCGATTGTACCCTTGGCCGTAGCGGGCTAGCTAGCTGGAGCTACGTCGCTAAACGGAAACTCGCCCATTGTAGGCCAGCCAGGTCCCAAACCTTTAACCAGCGCTGTTGGCAATTTACCGGGTTTGGACGTAACATTTGTTAGCGAGATTTTTATCTTCTCCAGTAGTTAATGATACAAACCTGCCTTTATTGTAACCTTGAGAGTCAGTTACACTGATTACACTGAGCTGTCGGCTAAGCCGCTAACTATATTTGCGATAACAGGCGAGAATTGTTATGTGCATGAATGACACTATAGCTTGCTAACTTTGGACTGTGCTGCAAGCTAATCTCAACCGTTTAGCAAGCCGGGCTAAGCTAGCTAGCTTGGTCAGATGTGTAGCATCATTCTTTGGCCCTCCCTTTCAAAGACTGCGACGAAAGACAAGACGAAGCTAGCGAGCTAACGTTCGTTGTGCTTGTTGAATTAAATATTAGTGATAATCCGCCTCGTTAAATTCTTGTTATAAATACACACAATGTTTTATTGTGCTTATTTGCGCCGAGCTGGAGATGGCTAGCCAGTTAGCCACCCACATATCCGCAACTTAGTCGGCCTTTTCTATTCATTCGCTCGCTCTTGGTGCAGTCTTGCTAACGAACACAGCTCCTGGGAGGGGGTGGGGGAATATTGAGGCTTCAATTAACCAACAAATGAATACGAGTAATTAAATGTTTTAATATTTTTGAGGCATCTTGAATAACGTTATTTCATTTTTAGCCAAGCCAGTTGGCACAGCATCACAGCTGCGGCTTGTCCATCATGGATCACTTGGCCTACTTTAATCTCTCATGGCAAGTTGGACAAAGAAAAGGCCCATTTTACACCTCATTCTCAACTAAATATCGCTTCGTGGTCGTTCTTGTGCTCACTGTCAGATGTTTTAACTGAAAGACGAGGAACTGCTTTTGACAGTTAAGCAGTAAACCTGTTTAGTCTGTAGTCACGACCTATTCAAACATGTTGCGTATGCACAGTTGAGTGCAAAAGTTAGCATCCCCGTATTGTTTCTGGATTTAAAGTGTACCTATGCTTGTCTTTTTTTTTTGTTTTGTTTTTGTTTTTTACAATTTATTCACACAAATAATAATTCCAATAAGTTATAAATGAAATGTGGGTGCTGCAGTTTGAAAATGAGGAATTCATTTTCATTTTCAAGTTTTTCCATGACCCTCCTGGTCCCATGACCTGATTTAGAGAAGGCAGTGTGTAGCATCTGATAGATGTACTGTATTTGTAGAAGAAGGAACTTCAGAAAGCTAGTTAAAACAAAGATATCAGAAAGAACAGAGAGGCGCACATTCAAACTGAAGAAATCCAAAAGCTCAAAGTATGCAAATGATGATGATTTTAGGGGCTGCTGTAAAAGCAAAAAGGAGACCCGAGATTATTTTTCAGATTCAGGAAAGATTTAAATGGTTTCAGATAATGCAGGAACTGAAACTGTGAATCCCCCACATACTAATTATATATATATTTTAAGTAAAATTAGTCTCTTTCACTGTTGTCTTAAGGATATTATAACTTTTGCACACAGCTGCACTTAAATACAAATCAAATTTTTTTGTTAGATCTGTAACACTTGGACTAGCTTCCTACCATGTATCTACGTCTAATTAATTTAGACTCAAATTAATTCTAAGGGCGTTTTCACACCTGGCTGGTTCTGAGCGTTTGATTCAGAACATGGTGTGTTTTCTCCCTTGGATCAGTTCGTTTAGACATATATGAACACTGTAATCGCTGTAATCAGCACCAAAATGAACAAACGATCTCTGGAGCCGTTCACTTGTGGTGAGAAAGCAGTCCGAACCAAACTTTATAGCAATGCATGATGGGAACTGCATTACGTAAAAAGCGTGTTTGTTTTGCCAACGTTAAAGGTAAAATGCCTCATTAAAATTTAGTCTGACAAACTGTTAAGTTCTTTGTCCGATACCAGTCACAGAACCAGAATTTGAACCCTGCACTGTCTGATTTCCTCTCATCCGAGCTCAGGAAGAAGTCATGCTGGTACCATTGTTCAGTGAAAGCCTATTAGGTTAATGATACAGAAAGTATAGTGTGTGTGTGTGTGTGTGTGTGTATATATATATATATATATATATATATATATATATATATATACACAGAAATATTGATAAAGATTGACAATAGTCAATTGGAACAGGTCACAGATAAAAACAAAACATCTTACGTAGGTTCGAGTGATATAAGAACAAAAAGACATCTAGTTTACTGGATAATAAGAGAAGAAGAAGAAGAACTGAGATAGGGTGAGCTGAAAGGCGGGGTGATCAAAACAACATATACCACGAACACAAAACAATTTGGTTCCGGTACATCATGACACAAACTAGAGACCTTCAATACTGAGACACAGAGACCATACCTGAAACTTATCACAAACCTATTTCTGAACAGTTCTCAAAAACGCATAAAATCACTTGAGTTTTACAAGGTGTTAAGCAAGCATCTCAAGGATATGGGCTTTAATCCCTCGGTTAAACATATAAATTAGATAAATTATAATAACTACAGCCAAAAGATAATGCCACAATAAGCCCACGGAGCTGCTGTCTATCCATCTTGATGGATGACCACTACGCAGAACCCTGGAACATAAAAAAACACTCTGACCAATGAGAGGACAGTTTACCCATATGTGATTTGCATGAATACATTTTAGTACGCTTCAAAATGTTGCCTTGTGAAAGTGAACCGAGCCAAGGAAAAAATACGACATTGTAACAACTTAAATCCTCGTTTCAAAGCAAAGGACAGATCTATAGGTCTGAATACGCCCTAAAATTTTCGAATCTCTTTTTCTGATAAAGTCCGAAATAAAATCTCCAATAATGTTTTTCCCCCTTATCGTGAAGCATGGTGTCTGTTTTGCTAATTAATATTAGGACTTCTTGTTTCAACATCAGCGGTTTCATTTATGCCTTCCAGTGTTGTATGTACTGTACTGAGATGAGCAGTTATTAGGCTGGAGTACCATATGTTAAATTAAAAGGTGTATTGATGAACTAATAGCTGCAAGTGGAGAAGCTTTCATGAAAAGTGTTGGAGGTATTTACAGGATTACAGAGAGCCGATTCAGCCATGTCTGCTTTATTTTGCAGTGTGTGTGGTCTGATTTTGGCATAGGCATGATTAATCGTACTTGTGTATTCACCACTGATCATAAATCATGAAAGCAGAATAAATGTTATGAACGTTTTATATAAATTTGATTCACCAAATGTTTTACCACTATCGAACAATAAAAACTTTCAGAAATGGAGTTGTAATCTTTAATTAAAATTAAAAGCAATTGGAGCAATAATAACACCATGCACAGCTGTCGTATAACCATATTACTAGTTACTGTGCAATATCCCCTCACATTTAACTATATACTGTCAACTAATAATGCAGATCCTAGATTTATCGTTTCATTTTGTCAAGGGGATAAACACACTATGGTGTATACTCCTGGAATTACCTGCAAGTATTGAGTGCTCAACTTTCTCCAGATGTTCTTTTGTCAGAATAGACTTTATTTGTTAGTCCTATATTGCTGGTGTTGTAGGAGGTACTATTAATGCTGCACTGACTTATGTACAGTATAAATTCCAGCAGGACAGTGAAACTTCCTATTATAATTTTGCCAGCTTGACGAATAATTAAGTGATCAAGCTAAACTGTAGACAAGGGGTAATCAAGTCCAGTCTTGGAAGGCCAGAGTCCAGCACTGCTTGGTGATTTTCCTGCTTAAAGCTACAGTGTGTCAGAGGAGACAAATATTTTATAAGACAGTGTTCCTGAGCTGCTGTCGGTTGCCCTAACAATCCTGCAGTAGTAATGCATAGACAGACCTGTGTCACACTTGTCTGGTCAGAATTGGCAGGAAATTTGTGCTTATGCATAGTACACCAGCTCAAATATGATATTTTCGCGATGTGACCAAGACATCACAGTATTTTTTACATTATTGAAGGTGCTATGGTATTTGATGCTATTTTATTTTCCAAATCAACATTAAAAAAAAAAAAAAAGAATAACTCAACATTAATGTTGGCTGTGGCTGATGTCACTGATGTGTGCCTTTTTCAGTATCTATTTAATTGTTTTTGTTTTTTTTAAACGTAAAATAGTTTTATTAAATTTTTTTAATTTGGATTTTCCCTTATTTTCTACCTAATTGTTCTTGGCCAAGTCCCATCCACCAGCCAGTTTTCCCCTCTCAAACATCTACCAACCATGCAGGATGAAGGATGCAGGATGCTTCCTCAGAGACACGTGACACCAGTCAGTGTTGCTCATGCTGCATCACTGCAGCATAACGCACTCGAAGGAAAGCGCTATCTGCCCTCTTCCCCATACACGAGCTCACTTACACACGTGGTCGGCATGCCGTTCCTCCCACCCAGAGAGCACAGCCAGTTTTACTTCCCTTGCCATTGTCAGGATTCGAACTCGCTGATGGGGTGAACAAATTTCTGTTGTGCCACCTGGGAGACCGACGTCTGCCTTTTCCTTCCACAGAACTTTTTCTGTCCTTCCTGACGTCTGTGTTTTCTGCATTCTCTCAGTTCTTAAATGAGCAAAAAAGATTGCTGATGTTTCCACCCTTTGCAGTAACACATTATTTGCACAGCTGATATATGATGATGATCTGCACAATGTCTGTGTTTTTTATTTTTTTATTTTTTTATTTTTTAATATAAACGTTCATTCTATAGACCAAATCAGAATGTTGGTCAAAGTAAAATTTTGTACCAAAGACACCATAGCTGTTTTTTGCACCAAATGCAGCAGTGACTAGTCTTTGCCAACATCAAACACAGCATGTTTGGTTTGTGAGCAGTTCACAAACGGCAGCAGCATACATTCTGTTGACTGTGCATATCGCACATATGTATTTGCATAGAAATGTGGCTAGTGTCATGCCTTTTTTTTTTTTTTTTTTTTTTTTTTCCTCCCCTGCTTTGCAGCAGGTAGAGCCTGTGTTTTAGGTGTAGACAGAGCAGCTGATTGCATGGAAAAGTGCTGCTGCTCACCTTCTTTTCTATACATTGTACTCCATGGGCAAGTTTTTGGTTTGGATGGAGGGCATGGTCTGGTGGATGTTAGCAAGTATTGAAAAGAAAACGCTCAAACGTGCTGGGTTCTGGTCAGGCAAGACTACAGCTGATGCCTAGCACGTAGCGATGAAAAACCCTTCTGAATTCTATAAATACATCTGAACCATTTTGCAATTGTAAAGATTCACTACAATGTTTTAATGTCAAATCAGATGCTTCCAGTCAGTTTGTAATTATTATGAAAAATATGAATGTTTCTGAATATGTATCTTTATTTCTCCCAAAGACTGCAATCAATTCAAGTAAGATCAGTGGTATAATAAAAAATCTGAGGAACATCACTGATCTGTAGCATGTTGTGTTCTGTTATAGCGTCACTCATAAAAGTCCCAAAGGGCCACTTGTTTTAAAGATTCATGACTAAACATTTACCACAAAATTTGATGAGGTTCATTGGGTGTATGTGTTTAGCTGTTTATTTCACTTGGTTGGTTTTTCCTAGTATGGTTGGGCCAGATGGCACTGTGCAGTACCACCAAAAAGATTAAAGGAGGAAACCAGGCAGCCTTGAATCCATAAATCGAAAAACTGCCAACTTGACCACCTCAGTTACTGTGGATCGGCTGTGAGATTAAGCAGTGTGACTATACGGAATCAACTGGAATGGCTAATGGCTAAAAGTTACACAGACGAGGTGATGAACAGTGGTACTGATTGTGTTTTGTCGATTAAGTAGTGTTTGTCTAGGGCAGGGGTAAAGTACAGCCCCAAGAACAAATGTGGCCTTCAAATGGATGTCAACTTGGCCGTAACTTCTGTATTCGAATGTATGATAGGTGGCCTGCTGGTCAACAAGTGGCAGTTTTTTTCTTTTACTTGATGGTGGCAGCAGATCGCGTTAACACGGCTGGTTAAAATGCAAGAGAATTTTTTTTCTCTGACTATGCCTGCAAATTAATTTATTGAATGATAGCCATGGCTACGGGCAAAAGTTAAATGAGAAGGCGTGGCCCTCTGGTATCATAATGAAGTCTAATCTGAAAAAAATTGAAAAAAGTTTGGACACCCCTGGCCACGCCAGGGATTTGATCAATAATTATTATAATAGCATTATTTCATGACCATTTCGGAGTACTCGGTCATCTTTTTTGAGTGCCTGACCAGACATTTTTCCCAAATAGTTGCCTAAAATGTTTCAGTTAGTTTTCCTTATTTCATTTCTTACAGCTGATCCACACAGTGAAGATTCTTTAACCGCACCATGCTTTGAAATGTTTCTGCTGTGTCATTTTCTGGATGTTTTGTCGGACCACTGAACCATAAGAACCATTTTGTAGTAAATGGGGAATATGAACAGAGATTAAAACACATTGCCGTTGTTGTGTAATGGGCTTTAGGGTCTGATAACTAACAAAGTTTGCTTAGTCACAGACTCATTTTATCACAGATTTCTAAATAGTAATTTCTGAATTCAGCTGGCACCGCACAGACAGCTGAACAGTTAGTGTGCCTGTGTTTTACTGTGATTGCTGTGTCTCATGACTGCAGTCAGCTGATTAGCCAAGGATACAGTTTCTTTTACACATACTGTGACTGAATAAAAAGAGTCTTTATATGAAGTCTTCTACCACAAATGATCTTTTATATCTAATCCAGTGAACACAAACAAGGAGGAAGATACAGAATCATAATTCAGAAGCTTCTTTTCTTGTGTTATTCAGGGAAAGCCGTACATGTTTGACCGTGTTTTCCAGTCCAACACTACCCAGGAGCAGGTGTACAACGCCTGCGCTCAGAAGATTGTTAAAGGTGAGGAGTGTCACAGTCTGAGAACACTGAGGTAGAAATGGGCTTGCTCATAGGGCTTCATGAGCATGAGTGGGGTAAATACTGGACCATAATCTACTTTTGAATTTTGCACACCGTAAAATGACCAAATGAACTTAAGCATTTACATTTAGTTCTTCTTCAGTAGCAAGTTTCGCATGTTTAGTGTGTTGTTTTTCCTCCCCACTTGTAGATGTGCTTGAGGGTTATAATGGTACAATATTTGCCTATGGACAGACCTCATCTGGAAAAACACATACTATGGAGGTAAGTTACTGTTGTATAACTATTATGCATAACTTTTTTTTTTTTTTTTAATGCATAACAATTAATCACGCTTAAGGTACACGGATTCTGTATTTTTCCCAGGGTAATCTGCATGACCCAGATGGAATGGGAATCATTCCACGTATTGTACAGGACATATTTAACTACATTTACTCCATGGATGAAAACCTGGAATTCCATATCAAGGTAAATTCGCTGAACCATACAGCAGTATAATAAAAAATAAAAGTATAATAGCACTTAAATAATTGTGATTAAATTGTGTTTAACTAAATCAGTGATTGTAGTTAAATTGGTTGGTTTTTTGCTAGGTCTCCTATTTTGAAATCTACCTGGATAAAATCAGAGACCTGCTGGATGGTAAGTGAGAGACTGATGTTAATTGCTGTAAATACAGCTCACTGATTATATTCCCTGTGCTTAAAATAGCTGATTGCACTGTCATGCATCAGAGTGGTGATTTATATTATAACATCTGCAGTAAGAATTTAATTTCTTATGTATGATTACAATGTCTTGTACATATTCTATATACTATTTACATTCATTAAACAAAATCTCTCTTGCAGTGTCCAAGACTAATTTATCTGTGCATGAAGACAAAAACAGGGTCCCATACGTCAAGGTGAATATGAAGCATGAAAAGTGATCTCAAAGAAGAAAGCTGGGTGGTTGGTTGTGTCTGGGGATAAATAGAGTTAATTATATCTCTCTCTCCCTCTCTCTCTGTGCGAAGGGTTGCACCGAGCGCTTTGTTTGCAGCCCAGATGAGGTGATGGACACTATTGACGAGGGCAAATCCAATAGACATGTGGCTGTGACAAGTATGTCCAAGCACTTTTTCTTCTATCCACTAATATGCTCAGTTTATTAAACAGAACAGCACACACACTGACGATTTTGTCAGGTACACTTGCCACATCTCTTGCTATCCACCCATTAAAGATCACCGCTGGCCATAGGACCTCCACTGACCAGATATTTTATGGCTGTTGGACCACCTGGTAAAAGTGTATTAGGCACAGCTCGTGTTCTCTAGCCCTTCATCGGTATTCAGTTTTTGATCACAATACACTGTTGGATGGACTTCTTAGCCATGGACTGTTTTCAACGTATTAGTGGTTTAAAAGGGTCAGCAACGCAGCTGCATCTGCTTCATTTGTACATGTTCCACATACACTAGTAGGACAATAGACAAAATTGTGCATAGCTACAGTTATATACCTACAAAGTGCACTTATGTGGTATGAGTATAGGTAGAAGCACCCATCACATCAGTTTAGAGAAGGCTAAGACTAATTTTCCCAATTATGCTTTTGGAAAACTTTTACAGAAAAACTTTCTTGAAATGTGCTCGCTTCAGGAAATTACCCAGGAAATATTAGTTATCTTGTAAATCTCAGCATTGATTGGTGTGGTGTTCTGGAAAATCGGACAGGATATGCTGTAGTACGCAACATTTTATTGCGGTTACTGGAGAGTTGAAAGTACCAAGGGATGTGTTAAGAGCTGCTGCTGTCAACAACCACACATTTCTTCCTGGCATTGCCTGGGACTCCAACAAATTACTTAAGTTTGAGTTGTTTGGCTGACAGACCATCCATGTTGCATGAGTGATCGTTCAAAACAAAGCAGGGCTGTTATGTATGCATCAAAGAGGAAGCATATGCAAGCTCTTCCCCTTCCCTGTTGAATTACTGCTGCTAATCTGGAAGGCTTGCAGCAGGTCTGATTGGGCTGTGACTAATGTTGAGTTCAACAAAAAAAAATTTCCCAAGTTATTCCTGGTTACGTAATAATAATAAGCTCCAGTATATGTACACCACAGCAGAATCCAATAAATGGAAGTATCAGCTTGTATTTTCCCTCTTGTGTGTGTTTGTCAGACATGAATGAGCACAGCTCTAGGAGTCACAGCATCTTCCTGATTAATGTGAAGCAGGAAAACACACAGACCGAGCAAAAACTAAGCGGGAAGCTGTATCTGGTCGATCTGGCAGGCAGTGAGAAGGTAAACCTTACCACAATTTCAGTTTTGAACCAAATCCTAATTTTTGGTGGTTCTCTCAATCTTGCTTTTTTCTCATCTATGTTAGTTATTTAGTTCTCTCTCTCTGTGTCTGTGTGTGTCTGTGTGTGAAGGTCAGTAAAACTGGAGCTGAAGGAGCTGTGTTGGATGAAGCCAAAAACATTAACAAGTCCCTGTCTTCGCTGGGAAATGTCATTTCTGCACTGGCTGAAGGATCGGTATGTTTAGTGCACTTTTGTATTGCAAATCATAAAACGATTATATATATATATATATATATATATATAATATATAATCTCCACTGTAGCCTTTACTTTGGTGTTTCACTACTATCATATGCATGTCTCTGTCAGACGTATGTTCCATATAGAGACAGTAAGATGACTAGGATTCTTCAGGACTCTCTGGGTGGCAACTGCAGGACTACCATCGTCATCTGCTGCTCTCCCTCCGCTTATAATGAGGCTGAGACCAAATCTACACTGATGTTTGGACAGAGGTGAGGACTGTGTTTCTCACAGGATTTTGTGAAACTTGGAGGGTGTGGACCTCTGATCCTTTAGGGGGTGCATTTTGAGAGCAAAGTTAAGAGGCTAGATATATCAGCATTTCTGTGGGTCTTTAAAAAGTCTTAATGTCTTAAATTCCTTAATGTAAAAATAAGGCCTTAATTAGCATTACAATGTCCTAAGTTCAAGTTTCAAAGGTCTTAAAAATGTGACCGAACCGACACCGTAAAGATGATTTTATATTTTATTTTTGTTTATTGGTTTTTGAAAGCATACCACCGTGTGACTTTGTTGCACTCAGTGTGTGTGTGTGCAGCTCATCAGTGCTGTAGAGCGGCTCGGTTCACTGTAAATGCCGCTCCACACCAACTTCATCTCTCTGTGCTGTGGGTTTGAGTTGCTTATAACCTGCGTTTAGACACAACACACGCCAGATTCACTTTGGTTTTACGTTAGCATAATCTCAAATATTTCTGTGGGCAGAGATTTATAGCATTTCACCTGATCGGTAATGAGAAGCGAATTTTAAAAAACTGTTGCCAACTAAATGGAGGTCTTCCTGCGGTTTTCCGCCAAAATAAAAGCCACAGGGTCTAATACAAATTGAATTAAGTCAGAAATATATTACTATTGTTATCACTATTTGTACATCCAAAAAATATTACTATTATTATTAATCAGTGCAATAGTAATATTACAAAATAGCAATGTTTTAAAAAAAAAAAAAAAAAATTTCTTCTTAACAAAATTGTATGTACATTAATAACACGTTACATAACCCTGGCACTAAATTACAAAAAAAACAACTCAAACACTGGGGTTTCTAATACAGCTGCTGAGGGAATGATGGTAAATTTGACATCTTTTTCTCTTCTGACTGCTGTAATCCATCTCTTTCTATATTTTTTCCTCTCTTGGAAGTCATGGAAGGAAATACTGGATTTTTTTTTCTTTCACTGTTGGAGCAAATTGTAATGCAAAAAGGATATTTGCTCTGGTCTCCCATATCCCTCTATAGCAGTTTACTCTGCTATAGTTTACTTAAATCCAGAAATGGATGTATATGCATGAACACAATCCATTATAGCTGATATATCGTGTAGCATGATTGAAGTGATGTGCAGGTCTTAAAATTGTTTTTAGAAATGTCTTGAATATGGTATTAAAAAGTATTAAATTTGAAGTGCTCATACCTGCAGGATACCCTGTATATGAAGAACTTTGTGCTTTTGTAAACAATTTTGTGCTCTACTAGTAATTTTAATTTTATTAATTGATGGATGCCATTAGTGCAGGGCTATAAACAAGACACACCAATTTTGAGTCTCTTTTTATTTATTTATTTTTTCCTCGTAGTGACACTTTGTTACTACTTTTGACCAGTGCCATGGACTCCGAACAGAAGAGACACCTGGTTTGAACATGTATTTCTCAAACATGTATTTCTGTTTTTTTATCATCTTTAATCATTCTGTTTTCATCGTAAATATGAAAACTTCACAGATCAGAAAGGGTTAATGTAAAAAAAAAAAAAAAAAGTCTATGAAAACACTCAGTAACCTAAGCTGCCTTCAGGTAAATAATCTACATAAACGCATGTGATTGGTTGCAACAGTCAGTCCCTCCAGGAATTTGCGATCTCAGAAATGAACGCAAAATCAAGCAAAAAGAGGAGCGTGCAATTGTTCAAATTACTGCAGGTTTTTCTGTAGATTTGGGAAAAGACAATCACATCGCTCATTCAGCCAAAGTCCTTTTTGATTCACATGCATCAAACATGTGTACAGCTAAAAGCTCTCCTTTACTAACAAATATCACTGTGAATGACCGTGCAATTGCAATTTTGCAAAAAAAAAAAAAAAACCCTTAAAACTCCATGTTGTGTTGCATATTTTGAAAAAAGCCACAGCTAAGTCACGCAGGTCACAGGAAATCCTGTATGGACTGAACAGAGAGTCTGCTGCAGTGGTTTGTTTTTAAAAAAAAAAAAAAAAAAAAAACTTGAACCAACATACGGACATTTATTATTTTTTCATACTTTGAGCCGTTCTGCACGTTGTCTTTCCAGTGCCTGGTTCTGAAATACTTTACTGTGTAAGAAAATTGACAACACCTGCTCTATAGTGACAGTTTTTGTCCTTTGACCATTCAAGGGGAAAAAATGGTTTGAGTGACTTGCAGTGTGTTTGTGTGCTTATGCTGTCTTCAGAGCAAAGACCATTAAGAACACAGTGACTGTCAATGTGGAGTTAACAGCAGAACAGTGGAAGAAAAAATATGAGAAGGAGAAAGAGAAGAACAAGACACTCCGTAACACCATTACTTGGCTGGAAAATGAGCTCAACCGCTGGAGGAATGGTAAAATCCAGCACAAAAACTAGTAATGATAAAGCATTTCTTCAGAGCACAGTACAAATGAGCTTTATTTTTAGTCTGGCTCTAAGTTACGTGTGGTTGCTTTTAGGTGAGACCGTGCCGATTGATGAGCAGTTTGATAAAGAGAAGGCCAACGCTGAGGTATTGGCTCTGGATAACACCATGAACAACGACAAGATAGCTTCCACTCCCAACATCCCTGGAGTGCGTCTGACAGACACAGAGAGAGAGAAGTGTGAGGCTGAGCTGGCCAAGCTCTACAAGCAGCTCGATGACAAGGTAAATACTTCGGAGCATTTATTTTGAACGGCTGCCTCGTTTACGTGTTCTCATGCTTCAATATATCTTTCAATATAATAGATTTTCCTGGTTTATACCATTCTTCTTGTCCTGCCTGTTGTAGGACGATGAGATAAATCAGCAGTCTCAGCTGGCTGAGAAGCTCAAGCAGCAGATGTTGGACCAGGAAGAGGTGAGATTCTCTGCAGGTTTTTGTTTTACATGGTGTTTTTCCACAATGTGTGTTCCTGTTAGCTTTGTGTAAGTAAAACTGTGACATCCTGTATGTATAGATCTGTATGAGTGCACTGCGTTAATGAATGCATGTGCTCTGTAGCTTCTGGCCTCTTCACGGCGCGACCACGATAACCTGCAAGCAGAGCTGATGCGTCTGCAAATGGAGAACGAAGCGTCTAAGGAGGAGGTGAAGGAGGTGCTGCAGGCACTAGAGGAACTTGCAGTCAATTATGACCAGAAGAGCCAGGAGGTGGAGGATAAGACTAAGGAGTTTGAGACCCTCAGTGAGGAACTCAATCAGAAATCGGTGTGCAGGCATTCATTTTATGTTTTATTTACACGAGTATGAAAGTTCAGCCATGTAACTCATCAGGGTTAAACAGAGTTAAACACAGGGGAAAACTGCTATGAAGAAGAAAGTTCTAAGCAGGGTTTTAAATTACGTTAATGGAGCAGTTTCAGTGTGTGACGGACAATATTTTATTAATCATGCTACAGCAGTATGCTTAACTCCTCACCAGAAAAGATTGACTTTTGGTGTTCGTTTTTGTCATTGGAGCTGATTACAATAGACTCACTAATATTGATTAATTTGTCCTTAGTGCTGTTCATTATAGTTTTGTCTGTTTGCTTTTCCAGAGTGTTTTAGCCTCTTTAGACTCTGAGCTGCAGAAGCTAAAGGAGATGACCAACCACCAGAAGAAGAGGGTGACTGAGATGATGTCATCACTGCTTAAAGACCTGGCAGAGATCGGCATTGCTGTGGGCAGCAATGACATCAAGGTAAGTCAGAGTGGCTGTGCTTCAACACATATGCAGAATGCCAGATGTTGAGAACTGGGTTGGAGCTTTGTATGACCAACCACCAGAACCTGTACCCTCCTTTTTAATTAAAAATAATAATAATAATAATAATTTTCCCCCCACTTCCAACAGGAAAGTTTTTAGTTGCCAGTGGCAGTCCTACCTTTTTCACCTCTGCAGTTTGTTTGTTGCTTCTTTGTCTCTCTCTGTTTTAATTTGACCTCTCTCTCTCTCTCTCTCTCTCTCTCTGTGTGTGTGTGTGTCTCTCAGCAGCATGAGGGCAGTGGGATGATTGATGAGGAGTTTACTGTGGCCAGACTTTACATCAGTAAGATGAAGTCAGAGGTTAAGACCCTGGTGAAGCGCAGCAAGCAGCTGGAGGCAGCTCAGGCAGACAGCAACAAGAAGATGGATGAGAACGAGAAGGAACTGGCTGCATGCCAGCTGCGTATCTCTCAGGTACTTGAAATCGGAGCAATAGGACTGAGTGAAAACCTAACAGAGATTTTAGTTTTAGTTGCCATTTAATCTGATAAATACCACCCCATTTTGTGAGTCTTAACTCAGCAAGAATAATGTGCCAGCTGTGAAAAAATGTTTTTGATTTTTTGTGTCTCTGCAGCATGAGGCTAAAATAAAGTCTCTAACAGAGTACCTTCAGAATGTGGAACAGAAAAAGAGGCAGCTTGAGGAAAATGTCGACTCGCTCAATGAGGAACTTGTCAAAATCAGTGCACAGGGTATGCACACAATGGCACGTTTTTTTCAGTTTATAGATACCCATCTGAAGCTTTATATACAGGTCATTTGCCATTGCCTCAGTGGAAATCTGTCTCTACATTATTTGTCTATTTTGAATATTTGTTGCGTGTAATATTTTACAGAGAAAGTTCATGCTATGGAGAAAGAGAACGAGATTCAGACGGCCAATGAGGTCAAGGTATGCAAATATAAACCATCCCCTTCCCCAGACTGTATGATGTGGTTAAGGACGCTTGTGGTTAAGTACTTTATGTACTGTATGGTAAATGAATACCTGCGCTGTATTTGGTTATCCGTTTCACTTGGGTACCATGTGAGCTCACTGGGACAATTGGGCGGAGCTAAAAATGGTGCAGATTGTGTTGATTGGTCAAATGCAGTTGTCATAGACTTGTTAATCTTTCTGCTCTTAGACACTTCACTACAGTACACTTCTCTTCAGTGGGGTAGGGACTATCTGCCAGAGTGCCTTCATATTTTCAAATTCCCTTTTGGCAGATTTAAGAATAAGTATTACTGTTTTAAACAGCAATTTAATGTTTTCGATTAATTCTTATTTATCCACAGCAATGTTTTCATGTCACTATTTAGCTTCTTACATTTCTTCCTGTGATTCACATAAAATTCTCTTGCCTGTCAAGTAAAACAAAATTAAATAAATTTAACAAAGCTAGCGGAGCATGTCACGTGATGCATTTTGGCAAATCGCATCATCAGAAATGAACTTTAAACTTCCTTAGCCAATGAAATTCTGTCTCCTGGTTTAGATCATCCTGTAGTTTCTGCGTGAGCTCTAGAAAGGAAATGACCATATTTAGACCAGCTGTCATGATGCCAAACATTTCCTTTTTGTTCCACGTCGGACTCCTTGAAACCAAATTGTTGCCAAACGGCTTAAATGGTTTTATCTTTCTTCTCGACCAAAGGCTCTCTTTCTGTCATCTTGGCTTGAGCCGAACTAAAAATGCCACAGCCTGGTGCGGAGCGAGTTTGGTATTTTTAGGGAGGGGCAAAAGCACACCGCTGTAAAGAAAAATGGTTTGCGGTTTTTAAAAATACAAAACGAGAACATTGCAAAATGGAATGTGTCTCAAGAATCGTTTTATCTCGATTATTTTATTTTCGTAAATGTCTGAGGTTATAATCGAAATTGAAATAGAAAATTTGATTAATCGCACAGTCCTATGCAGGATCTGGATAGTCCTAGGTTCAGTGGAGAAACGCTAGAAATCACTTGTGAATACTAATACAAGAAGGGTAGAGAAACTAATAAACAGTGAAAAATCAAAATATATGCTTTAATTTGGGTTACTGACAATTTGCCTTCAAGGGTCACTTTGTAATTTTTCCCCAGTTTTGTTTTCATTAATATGTCCTCCCTCGTTATTTAAAGTAAATTTCTTTCAATGCTATGCTGGGCGCAGTTCCCGGAAGAGAGTGCAAAGAAACCTAATATTGAATTCAGAGATGAATTAGAAAAATTCCTGTGGAAAACAGATAAGACAGCCTGAGTCAGGATTGTGTGCATTCACAACAAACTTTTAAAAGCTTTGATCAGTGGAGCTCTGGCAACATGATCAAGGATAGCAGGCCAAGAAAGGAATTGGACTCTGAACAGAACATCATTTTGAGAAAATATGCAAACAATTTAGGACATTACCCTACATCTACAATAAATGTGTTTACATGTTCGAATTTCAGGTCTGCCAACGTTTAGTATAGTGACTAAAAATTCTACTGACTGATATTAGAAAAATCATGCAAATATTATATAAGAAATATTTAGAGTGCATATAGAGCTAGGGTTAGGGTCACCAGGGCCACCAGAAGAGCTTCTGGACACCTTAACATAATTCTACAAGTCTCTGGCACTATGCTGTACTCTTTACTCTATACTGTTTGTGTCCCTGCCATTTTCAGAGTGTATGTTGATTAAGTGATCTTGATTTCTCTTAATCCTTTGTGAAGGTCAACTTACATCAGGCTAACATAAATATTACTGCTAAACATCTAAATTTCAGTTATTAATGCTTTTTTTGATGCCAGATGTTCTTTATATGGAAGTGACACAGAATTTGAATATCAATACAATAAGGAGTTATAATGGGATGTGTGTTTGTGTGTTTAGGCTGCAGTGGAGCAGCAGATCCAGAACCATAGGGAGGCTCATCAGAAGCAGCTCAGCAGCCTGAGAGATGAACTCGAGATTAAGGAGAAACTCATTACTGAACTGCAGGAGTAAGACACCCTGTGTCCTGCAGATGAATAAGGATGGCTTACAAACTCCTGGCATATATTTACTTTAATCATCTCACGTTCTGTCTCTTTGTATACAGCTTGAACCAGAAGATCATGTTGGAACAGGAGCGTCTCCGGGTGGAACATGAGAAGCTCAAATCTATGGACCAGGACAAGAGCCGCAAGCTGCATGAGTTAACGTACGTGTTTATCACACCCCAGTCGTCAGATTGGGGTCTTGTATGTTTCGTTCCTTCGTGTAGCAGTTGATTTATTTTGATGAATGTTCTTGACAATGGTGTACAATCTTTTATTGTGTGTGTGTGTGTGTGTGTGTGTGTGCGCGCGCGCGTGTGTGCGCATGCGCTTGTGAGAACAGGGTTATGCAAGACAGAAGGGAGCAGGCCAGACAAGACCTAAAGGGCCTGGAGGAGACAGTTGTGAGTTACTTCTTTTCATTGGTCCTGGAGTTTAAGGTTTTTATATATATATATATATATATATATATGAATGAGAGTTATGTGTGTGTGCTCAGTCTAATTTTTCCACCATTCTCTCCAGGCAAAAGAGCTGCAGACTCTCCATAACCTGCGAAAATTATTTGTGCAGGACTTGGCAACCCGGGTCAAGAAGGTGAAAAAGAATTTTTTTTTTTTTTTTTTTTAATTGTGGTTAGTTATTAATTTTGGGGACCCATAAGGGGGTTTTCTACATATTTTACACATATTTGTGCCCTTTTGTTTGTTAAATGTTTGAGTGAAATCATGCTGTAGGACTGTTGGGTCATATTTGAGTGTACTGGAGTGCGTTACTCACTCTGAAGTGTTTGTTTTAACAGTTAAAATAGATGTCTGTATTGGGATAAATTCTTGTGATGTGTTCATCTGCTTGATTTCTTTTTTCCTTTTCTTTTGCAGAGCGCTGAGATGGACTCGGATGACACTGGTGGCAGCGCAGCTCAGAAACAGAAGATCTCCTTCCTGGAGAACAATCTAGAACAGCTTACTAAAGTCCATAAGCAGGTACACACACCCTCTCAAAGTAGGGCTGAATGATAATGGATATCATCCGAATACTCAATGTTGAGATCATGCTTATTAATCACAACTATTCAATCATTTTAGGAAAAAAATTGTTTTTTTCACTTTTAAATCTTTACTTTAACACCATGCAGATTTGGACAAGCAAACATATGACCATCTTTATAATAAAGTTGATCTACTTGAACAAAACCACAATGAAAATTAGCTTTTTCAATCATTTATTCAACAGAAATATCAACAGATGACATTCTTCTGTGGAAAAAGTAATTTCCCCCCTTTAGCAGAAATAACGTCTTGTAGTTGTTTTGCATAATTGTCCACCAGTCTGACATCGGCTTGCTGGAATTTTTGACCACTCTTCCATGCAATATTGTTTCAGTTGCAAGATATTTGAGGGTTTTCTTGCGTGTACTGCCCATTTCAAATCCTCCCACAGTATTTCAATGGGATTCAAATCCGGACTTTGACTAGGCCAGTCCATAACCCTCCATTTCTTCTTTTTGCGCCGTTCCTTGGTGGATTTGTTAGTGTGCTTAAGATCATTATCCTGTTGAGGTCCACTTTCGGTTCAACTTTTGGACATGTGGCTTCACTTTATCTTTAAGCACTCTGATATGATGCAGAATTCATCGTTGAATCAGTGAATGCAAGCTGTCCAGTCCCTGAGACAGCGAAGCAACCCCAATACCATAACGTTTCCACCACCCATGCAGGTCAGATTTGTGCAATCTCTTTCTGATTGTAGACGCATGCACTTTGATATCAACAGTTGCAAGACTTACTAGCAGATCCTGTGATGAAATTTTGGGATTCTTGGAGACTTCTTTTTGCATCAGATGGTCTGCTCTTGGGCTGAATTTGCTGAGATCGCCAGTCCTAGAAAAATTGGCAGTCATTTGAAATCTGCGCCACTTGTAGATTATTTTCCTTACAGTGGAATGATGTATTTTAAATAATTTGGAGATCTTTTTAAGTCCCTTACCAGACTCAATGGCATCCACAACCTTTTTTCTGAAGGCCTTGTAGAACTCTTTAGATCTTGGCACGGCACCACACACCTCAATAGCAAAGGGAACACCAGACACTAGATATGAGAGGGATATAAATAAGACTGGTTCCACCTGCACTCCCTGAGCAGGTTCTAATCAATGGCACCCAATCTTGAACACCTGATTCTAATTTGTGATAAATGTAAGTAAATAAATAGTCTGTACTTACATCATGTTTTTTAACCTTGGTGGTTCTACAAAGCACTTTACATTGTTTCTCATTCACCCACACACTCACACACCATGCAAGGCGCTAGCCTGCCATCAGGAGCTACTTGGGGTTCGGTGCCAAAGTACACTTCGGCATGTGGGCCGGGAATCAAACTGTCAACCCTGCGATTAGTGGACAACCCTCTCTACCACATGAGCCACAGCTGCACCACAGGGGGGTACTTGTTACTTTGGATTGTGAAAATTACTACAAAATGTCAATTTTATGTGTCATTTGATAGTGTATCAACCTCATTAATAGGCACTCTTTCAAAGAGGATCAAATGTTTGTCCAAATATGTCAATAAAGCCAACAGTTTCCATGGGGTGTACTTATTTTTTCACATGACTGTATATTCATGTACCTCATGCTTCCTCGGTGAAAGAATGTATGTAGAGTGTGATTGTGTTTATTTGAAAGGCCTCTCTCTGTCTCCCTTCGGTCACTTCTCAGTAAATATAAAGGTTGCCTGAGGGAAATCATTTCATACATTATTCTTTCTCTGTGGTTCTGCGTGTAGCTGGTGCGTGATAATGCCGATCTGCGCTGTGAGCTGCCTAAGCTAGAGAAACGTCTGCGTGCGACTGCTGAGCGTGTGAAGGCTCTGGAGACAGCATTGAAGGAGGCCAAAGAGAATGCAGCACGCGACCGCAAACGCTATCAGCAGGAGGTGGACCGCATTAAAGAGGCCGTCAGAGCCAAGAACATGGCTCGCAGAGGACACTCAGCACAGATCGGTACACACAACGCTTCTTTAACTATAAGCATAATGTTTCTAACAATCTAAGGAGCATTGAGAAAATTGCATGCATAAAGCATACACACTTGAGTCGAGCCTCATTGCTAATCCTAAATAGATTTGCTTATTTCTTTCTCAGTAATCATTCAAAAATATCTGGAAACATTTGTCATAAGGGAGGTATTTACATGAATTTAATTATTATGCTGGGGAAAAAAATATTGGATATGTAACTTGTTAAAAGGTTCATTTCAGTCTTTCTCAATTAATTTCTGTGGCAATTGGGAAGGGTTAAAATATACTACAGCCAACCACTAGAGGGCATTCAATACATTGTAGCTCAGTACATCCTTCAATACATTGTAGCTCCACCTGATAAACCATTATTAGTATCACTCCACACTAATTAGAATTAGGTTTCGGAAATGTGGCCCAATGTTTATAGGAGGAATTGTATGTTGGAAGTGATTCAGATGAAATGTGTATACACACAAACATGTACAACATTGTCTATATTTAGATATAATCCATAGTCTATATTTACCTTATGATATTTAATTATGTACAAATGGTTTTGCTTGGCCAGACAGTTTCATTTGAAGCAAGTGTTTGCAGTTTACTGAACTGGTAGCTAAATGCTTCCTTTGTAATCTACATTTTCCTTATTGTGTACAGAATTCTCGATTGGCTAATAGACTATACACATACAGTACTGTAGGCTAATTAACTACATTTATGGCAGGGGCACAATTGTTCATTTTGTTTTTAGATGATCTGTTATGTTAAGCTTATTTTGTGCATTTTTTTGTGTATAGTGATTATGACTTTCTGACCTCACTTAACTCATCATATTACTTTTCAATCAAGCCAAACCCATCAGACCAGGCCAACCACCTGTGGCTTCTCCCACCCACCCCAACATCAACCGCACTGGGGCGGGGATCTTCAATAACCAGACAGTGGCCATCCGGGGAGGAGGCGGAGCCAAACAGTAAAAAATGTAAGTTATCTGATTTTGTCAGTTTGTGATTTTTACTTGGTTATAAATTTCATGTTGATGATCTCCACTTTTTCTTTTTGTAGAATTTGAAGTCTGCAAGTCTAGATGAAGTCAAAAGAACTGAGCTGGCCTTCCAACACTGGACAGTTCAACAGGCCTAACACTTTAAACTATATATATTTGAATATAAGTATATATATGTATGAAATATTCCTACATTGGCTGTACAGTTGTCCTCTCTGGTCATATGTTTAGAAGTTCCATTTCCCTGTTTAAACACACACCAAAAAAAGAGAAAGAAATAGGACAAAAATGAGTGCAATCACTGCTCTGTAAGTAGCTTCACTCTTAAATGCATTAGATTTTTAGCCCTCACTGTGCCAAGCGGAATGTATCATCAAAAATAAACAAAGATAACAAAGATTTAAAAAAAAAAAAAAAAAAGGCAGGAATGAATGGAAAATTAACTTCCAAAAAAGGGTAAACAGAAACCCAGCTACTGCATCCTCCTGGATTATTCATGTATGCATCATGCTCCTTGTTTTTAATTATTTTGGAGAGAGTGACTTTGTTCGTTCTTGCTTCCACTGAGCAGTTTCCAATAAACTAATTCACTTGAATGGATAAGTTAAACACTACAGAGTATGTGAACACAACCTGTTTCTGTGCACTGGGTTAAGTTCTTGGGGCCTTAGCATGGTAATATGTTATAAAAAGGAATAAAGTAAGTGGAACAAAAATGAAGGTTTTAGGAGAACACAAAGCTGCTGATTGTAGACACTCCACATCTTACTTTAAAGCACTGTACAAAAACGTAGTGGTAAATGTGCATCATTACTGATGATAGTAATATCGGCATTACGAAATATGTGTAAAAGCTCAGTCTCTGTGTAAATGGAAGGTCACCTGTCATGTTCTAGATATTGCTGTTTTTATAATGGATGGATTTAACAAATCAGTCACTACTCATCAGTTGATCCTATTGATTGGGAGTACTGCCTTATAGCCTTTCATTAGTTCAGCCTGTGATCTATTATAATGTGGATATGTGAAGAAATGCAGTAGCATTTTAACTAATAGATTTAGACATTTTACCTCTGATGGGCTTTGAGAATTCCCCTTTAAGGAAGTGGTGTTGGGTTATTTTAATCTCTCCTTTTAGTAAGCGATCATGTTCATTACACCCATCATAAGCAATATAGAGAATGTTGGTTTTGTTGTCTTACTCAGCTTAAAAGCAGCTGTTCTCTGTATCTTGGTACGGATGCAACACTTGCAGAAATGGGCAGAATTTATTCTACATAATTACTCCCTGTTTTGTTCATCTCTAAACAAACCTGTTCAATGTTTGAAATAATAGTCGAACATGACCATTTTGGAAATGCTTCAGCAAACACCATGGCCAATCTTTGCAGATGATCAGTCATTGAGTGTCGGTGGTCATTGACTGTGATTCTGAAATCTGCCTTTGCAGATTGTATGGACTAAATGCTTTCATAAATCTGGCTCTAAGCTTTGATCATGCTTTAGCTCACGAGTATTTATTGTGATTAAATGTAGCCATTGTGTTTGGCTTGCACATTTAATAAAATCCAAATCACTTAAATGTTTCATACCCACCACTGTTTAAGAGTTTTGTTGCCTTTGTGATTGCAGTTAGAAATCTAGGTTTGATCATTCTTTCCTCTTGTCCAGTTCTAAGACTCAGCATGACATTGCAGCGTTTTACGGCCTAGCTGAATTTACAATAGGGTTTATTTAATAGTTATTTACCACGTTTTCATTGTATTTGCAGGTGGATGTTTTATTTATTGATGTTTTAATATAGACATGGGAATTTTTGTTGTTTCAGGTTTTTTTTTTTTTTACATGTTTTTCTCTTGGCTTCCACTGTCAGGTTTCCTTTCTGATGACATTTTCACCTACATCTTCTTAGTCCTTCTTTGTAAATTTTGGTTGCTATAGCAAGCAGGGTGATGGCTGAATAACTGATTAGAAATGAATTTATTTGTGCAATATGGATCGGCATAATTAATTTTACAAAATATTGATGTAAGTGATACATTAAGGATAACTTAAACAAACACGACTGGCCTGGTTTTATTCAATTTCCCTCTGTACTCTTTGAAAGCACTTTAAATGTTCCATCTCAGTTGAACGCCTCACTTATTGTAATCAGAGTTAAAACATTTCATGTCAAATTGATTAGATTAGGGTTTTTTTTTTCTTTGCTGAATTTTGTAATTGTTATTTTTGAACAGTTTTGCTTACAGAGACCATTTTGTCTTGAATCTGCATTGTAGTTTAAAAGATAACAGTACCTGTGGTGATGGAGAGGGCTCTTGGTGTGTTATACACTCAGCTCTCTGAGTTGTGCAGAGTCATAAACTGGACTGAACTGTATATTTCTTCTGAATGCTTACTGTAGGGCAGGTTTTCACCCCTTGACATGAAATAAAATTAAAATTAATGGCATAAAATGGTTGTTTTCAGCTTTGTTACTTTTACAGAAGTAATTTTTTTTTTTTAATAATTGGTACATTCCTATCCTCAATATTGCTGAAACTCATTGGCTTTAAATAAACAGATGGTGGCAGTGTTAGTCCGCAAGTTCTCCCACACGTCTCCATGGCACCTTCACATAACTGCTCTCTTGTTCTAATTCATTCATTCGAAATGTGGACTGATCCAGTTCTGAACTTGGCTATAAAGACGATGCAACAGAATCTTACTCAATACAGCTAAGTGCAAACGTTTGCATACTCTTAAGACCTAATGGAGACATATATTTATACCAAACTAAGATTCACACGTTTCATTAACCCATGTAACCACAATTATTAGTGTGTGAGTTTGCATCTCTGCAATGGACTGGTGTCCCATGCAGGGTCTTTATCCCAGTAACCCTGGTTGGAGTCTCTGGATACACTGACATGTATAAGTGGTTACTGAAAGTGTGTGAGTTTGCATCTCCCCTTCTGAATGTGGTGCAAATTATTTCATAGCTTGTACGCCCACTCACTGCCTTTGTTGCTGCGTTCAACCACTTTGCATGTTCTGAGAACTCATTTCAGTGCTCTAGATAGTGAACACTGAACCAGATCTTCAGATCCAGTTGGAGATGGGTGAGATCATGGTGAAAAAAAATGCTTTTGATTATTTTCAAAACATTTTATGTATTTGTATTAATTTGAAATGTTAATCTGGGATACATCCACATTTCACTGTAATTGCTTTGCTGTTTGTTTGTTTTAACAATAATTGTACTGTTACTCACATCTTTCTCATGGAGTGAACGGGAATGTAAGTGACGGCGCAGAACATGAACGTGCAGTACAGATCACTTCAGCTTTATAAGCTACAGGGTGCGGTATACGAGCACGCGCAGTGCCACGGACACGCGCATTCATTCTGATCAGAGCACCGGATTGGGAGCGAGGCCGCGCAGGAGCCCACGGGCACGCGCACTGTGGGTAACGACGGAGTGTAGCGTTTCGTGCTGGTGCAGTTTAGTTGCAAGTGCGCTAGTCTACACGGCGGAAAAGGCTTCTGAAGTTTAACTCGGGTTTTCTCGGACAGGCAGGCCTGGCAGCACCGAGTAGGCGGACGCAAGGTCAGTACATAGGGTTTCTACGGGTCTCATTCTGGGTTATATGTTCTTTTGTTTGAAGAATAAACAGTTACGTTGTAGCTGCTGATGGTTGGCGGGTTGCACCGCTGCGGCTAACCAGTAACCGCTCCAGCTGGGTGAAAAAACCTGCGGTGAAATTTACGCCTCATTTGAGCTTCATAGAAAAATGCGTTTGAATGTATTTCTCGTGTTGTGTTACGGTAAGATGTGTGTTTTAAATTAGACGTGTGTAGATACATGCAGATTAGTTTATAGAGTGCAAAGTTGACAGAGAACTGGTGGTGTATGACCTGCATAGCCTCCTAATAACAATCCTCCTGTTGTGTTGTGTTGGAGCAAAAACAAACCCACAAGCTGGACTGCTCCATGCTCGGGCTCTGAGACTTGACTATCAGTCAAACACTTGCAGAATTACCTTGGTGTGTCTTATCAAGAGCTTTTATCTATCTATCTATCTATCTATATATCTATCTATCTATCTATCTATCTATCTATCTGTCTGTCTGTTTATTTATTTATTTATTTATTTATTTATTTATATTTTCTCAGGTTTGCCACTGCTAACCAAACAGCGAGTTGTGTTTATCAGAGTAGTGTAGATTATCAGAGTGCACGCGCTGCTGCTGCTCTTAGGGGGTGAGTCGATATTTATATTTACACAGGAGCGACACAAAGTTTTTTTTTTGTTTGTTTGGTTTTTTTTTGACCTCCATGCTACATAAACATACATTGGTGGTGTGTGTAACCCAGTGTCAGGACCGAAACAAAAAGAGCTGCGTTTATACACCATTAACTCTTCGCCATTGCGGGTTTTCATAGTAGCTTTTGAGGCGCAGGCTGCTTGTGTTCTGCCTCTTTAGCACCGCTGGAGCTGATGCATTAAAGCCAACAGAGCACACGGGAACCCTAAAATACCATTACGTTAATTATAGGCGACTTTATCCGGTCTCTTAGGGAAGCAGATTGGACTTTAGGAAAGCAAGCTTGGTTTTTATCCGCGGAAATACAACCTTCTCACTCTAATAATAATAATAATAATAGTGGTGGTACTAAGCTGTACTTTTTTTTTTTTTTTTTTTTTTTTTCCCCTCTTTTTCTTTTTGGTCACTGGGGTGGTACCCTTATGTTTTGTACCTTTTTAATATGTAACTTGGCTGTAGTACATTTAAAAATGGTTTAAGGTACATACATTTAATAATTTTATTTTTTAAAGAGTTTTAAACATACACCCGGGTATGAGATGCATGTAGTATCTCATGGACCCGGTTAAAAGATACACACTAAAAGTACAAAAAAACAACAATGTGTACACTTGTGGGTGACACACTTGCATATGGTGAACATGCACAGAAACTCCACACAGGCTGTAACCCAAGCTCAGGTTTGAACCAGGGACGCTGGAGCTGTGAGCTGGCAACGCTACCCAGGTCCACACTGCTGCCCGTATCCTACTCAACCAAAGTAACTCGAGGTGGTCATATACGAGATCATATATCTAAACGCTTTGTACATAAAAACAGTCGTTGCTCATCCAGGTAGCAACACACAGTATTGAGAATGAAATGAAAATTCAGTTATTATTGTGGCTTGTGGATTATAGGTAAACATCTGTTATGTGAAATAGCTTATTCAGGGCAGTACTAAATATAAAACAAAATTACATTTTTATGATGGCTCCTTAAAAAAAAAATTATTAACATTTTGCGGTTTCTGAAAGGGGTATGTAAATTTATGAGCACAACTAACTGATGAAGGAGAAAAGAAACTGGGATCAAGTCTAGTCTGTGGTCCACACTGCCGTTTGGAACAGTTTGTTTCTTCAAGTAATCATGCAGCATTTGGCATTTTGGCTACTGTCATGGCAATTCAGAGTTAATACTGGCTGAATATTTGCTGTTCAATACACATACATTATTTAGAATGAACAGTTAATGTGTGATAAACAGATACAGTATGAATAGGAAGTGCACAATTTTTTTTATTTTTTTTATTTATGTTTTTATTTTTTATTTTAAGTAAGCTTGCCAGAATGGTTTACATGGTGTTGGGTTGAGAACAGAGGTGAAAATGTCAGGAAAAAGTCATGCTTGCAGGAGGTTCTTACTTTCATGCGGTAAAGCAGTTGAATATGAAGCTTATAGGACAAAGAAATACCAGATTCATTATTGTGACCACGAATGATGTGTACAATGATGTATTTACAGTTTTCATTCACCTTTAGTAACTGCCTGGTCAGGGTCACGGTGCTTTAAATCGGCTTCTGGTGTGTTTATATTTTGGGTACTAGAATCAACTAAATTTGTTAGAAAATGTTGCAAGCAGACACTAACAAAAATAACTTGGGGGGGATGGGTTGTTAACACTAGTCATGTGTATGCCTTTTCCTTAAAACAAAAAAACCTGGTTCAGGCAGCACCCATTTCAGGTTTAAATCTTAATATATACTGCTGAGCAAATTTAGATAAAGATACAGATACTGGCATTACATTATACATGCAATGACTGACTTTGACTTACTGAATCGTCCTTTCTTTACAATAATCTAAGTCTGTAGCATTGCAAGAATTTTCAAACAGTCCATGTACAGTATCCATCACAGTGTTTCCACCCTTCCACCTGTCACCTTTTATGTACTGAATGAAATAATCCTTGATGGAATCTGTGTGAAATTGGTGATGCTTTCCTTTAAATAAGGAACAGATTTCTCTTAGACTGTCAATCATTTTAGTTGCCTGTAAACCCAGACACTCTGTGAGAGCCAGTAGTGTTTCCTCTGTGCTTTGTGAATCTGACCTCACACTCGCAGCCAAACTCGAGTCCTTCCATCTGCTCCCTGCCTCCGCTTTGGGCTCTGTTCAAATTCTGAAATGGGAGACACATGGTAGAGTGAAATCCCAGCCTTTTCTGTTTTCTGTTGAAATTAGTCTGTTTGCACACTTAAATCGAGACATTTCTTTGTCTCAGTCAGCTTAATGTTAGAAGGCATCCCTCACCTATTGCTCTGTCACAAGGTGTGAAGTAGAAACTCGCTCTACGTCAGCATTTTAAGTCGTTTTTTTTCCATACAGGTGTCAAAGAGGGTGGTGATGGCTGTTAGATGAGGCATTATGTCTGGGGGGCTAAGAGGTTCTTGGAGCATTTTGTACCATTTCACCCTTTTGTACTTTTGTACCTGTTGAGAATGGATTGTAATTGGTTGGAAAATGATGCTGCTACTTTGTTGGAGATGCAGAATGTTATGCCCCTGGATACTCTGGCATTTCATACTTGTGGATAATTCAGGAAACCTCTCACAAAAATGGCATGTTGACCTTTTGAAAATCCTTCTAATTAACTGCTGCTCCAGTCACTGTGTTGTCAGTTTACTTGATATTGCAGTTTACTTTTGAAGCCAGAAAGATGTAGGAAGAAGTGTGTCTCTGTTTTAGGTTAAGATATGTCATCCAATTAATCAGAATTTTTATTTATTTATTTATTTACACCTATAACAAAGAACATTTGCCGGATGTCAATCTGGTGGCTATATAGAAATCCCACCGATTATGGCGTATTTAACTATTTGCATGTTAAGATGACCTTGCGCACCATCCCCCCCCAGTCCAGCTGGAGGATCTGACCGCCATTAAAACCTGATGGGAAGCATGTTTGCTCTATGTCCTCATTTGATTTTCCTCTTTCGTCTCTCTTAACAGCACTTCACTTCACCGACGTGCTGTTTATCCTCTCTGTTTTCCTACATGTTGTGTTCTCATGTCTTCACTCTTTAACGAGTGCTGAAATAATCTTGCTTTGCTCCTCTGGCAGCTGCAGGGTCTTGGCAGCCAGGATGATGTATTATGTCAGGGTGAATAAATGTAAGTGTGCTTTTGATTTGGTTGCCAGAAATGCTACAAGTGCCTTTAGTGCAAATTTGGATGCAAGAAGAGGTAAATCTTCACTGGAGCAACTTCCTGAAATGCTAAATAGGTATAAGTGTTTGTCAGTTGATGGTGTCTGGTGGGAAATGTGATAGAAATATTATAACAGAAGAGCAGAAATGATGTAAGACAGACCGAATGTTTGAAGTGGTAATGCATAATGTTGATGAGAACATTTTATATTGCAGCATGGTTGAATTCTCGATTCAGATGGTGTGAATAAATTTTCTGTAACAGCATGGCTCTGACAAATTGATTGGTTTATATTAATGCACTCATTCTAATTCATTATTATTTAATATTTGCTCATTCTTAGGTACTTGTAGTGCAGACACTCCACATAATCATGTTATTTAATAAACTAACAAAAATGTAATCATCGATATGAAGTTTTCTGTTACGAGACATTTATTTTGCATTTATGGAAGTCTCGGGTGTAAGAGCTTTATAACAGTCATTAAGTTTTCTGACAGAGGCATCTGTGCTCTCTGGTTTCTTGGTAATATGACAAGCTGCATTTTTTTTTTTTTGTCTTCAGTTTACGAGAGGGGGAAAAAAGAAAGGTTACTGCTGTAATGTACGTCATAATTGTTGGCAAATTGCTGCAGTATAAGAGAAAATAACACACCAAAACATAATGTTATAGGAAAATCATGCTCTGCTGTGAATCAGGCCATATTGCACCACCCAGCGTGGATTATTTTCCCATAACAGCACAGCTCAGTGTGTTTTTCCTTACTAAAATCTTTGACATGATTTTCAATATGATATTTTTATAGTTACCCAAACATTTAGCAGAAATATTTGAGATTATTGTTCGCTATAGATACTTGCTTATGATGCAGCATGAAGGCCAGCAGTGTAGATTATACTTCCTATACAGTCAGTTATGCAGCTCTGAGAGCAGTACTGGTACTCAGAGAAATATTTAAACCTTGGCTTCATGTTTGAAAGTCAAGTCTTATTTTTGTTATTGGATCATATTCTGGACTTTCAGTATAATAAAGAATATACAGTTTTCTAATTGTAGGATTGGGGGGGCACGTGGTGGCTTAGTGGTTAGCACATTTGCCTTGCACCTCCAGGGTTGGGGGTTAAAAACCCACCTCTGCCCTGTGTGCACAGAGTTTGCATGTTCTCCCCATGCCTCTGGGTTTTCCTCCGGTTACTCTGGTTTCCTCCCCCAGTCCAAAGACATGTGTTGTAGGCTGATTGGCATTTCCAATTTGTTCATGGTGTGTGAATGTGTGTGATTGTGCTAGGATTGGGTATTGCGACCAATTTGGCGATTTGATTCAATTCCTATTTACATGGTTTCGATTTGATTTCAATTTGATTCAATATCGATTAATTATCAATATTTCATTTAAAATGTTAGTTTTGCAGACATGGAATCCATGTTTTAACATAAATGCTGGTAACTGAAACCCTCCTACTTGGCTATATTACTGAAAGACACATTTACATTAACAATAGGGCTCACACAATTATGTTTAATTACTTTTTACTTTTACTTTGAGTAACAAATATTGTAACAAGAAATCATAAATGTGCATGCAGTGTACACAAGGAAAACACAAACTGCACAGTGCACATTACTATAAAAAAAAAACATTGTAAATGTGCAACAGTGAAATTTATTAACAACTTGAAACGTTTTTAGAAGTAAAATCCGTTTTCAAAATTCAGAAGATGAAAGATGGCGACATCTTCAGGACGAGAGGCAAACTACAGGTAATATTCACATCTTCTCAAGTAAAGCAGGCGCATTAAGAACGGATATCGTTTCGTTAAATTGAAGATTGATAAAATTGGAGAATCAATATTTTTACCCAGCCCTAGGTTGTACCATGTGATGGGTTGACACCTTGTCCAGTGTGTCCCCTGCCTTGTTCCCCGAGATCCGTGGGAATGCTTCAGGCTCCCCATGACCCTGTGTAGGATAAGCAGTGTGGAAGATGGATGGATGGAATTTTAGGATTGTGCTTTGTGTACTCGGGTTCAGTAGGTGCCCAGAGATGAGTATTCTCAGCAACTGTTAAATAGCCCTTTTGAGACAAATACCTTAAGTGATGTATTCTCAGTTGACATTTTATGCAATAAAAAGTCAATTTGCTTGACTGTGATCTGTCTTTGTATGCACAGTTCTTTTCAGTGGTTTTGCATCTGAAGGATTATCATCACTGGTAGTTTTGTTTTTCACACTGTTCTTGGTCAACCCTTGATTTGTTTGGAGGTGAAAAGCCCAGGGTAATAGCCATTTGGGAAATGCTAGAAATGGAACACTTAGCTCCAACTGCCATGCCTAGTTCACGCTTTTCACCAATCCCACTGCTCATTTGAGCACTGATGCAAAAACCGGTTTATACTGCACACTGGAGTCATGTGACATTAAAATTGGAATGCTCAGTTTATTTGAAAGTGGGTCGTAACTAATAAACTGGCATATATGGTACATATTAATTGTTACTGCAGTATTGGCCTCTGGAATAGACCTCAATTATGTCTGGTGTCAAAGTCAAGAATGCGTAGTTGAGAGCTGTAATAACTTCCTCGCAGCAACTGAACACTTTTCTCCATGCACAATGCTAATCAGTCTCAGCTGTTCCCAATAAGGCATAGTTATGATCTGACAGATGCAGTCATTTTTATCAACACTGTGCAGCCAGATGTTTGACCTCTTTATAACATACCAACTCCCAATAGGAGACTTGTGTGAGGGAGAATTAGTAGAGTAAACTGACGCATGGTACAGAGTTCTTTGGGGCTGCTCAGTCTTATCACCACCATGGTGACGTCTTCCTGGATGTGTGCTATGAATTGCTGTAAAAGATACTCAGACCCTTTCATTAGTTTAACAGAACTTTAGTCAGTCCCTCCAGGATTTTGCGATCGCAGAAATGAACACAAAAGCAAGGAAACTCCGCAATATTCGCAAGAGCTTGCCATTTTTTCTAATTACCGTAGATGTTCCACAGATTTGGGCCAAGACGCATCATGTGACATCATCACAACACGCATTCAGCCAAAGCCCCCTACGAATCACGTGTGTCGAGCATGAATACAGCTAAAAGGTCTCATTTACCAACAAAGATCACTGTGCAAAACTATTTTGTGCATCTGCAATTTTCCACAAAAAAGCTCAAAATCAAGCCTTTTTGGCTGCAACAATCACAAAAAAACTCTGCGAAATCCTGTATGGACTAGTTAATGCCTTGTTATAACCAGGCTGTACCCTGTAGAGAGTTACAATTGTTTCATAAAGTCACTATACTATGTGCAATGGACAGATTTAGAAGATAATTGATGTGATGAATGTTACTGGCATTCCATCACTTAATAAACCTTTATTAAGTGTACGTCGTACACCTGGTGTACGTCGTATGTGCTTGTTCGCTCCAGGTGTGTGGTTATAATTCTCATGAGAATCAAACAGTGAAAAGCTTTTTATTAGTTGATTCTTGTGTTAAAGTTGGTGGACTGCATCAAGAGAACTAATGCTCAGAATCAACGGGTGATCAGTGTTTGAGTGCCATTATTGTGCTTTTTACACAAGTATGTTTTTATTGGATTAACAGCACATTAGTCAGTGACTACGTTTACATGGACAACAATAATCTAATTATTGACCTTATTCTGAATAAGACAATATTCTGATTAAGGTGTTTACATGAGTTGCTTTTAGAATATTCCTTTCATGTTCCCGTTTTACATGTTATAGAACATAGCGCGATTAACAGTACATGTCATTACGTCCCCACGCCACACCGTTCAACGTTCCCTCCAGAATTTCACGCATCAATATACAGTCCATCTTTGTTATAGTACTGTATACAGTTTTTGCTGTTTCATTTGAAATTTTACGAAAGTTTCAAGTGCAGTTAATTATTTGTCATGCTACACGTGGAAATAGGCCGCTGCTTGAAGCTATGGGCTGTGTCCGAAACCACGTACTTACCTACTATACATTAGGTAAGTATGTGGTTTCGGACGCAGCCGTGCGCTCTTGTTTGCCGTGAAACAGTGTGTCCTGTCGCAAAATGTGGCGAAAACTCCCACACAACGTTAATAGTGTGATTAAGGTGTGTACATGTCTGTAATGCTCATTGATAATGCGACTAAAATAGGAATACTCCACATGTCTTAATTCGATTCGTGTTTACTTTGAGTATGACTTTATTCGGATTATGGTCATCAATCATCACTGTTTACATGGTAGTTTCTTAATCAGGGTATTGTCTTAATTGGGTTAAATATCTGATTATTGTTGTCCGTGTAAACGTACTGACTGAGAGTAGTGGTGGCTTGTGTGTCTCTTATTACAGAATTTAATTAAGTACAGTGGGTAGCCTTTTTTTTTTTTTTTTTTTTTTTTTTTTTTTTAAATTAAGCTTCATGTTTCACTCAAGGTCTTTTATTTTTAGGGCCGGGGTACAAGACATTGAACTCGGATCTGGCATCCCAGATATAGATAGACTGTTAGCCATGCATGTATTTGTTCGCTCATGTTCAGAGACACTGGTTGCTATTTGTATCACTTGATAAGCCATTCACATGTGCAGGGGTGCGTCTGAGGATTTGAAAACTGATATAAGAGAGAGAACATGAGCCGCCGATCAGCAGTGTTTTAGGCTTTTGCAGAGAGTTGACAAAACTGCAGGTATTTTTATGGACAAAAATTATTATATGCATTAGCCCACTGAGCGAGTCCTTTTTTAAAATTATTATTATTATTATTAGTATTTTTTTTAAATCTGCCGAGTGATTAAGGGAATGAAAGAAGAGATGCAAGAGCTGGACCTGCTTCTGCTGCAGTCACTCAGCTGCAGATCCCTTCTGTGATCATCTCAGTGTATATTTAACTCACGTGTGACCAATGGGAGCTCCTCATGTCTGTGTAGCTATGCTTCCATGCAGCAACAGGGAGATATGATGGAATACTACTGTTGGGAACATAACAATTGAGCTGCTGCTGTTTAAGTGTTCTTGATGGTTAGCAGAGATAATTAACGGAGTGTATGGGTGTGTGCAAGTGACACAAGTTGCTGCAGAATTTGGGACATGCTCTTGGAAATGTCACTCAAGATGTTTCATTTTTGTAAGTTTGTATCTGTGACACTCCTTTTATGTCCTGTCATTGTAAATTGATTACTAATTTACTGATGCTTGTTGCCATGGTGACCTCATGCATGATTGTGTTACCATGCAGATCCCCTCAGTGCTCGAGGAGAAAAATACATGGCTTCCTTTCTGTGAGCGTGGGCATGCTCTGTTGAGTATCCTAGAAATACGGTGGCTGACAAATCCTGACATGATGCAAAATCCCCAAATCCTTGCATCCGTGCATGTGTTGTCGTTCTGACAAATGTTTTGTGATGGGTGTTTTCAGTGTTTTTTAGCATCTGATACTGGATGGGTGTCAGATCAGATGTCCTGCTTTCCAGTTTGATCCACTGACGTATTTCAGATATTGCTCATGACAGGATTTGAGTGGTCTTGAAGCTTTTTATTAATTAGCAAATAACAGTTTGGAGATCTTACAGAGGTGGCTGGGCTACTGTATACTGGATCTATAAGGGGAATCAGCAGATACTCAGAGGTTTGGTTTGTGTTGAAAATGGATTTGGCGCATGCGAAGTTATTTCAAAATTTGGGTTGTGTGCAAGCAAATTATGTCACGCAGTTTTAACACTAAAAGTTTGGTGAGTGAATTTGGTGAAGTTAGTTGAGGCTTTCTATTTTAAAACTAGGATGTGGCTATGAGGCTTGTGAAACAGAACTGACAGACAAGTAGATACGCAGTCCACATCATTTATTCTATCTCATGGTTATAGCCGGGTGCACCGCAGAGACCAAAGTTTGAGCCAAATCTAAGGAGAACTTCATTTGTAACAAATATTACAAAAGTCTTTTTTTTTTTTTACGTTATTTCTATTTTATACGTTATTTCTGATTATACTCTTAACTCATCTCTTGCTTCTTTCCTCTTGCAGAGACGTGAGGATAGATAACCTTAAAAGATGTGGATCCTTTCAGCCTGCCCATTCTGAATCCCAGCACACAAACACACACACACATACACCGTGAGCCATGTCTGAGATGGAGGGTCGCAGTGATTCAGGCCTAGCCCCAGGGCAGGTCTATGTAGAAGTGGAGTATGATTATGAGTACAAGGCCAAAGACAGACTAATTTCCATACATCAGGGCGAGTGCTACATGTTGGTGAGGAAAACTAACTCTGACTGGTGGCAGGTGAGAAGGGAAGACGGCACTAAGGCTTTCTACGTGCCTGCGCAGTATGTGCGTGAGGTGCGGCGGGCGCTCATGCCACCCCCAAAACCACGCATCAAGCCCCCCATCACCCTGCCAATCACCCAACCCATAACTCATTGCTCTTCGGTCAGTGAAAACCTGCAACAGCGGGCACCAACGGATATGGTCAGTTTCGGACGGCCGCCCCCTTCCAGCACGCCTTCCCCGTTACCAGAGCAACATACTCCACCCTTACTGCTGCGGGACTCCAATCAGAATGCAGGGATGAAAGACGTGCTCGCAGAGCTCGCTCTGCTCAACAACAACCATCATAACCATCACCATGGCAACGCAGTTCTGCTGCCGCGCACCAGGCCCGAGTCGCCATCCAAGGAGCCGCCAAGTTGCCGGGGGAAACCCCAAGGAGTGTCACTGTCGGATACAGACGGATCATCGCCAGGAAACGGCTCGGAGGTGTTGCGTAACGATTCAGAATCAGGAGATGAGCTGAGCAGCAGCTCCACAGAGCACACACAGGTAAGTGAATCTCAACATGCACTAGCTTTTTATTGGAGAGCTGTTTATCAGATCCTTTCTCTGTCTCTATGATTTATTGAGATGCTTACAGAGGACTGTTCTCTCCTTTCTTACATCCAGTCTGGGGCAGGTTAATCTCTGCAGCTCTTCCTTTCTGCTACACTGCATTATTTCATAAGTGTCAGGTTTTGCTACTTCACACATTGCTGTTTTGTCTCTCACAGGATGTAACATCTGTTGATCTGTTGTGGCAAACCTTTTGTAGCCTGCACATTTGCACAGATGAGATGCCATAGTGCATAAATTATTTATAAAAGAGCATTTAGCCTTTAGATCTCTAAAGAAAAACACCCCCCAGCATATACACAGAGCTCAGAAGTGTGAACTGCTATGTAGTCCATCTCTCTGTGTCTCTGTCTCCCTGCCTCTTTGTCTCGCCTTTTCTTCTTGAGAGTTTCTGGGCGAATAAAGGGAATCGTTGGGAGGCAAGAGAATGGGTCATACCAGGCTCTTGTCCCTTCCACCCCCACTGTGTGTGTATCTGTCTTATTTGTATATGAAAGAGAGAGACAGACAGCAGGTGACACTGGGATGTGTAGGGCTATGGTCAGAACTTTGTGTTCTGCTTTGATGTCAGAGTCTGGCTTTGTCTGCAAACCAACCACTCTTGCATCAAAGGATACACAAACAACACTTCCTCATTTCCCTAAAAACCTTCAACATGACCAATATGAACACTAATCTTCATCACATCTGCTTTTGTTCTCTCTGTTGGCCCTGGGAAAAGAGCAGCTCATTTACTTGTAGAGGATTGGGGTTTTAAGCTCCTTTTCCCCTTCTTGTGTACCACTCTATGCCAGCCAGTAGATTTAGGATTTGTTGGATTTGGTTGCCTTCACTCACTCCTTCTCTTTAGCTCTCTCCCTCTTTCTCACAAGCACTCAAGAATTTATCCTTCACCCACTAAAAGAGCCTGCATAATTGAAAACGGGATTTTTTTGGAAAAAATAAATAAATTATACATTTTCCCAGTCCATACAGTCGATTATTAGAAAATAAGCTCCAAAGATTTACATTTAAGCTGTAGTTTAGCTTATAGCAGCTTAATGATTATGCTGTCACTGTAGCCTGTAGCAGAGATATCAGAGCTGAAGATTTTAGCTGAAAATAAGTAAATGTCGAGCTGTTTTTTCTTCTTTTTTTCACATCAAGTAATTTTTTTTTTTTTAAACAGTCTGTTGTTGTAATCTTTGTTTTGTATTCATATTGTTGCATACATTTGCTGGAAGGGTGGGATCAGTCTCATAGAGCAATGTCAGCCAATCAAAACAGAGGTCATTGTCCTACATAAATCTTAATGGCACAGTAACAAAACAGCCTGTTTATTTCAAAAGATAGAAAAGGCAAAGTTGTCAACATCTACAGTTGTAGCATTTACGATTTTGAAGAATATTGGAATGAAGACTATGCTTTTCTGCCTTTTATTTTATATTTTTAGATGAAGCAGCATTCAAACCAAATTGAGTGCGATTCTCCAAGTGTAAAAGGCAATTCACTGAAGGTGAAATATGTGCTTTTGCCTCTGATAGCATCTACTGTAGCTTTGCATTGACTTTATCTGTGTAAACTTTCACCTGTAAGTTCAAACAGCCTCCGGTGTCTGAGTCAGTGGAAATCAAGACTATGGAATCTCTGGGTAGTAAAAAAAAAAATGGAGAAGTTGATGATAATTAAGTTGTGGCCACAGCAGCCTTTTGCCTCACTGTTTTCTCTTTGTCTGCTATGATTTCTAGTTAGCAGTGTAGGTCTATCTGAGAAAGGTTGATGAATGGCCATGTATTAGCATTAGGTTTTTGGTTTATGAAATGTACAACGTCATTCTAAAAAGTAATTATTGTAGCTGGGTTAATTGCACTAAAAGATAATGAAAGAACATGAATAGGACATAGAAATCCCTACCATTATCATACGTTTGTTTTAGAAGAAACATCTGTATCGAAGCATGGACTTTGTATCCAACATGTCTTATTGCTTGTTTCCTGTTCTCGAACTCTAAGTCTTTCAATTTTTCTCAGTTTTTTTTGTAGTCTTGATACTTTTGCTGTAATCATATAAGCATTTGCATAGCGTGTTGTGGACATTGTTTTAGCAGAGGGTGGAGAAAATGTAGAGCCATCTTTCCTAGTGCTTTCTGCTTCAACGTTGTACATATTTCTTACTTTGTCACTATCTGGATGACTCATGCACTCAAAGCTAGAGACGCTAAGTATTTTTAAGCACCTTGAATTAATAAGTGGATTATTTTGTTGTCAGTTTAATTGAAAATATTTTAAATGGAAAAAATGAAGCTGAAAGTGTTTTATTTATTTATGAATTATATAGATTTTGAATTTGGCAGTGAAAAATACTGTACCTTCTTTAGAGTCCAACTCTTTCCTGTATCGTCTTCTCTGTGCACACTATAAAGGAGGCCCCTGCTTTTTCTCTTGAGCATTCCTTTCATTCCTGCCTTCCCCAGCGCACACACACACACACACACACACACACACACACACACACACACAAAAAAAAAAAACAATCTGGCTTAGTTAAGAAACTCATGCACAAGAGGAGAGGTGCTCCTCAGTCTAATCAAATATTTGCTCACCCATCAAGGAAATATTTCTCCTTCTATCCTTCCTCTCTTTTACACACACACAAACTGCCTTCACTGCTCTCATTCTTCCTCTGTTTCTTGCTTTTGCTATTTCTGAGACTTGATTTATACTACTGGCTCAGCTTTGTTTTCCTAATTGTAGTAAAGTTAAATGCTGGAACGCACTCACACACTCAGTGTCACCTATGAATGATAGATGTGCTCAGAGACTTGAGATTTCTTTGCCAATTTAATCTCAGCAGTAAACTGGTTACATACCAGTAAGAAATTGTTAGTAGGCATAGGCCTTATGTAAGAGGAAAATGGGGAAACAGCTGGAATGAAGTCACCTGAAAAGGAGTGTGTGTGCGCGCATGTGTGTGAGTGTGCCTGCGCGTGCCTCTGTGTTGTAGTTGGGCAGATCCTGTGATGCTGTCACTGCACCTACTGCTGTGCTGATGCTCATGTTTTCTCCGGCACTGAGCTTGTGTTTCTGTGCATTTGGTGATTACAATTATTCTGATGTATGTGGAACATAATCCACACTAAATTCTGGTAAGGTATGTCAAGCTTGACACAAACCTCCTCTGCAATCACATACACTCTTTCCTCCCTCTTCCCGTCTCTGTCGCTAATCCTTGCTTGTCTCCTGCAGTTCCTCTCGCTGCGTGTGTGTGTGTGAATAATCTAATCAGACGTGTCATTTAGTCTATATGTGACGTGTTGAGATGTAGCTTGTGCTGGTTGTTTAGCTGATGATGCATTCTGCCTTGGAGATATGCATGAGGACTGATTACATCAGAGGCATTTGTTTTAAGCTGAATGGACATTAAAGAAATTGATGTGTGTGTGTGTGTAAGGACCACAAAACAGTCAGCACTGAGAGTTTACTAAGCTGACAGACTGTTGTTTTATACTGAATGTATATAATGTTGCAGTGCATCACATGATAAGCAACAGCATCAAATTTTCACATTTTAATTTGTCTGGAATATATTAATTAAAGAGTTGCTAGAACACTTGTGAATCATTAAAGATAATCTATGAAGAGTGATAAATAGTTTTTAAAGTCCACACTACCACAATGCTCTAGGAACTTCTCTGCACCTTTACATACGCTAAAAAGGCCAGGAAATATAAGAAATGCAAAGTAATATTGACACCTTGGTGTCCTGCTGCTATCCCTAATAGCCAGCCAGGTAGTTAACTGTAAGTAGCTTAAAGTTTTTATGGGTATTTCTTTATTTTCAGTGTTATTTTAAGTTTTTTATTAGCCAAACCTGTCCACATATCCCATAGCACACAGGTTTTTGCTAAACTGCTAGTAAAGAAGTTAAAAGCATGCATTAGGTACAGGTGGAGTGGGATTTCATTCTAATTTATCAGATGGTTTTATTCAGAAACATGTAGGAAGGTACCAGCTGAACACATTTTAGAATTGTATTATAAATGTCTATATATAGTTTTGTAAATTGTATGTTTGGTATTGTTTACCCTGTACTCTCCATGAAATAGCCTTGTTGCTGACATGCTGTTTAAAAAGAAATTAACAAAAAGTATAGTTTATCAGCTTTTTCTGTTGTTTTTTTTTAATTATTATTTTTATACAGAAGCCAATGCTACCAAAACTAAATCAGAATTATTTTGTTCATCGTTAACCTTCTCTAAGTTTGCTAGCCACCTAGACTAGCATGGAGTTTACATGAATTCCAGGTAGTAATTTGCATATGGTACATGGCTGAGCTCATGTACAACACACCAACATGATGTATTTGATTTAAGGTATGTAAGATAAGGTATGGAAAGTTATATTAGAGGTAGAATGTTATATGTTGCCTGTAGCCAAACCAAATTACACATGCTCATTTACCTCTGACATGTGATTGCAGAGCATGTTAGATGAAACCATGTTTAAATTAGTGCAGCGAGGTAGCACAGCAAGTAGGGTTGTGAGTCTGAGCTCAGTTTACTGTCGTCTATGTGGAGTTTCACATTTCTTCCTGTGTTCATGCAGGTTTCCTCACCCCTCGTTGTAAATGTGTGTGTGTGTGTGTGTGTGTGTGTGTGTGTGTGTGTGTGTGTATGGTGCGCAGTGATGGACTGGTGTCCCATTTATTTAACTTATGATTTATGAAACTGAAGTTTAGTGCTAATATTGACTCGCATCTGTGTGTGTTCATGTTTTGATCGATATATTTATTTCTGGTCGAAGTATCATATCACTAAAGGTAGTCTTTTTTTTTTTTTTTTTTTTTTTTATTTATTAAATAAATAAATAAATGTGACTTTTTTTTTCTCTGTTAAAAATTCTGAAACCCCAATCCAGTCTGAATCAGCCAACCAAGAGGAACTAACCATTTAAAATTCACATTGTTGAGTTCAGGGTTATGTTAAAAGCTCTTGCTGAGCTATTCTCCTTCTCTATTCCCTCTGTGACTTATGTGGGACTGGAGGAGGAGTTACTGAAATAATTTTGCCCTCATTCTCTCTCTGTGTGAACGCTGCTGTGGCCTCGTGATGCTGCAGTCCATTATAACGCAGAAGGACTGTTTGAATTGCTCTTCTAGAGCGGCCAGGCTTATTGTTGGGGCTTGGCTCCACCTCTGGGTTTATGAATAGTGGGGGCTGAGACAATGACGAGCATGGGGCAGTGAGGAATGATCCGGAATCATCTGTTCAGTCCTCCATGTTTGGTGCAATCAATTTTGATGCTAAAATCAATGTGTTTTATGATGCCTGTCTATTATAGGTCAGCAGGATGGACTCTATCTCACATGCATACATACAGTACATACATAAAAACCAGGGCTGGTCAAATGAATGAATATGGTTTTTGTGACAATTTTATGGCATTCAGTGCTATATTCATGTGTGTTTATATTAATATTTATATTTTGTGTTTTGTTTTTTATATATATATTTTATATATATATAAAATTTATTTATTTGTTTGTATATATATATATATATATAAGTTTTATTAAAAGATCTATAGTTCTTGAAATGTCACAAAAATTTAGTTGTGGTAGCAAGACTGGAATTAACATTAAGTACATTTACAAGTATTTAATTTAACGAATGCTTTAATCCAAAGCATCAATTTACAGATGAGAAACAGACACTGTGCTTAATGAAAACAAACATTACTACTGGCTGTACTATTCTAAACATAACATTTCCTGTCAACACCTCTGTGTGTGTGTGTGTGTGTGTGACACCGGATAGGAAGTACAGTGCCACTGGACCATGTGTTCTTGTTTGTGATTGGATTATCTTGTCCATCTCTCTTCTTTTCTGCTTTTGGTTGCTTAATGAAATAACTGTCCAGGTTCAAACTGATGTCTCAGTGTTGCTTGTATACAGTGCATTCTCTCTTCTATCCATGTTTGACAATTATATATTGGAAGGATTACTAATAGATACTGTATGAACAAACAGAAATAAATAGGTTCCTGCATTGTCTTCAGACCCCATGGCTTATGGAATGCTGGAGGGTGCAGGAAGCAGCCAGTGGTGCACTATGTCTAGCAGCATTTCCCCTAACCCCCCTGCTGACTCCTGTGAGCAGTGTGACTTTGTGTCTGCATGTGCAAGACCCTATTCAGTAAAATGCAGCTTATGCGACTCTACAGTAAAAACTGTGAAATTGCCTTGATTTGAATGAAGTGGAATGTGTTTAATGCCATTACTTTTTTTTAAAACAGACTTTCAGTTGTGTTTAAATGTGATACTGCATTGATGTTCAGGCTAAAGAGGAATTCAGATGGTGGTATGCAGTTCTGCTTTTCTGCTTGGTAAACAAGCACACATGTAAATAACACTAGTGCTTTCAACAATACCACTTTACCAGAGAAGCTCTGATTCTAGGAGCGCTTAGTAATCCTCAGAAAGCAATCTGGGCTATTCTTCCCCTTTCCATTTCATCCGAGCCTGCAGGCCATCTGCTCCTGAGAAGCCCAGCTTGAGTGTCAATCACATGTTGTTTTTTTTTTTGTTTTTTTTGCTTTTCTGTCAGAGTGGACATTCTCACTTCCAGATTAGTTGCCAGGGTCATGTACATGTGCCATCAGAAGTACTTTTGAGAAAGGGCTCAAACAAATCTCTGAAAGTCTAGAGCAGTCATGAACTCTCAGAACAGTAGGAGGTTCTAGCTATTTGCAGACTGTCAAACAAGGATGTGTAGTAATAGCTGAAACTGTGTGTTTCTTTGTCTGTTCAAACATAATGGTGGCAAGTGTGGGCTTTACTCTATAAAGAACAGTGCCATTGCATTGGAAAAATATGACCCTGACTGAAAACCTGCTGGTTGAAGTATACTGATTAAATAGTTTAATTTGAAGCTTCTTACAACCTCATTACTGGGAACATGGAAATTTTGCTACTTCTTGCGATGCTACATTGAATCTCAGACAACCTGTCCTTAAATGTGTATCTATTCAGAGCAGCTCCAGACAATTCTCCACCCTTATATGCTGCTGATCAGTCTTTGCAGAGATGGAGGTATGTTTGTGAACTGCCTTGTCCTCCGCACTCTGAATTGCTTTTCCTAATATCGAAGTGTGTTCACGAAGAAGCTGAACCTGCCTTTAACTAATCCTACTTTCTGCTGTGTTCACAGTGTAAATATGATGTATATGAGTGCTGGCATTAATGGTGGTTCCATTGTGCAGGACGTGAAAATCGACATACTGCTTTTCAAACTTAATCGTGCCCCACCCCCTCTAAAAGCTTCTTATTGGAGCTCTTTATGTCTGGTGTCTGGGCAGATCAAGTAGATTGAGACTTACACATCTACCTTGTTTAGCCTATGATTGTGTGTTGGACTATGGGCCTGCTTGAAGACGCATATAGTTATACATACTTCATGCCATTTTGTGTCATCCTGGTCCCTCTAGAACTACTTACTTTTTCAGATTCTGTTAGACAAGTGTGCTATAGACAGTCAGCCACACGCAACCCAGTACTCTTTCTTCTCAGATCCAACTTGCACTTCTTCCCTTTGTGTCCTCCATGGTGTGGTGCTGTAGCTCTTCTTTTTCCAGTCTGACAGAAAGAGTGTGATGTTTGTGCCAGCAGGCACTGGGTACCCCTAAAATGCCCCTTTATTTAGGCACATAGGAGGTCTAATGGCTTCTCTGCCAGTCCAAACACTCAAAGAGCTGTTCTGCACTTTTCTTTTCCTTTAACGTCTCCACAATGATTGGTTTGTTTTTTGGAGCAGGCCGCCTCGTTACCCTGCCCCATGAGTTAGCGAGCTAATGAATGATAGAAAGGGAGATGCTAGAGTTTAGTCCCTTTCAAACAATTTGGGCAGTTGTTTGTTTTATGAAAGGCTCCTCACTGAACACCTGCCAAGAGTGAGGTTTTAGGATTTTGTGTGTGTGTGTGTGTGTGTGTGTGTGTGGATAGGTTTTGTAGTGCTGTGTAATTGTGACAGCGTTTGATACCGGAGCACAAGATAATTAATCATTAAAGATGTTTTCACATAATATTTAGGTTAACAAATTGCCAACAAAATATATTTTTTTTAATAATATTTTAAAAATTGTTCTCCTTCTCATGTGCTCTATAAAAGGAGTGTAAAGCTGACTGTCTATCTGTTTAGTGCTTTAAATATCCATATCTCTATCTGTATTTGGATTTAAAGTTCATGTGACCTGAATCCCAGTATTCTTGGAGTAGATTTAGATTTGTAATAGATTTTCATCTTGTAAGAATCTAGTTTCATAGCACCACATGAAGCCTACACATGTGCACAAATATTTCACTTCCAATTTAAAGGTCAGATGGGCAGAGTTTAGAGGTAGGTGTAAATCTCTGTATACTTGGACAATGGTACAATGTGTTTTTATCTTGCTGTGTAATTGCTGCTGATAATAAATGCAGTGTGATGTTGGGTAGTTGATTGGTGTTTGGGGAAGGATTTAAATACTGATGTTCAGTAAACTCACATGGTGTTCTACCGAATGTTCTGTATAAAGTATACTACAGAGCAATTAATGTCTTCACATGAGCAAGTCTGTCTCATTTGGCTCCCAGTTTATTGGTTATATCTTGTTCCTAAGTACTAGAGAGCAATTTTATTAAATATATTTTTTTATTAAAAAATACACTTAATGTGTGTGGTGCTGCTTCACTTGGCCTCAGCTTGTTCTAATAATCATTATAGCTTGAAGTTCAGCCACAAGGTGCAAATCCTGCCTTTGTTTTTCAGTACCTTTCTTCTGCGTTTGATTTTTCACCAGACTTTCACCTCTGGCCCAGACACCGCAGTCGGTCCTGCACCGTTTCCTGTCTGGATATGTTCCTTGTTCTGCGTATATGACATCACTTCCTGTCTGACTGAATGTGCCGTCTGTCTTTTTTTAAATGTCTAAACTTCAGTTTCTCTCTCTCTCTCTCTCTCTCTCTCTCTCTCTCTCTCTCTCTCTCTCTGCGTGCGTGTGTGTGTGTGTACTCATTGGAGTCAACAGTCTATCAAATAGAATGATGGCACTTCTCTCAGTGCAGGTTGAATGTTAACTGCACTTGTTATTTACATGATTGAACATTTAGTGTCAGATTTCACAAGTTCATTCCTCAAGATGAGTGAAGAAGGTACTCAGCTTTCTGGTGGTCTCTCAAACAGTAGACCTAATAGTGAGTGTATCTTGAAGGACTCTTCCACTTGTATTTCAGATGTATCCTGAATAAATATTATGAGAACTTTGTGAACATGAGGAAAGAGTTGCTCTTAAACATTTTTAACGCTGAATAGAATGGTGAAGTGGGCCAAAACGGGAAGTGGTGCTGTCTGAGCCTTATCAGGTTTCTGAGTGAGAAGAAAGGAACAAGAAAAAAGGAGAACACACACTCATTCCCTGATGTTCGCACATTCTCACGTTGCTGCAATCTCATCTTGTGCTGATTGGAAATTTAAATCTGCTTGATGAAGGCAGTAATTATACACACTATGGAGGTTGCAATTAACCTGAATTTTGCTCATGTAATTGGGTGAGTGGTTTTGAATGTGTGTGGTTTTGTATATCTTCTATAGCTAGCATGTACAGATATCGTCACATGTGGATATTGTATTAACCTGGAACTACCAAACCATGGTAGCCCTCAACTAATTAGTGATAGGAACTCCCATTAGGATCCAGCATAGAGTGATTTGGGTAAACTGAGGTGAAATTGTTAATCAGTAAACATTAGAAAAACATTAGTAGAAATGTTTTTATTATTATTATTATTATTATTATTATTATTATTTAAATTACATTCAGAATAGCAAAATAAAATCTTTTAGTATAAATATTTGTTAAATATGTTAACCTTTTAATGCAGGTGAATTTATTCATTTCCTTAAGTTGTATTAAATCAAATAAATCTCCTGCCCAATGATCAGTTATCCAAATAGTTGTTTTGATGTAGCTCTAACAGGGCTGAGAATCTCATGCTGTGGCTAAGGTACAAAACCTTGGATCTCAGCCCTGGTAAATGCTTACCTTGAAGTAAGCATGTTATGTCTTTTTAGAACCAGGCCATAAGTCAAAAACTGCATGTATTCTTGATCTTTGATGCCAAGTGATATTTTTGTATATTTTAAGGTTATATTACTACCTAAATTCATATGCTACTTTTCACACTGAATTGGAGTTTAACAAACATATAGTGATGTCTGATACAAAAGGTTTAGAGTTTAGTTTCTTAACATCTGTTTCTGAAGAGAGAGAGAGTCTGTCTGTGTGTCTGTGTGTACTTTATATGACCTAAATATCACCAGCTGCTGTACTGTTTATGTTATAAGATCATGAATTCTAGCACTGATTTTGTGAAATAAGAGCAACTTGCTAACAGATTTTTATTGGTGTGCTATTCAAATAGCACACATGGTGGTGAAATGTAAATGTGTTCCATGTTTTTCTGATCAAAGCCACTGAAAGAATAGTGTTTTTTGGTTTCAAATGGTAGTCTAGCACAAAACTCAGAGTTATGCAAATTAGATGCAGTCATACCCATAATCTCCATAATCCAATCCTATGTCGGACACGCTGTATTCCGTCATCTGTTTGGCACTGGGGGATGTTTAGCTTCCCAGAACACAACAGGCAAACGAGAAACTATTATTTAACTCGTTCATTTCCTTGAGTTTCATGATCCTCATAAGTAATCTCCACACTCAATCACTCTGCAGGTGATCAAATGCCACCCTCCTGCTCTGGAGCGTGTGAACTGCAACTCATGTGACCCTTGGTACTGTGACCTTTGGCCTCAGTTTGGTGCTGACAGACCCCCAGTGCTCTGAGATACCAGTCCTTCCTTTGCCCCCTCCACTCCTCTCTTTGTCCGACTCTCTTTCTGTGGCCTGCCCTTTTCTTAAACGTTGAAGGACAGTGTTCTAATGAGGGAGTCTATTTAAAGTGAACTCTGATGACACTAAAAATAGCTGTTAAGATGCTCCCTCTAAGCTCATAACTACATCTGTGTGCTCCTGGTGGCTTTGGGTTGAAAAGCAGCTCTTTTTCTTTCCTCTGTCATCTTGGTGGGATACGAGGATCAGCATTTGCCCCGACCTGAACAGGGGACATGTTCTCTTATCTGCAAAGCCCTCATTACCTGGTACGTTATGAGGATTTAAAGATAGTAACAATGTACTGAATGACGAACAAGTGCTCCAGAATTTGACCTGTTTGTTCTTGTCATGTTCTCATTACATGGTATGTGTAAACTCTTATCATCTTTGTGAAAATTATGTTGTTTATATTGAAATATTTGTGATTCTGGTAGTTTGTTGGTTGTTGCTGTTTTTTCTGTTTTTTTCCTATGAGAAGTTAGCGGCTGTGCCACGCTGACAATGTGCTGTTAGCGCAGTTAGAGTGGCATTTAATAGTAGAAAAAATGTTGTCTGAAATATAAAGGATAATGGTGAGAATGGACATCGCTGGACATCACTCTCTCAAGGTAAAGATTATGTTGGAACTAATTCCCAATGACTTTACTAGCAGCAGGTAGTCAAGTGGCATTCTGGTTAATGTAAGTGATAATAGACCAACATATCATTCAAAGAAATATACTCCGTTTCATTTAAAAATGAATCTTGGATCTCACTGAAGATCATGTTAATTAAAAAAGTCTTTCACAGTGGATTTTTTTCTTTAAAGAACTCAGTGTGCAGTGTTGAAAGTGTGTGAAAGGGGTAATGTCAGATGCTCTCGGGGGGGGGGGAAGAAAAAGAAAAAAAAAAAACAAGCAGTAAAGGCCTCACTGACTGAGAGACAAGTGTATGTTACGTCAGTGTGGTTACTGGCATCACATTTGCTAATGAGACCATGACTCAAGTCTTTAAATCAGATGTATGAAAATGTCCAGCCTCTATGTTTCCAAGCTGCTGAAAGGGGCTCTGTGCTCCATTTCTGAGACCGTCACTGTTTGTGCTGTCAGGCCAGCATGAGCATTGTTTCCTACTCAAACACCTCTCATGTATTTGATTATGAGGAAGAATGCAAATATCAGCATTTTATCTACCGACTGATACCTGATCAACACTGATCTCCTTACAATAACTGAGCAAGTTCTCTACAAGTTACATGAAACTTCAGTTGTGTCCATTGTTGATGTGGAAGATTTGTGTTTGTAGTCAACTCAACATTCATTCACATAATAAACACTGCGATGGGGTAGATGTAAAATGTAAAAATTGATTCAGAACTGATTCAACATTTCAGAACAATATCAGCTCAGATGCCAAAGCTCAGATGTTGAATTGACACATTGCTTGTTTTGGCCTAATTAAGTGTAATTTATTTTAGGAGAATAACTGACACTTATCCTGAGTCATAATATTTCCACAGTAGAAAGCCAGGAAAAGGCAATACTTTGGCAAAAAAAAAAAAAATCAAATAGTAAATTGTCTAATTCTTTAATTATCTGTATTAATCAGATGAGGTACTGATTGTGCTACAATGTAAAAGCCAGAAGTGTTCGAATCATAAAATCCATCCAACACAAAGGAAACCTGGGGGAAAATGCTACACTGGATGTCCTGTGTAGCAGTTCTTTTAAAATAAAATGTTAGTGTTTTTGTACAGTTGTTCATTCCTTTTTGTTGTTTATTTGAACATTATTGTACTTGTCCTGTTTTCGCTTGAAATGCACATGCATAGTAAAATATCAGTTTAACTCTCCTTTATATTTTTTTAACCCCTATTCCATGATGGTTTTGCTCAGTTCTTATTGCTCTTCAAAGAAGCATTTGATGACGGTCTCTCTACTGACAATGCATGTTAGCACACCATGTGATCTGCAACTCTTTCTCATAACCCCGCTTGTCTCTTGATGCTCCTCCCTCTGTCACTCACTCTTTCTCTTGCTATTGTCTGTTATTGTGAGGTTCAGGGGATGGGACTGGCTGAATAGCCGTTGTTTAGTCTGTACCAAAGAGCTGTTGTCTCCTTTTAGGGTCCTTAGGAGACAAGCACCAAACCTTTCTGCTAAAGTCTGGCAGTTTTTGTCTGGTCTAGATCATAGGCCAAATCTTCTAACCTTTCTTGGTTGTTATCAGCCTCCAAAGACAAAGCATTTTTTTTTTTTATCACTGCTTGCTTCTAGTTTGAGTGGGTGAGAAAGAATGAGTGAAAATTGTAGTCAGTGAGCGACTTGAATGTTGCGTGGGCATACAAGACTTATAGCTTGTTGCTTATTTCTGTAGGACAAATTGACGTGAGTCATATGCAGTAATGTGCTCGCTGTGGCATTTACAGCTGTATAAAGCATTGTAATAGTACAGTGTATTATCATTTCTTCTGCTTGTGCATGCTTGAGTATATGTGAAGTTCAAAACTAAGTGCATTGTGGTACAAATCATATGTAATACTGTTGCCTGCAAAAACAGTCATTTCTAACATCAGAGGAACGGAGTTTATTGTTTTAAAGTTAGGGCAAGCACAGTGCACACACATGCATGCTAGGACTGAGGAAAATTAAGAATGATCTGTAGAGCTCATCAAAGCAGATTAGCCTTTTAAGAATTAAAAAAAAAAAAATCAGTGAATATTATGAAAGATTTAAATTGGGGAATATATATATATATATATATATATAACAGGTTTATCAGAAAAATCTTCGTTAAATATAGTCATTAGTCAGTATAGTCATTCAATGGCCAAGACCAAGGAATATAGCTGTGATGTGCAGCAAAATGTTGTTGAGCTTCACAAAATTGAAAATGCCCATTTCCACCATCAAGGCAATAATTAAGTTACAGTCAGCTGGAAATGTTATGAATCAACCTGGAATTGGTCATGAGTCTATACTGTCTCAACGCACTGTGAAGAGGATGGTTTGAGTGGCCAAAAAATCTCCAAGGATCACAGCTGGAGAATTGCAGAAGTTAGTTGTGTCTTGGGGTCAGAAAGTCTCCAAATATACAATCTGAAGTCACCTACATCACCACAAGTTGTTTGGAAGGGTTTCAAGAAAAAAGCATTTACACTCGTTCTATGGTCAGATGAAACCAAAGTAGAGCTTTTTGGCAATAAACACAAGAGGTGGTTTTGGCACACAGAGAGGTAGCCATATGGAAAAGTACCTCAATATGGTTGTGGGTCTTTAATGTTTTGGGGCTGTTTTTCTGCCAGAGTACCTGGACATTTTGTTAGGATACATGGCATCATGGACTCCATCAAATATCAAATGAAAACCTGACTGCTTCTGCCAGAATGCTTAAAATGGGTCGTGGTTGGATCTTCCAGCAGGACAATGATCCAAAACATAAATCAAAATCAACACAAAAATGGTTTACTGACCACAAAATCAAGGTCCTGCTATGGCCATCTCAGTCTCCTGACTTGAAACCCTTAGAAAACCTTTGGGGTGATCTGAAGAGGAGAGTCCACCAGCATGGACCTGCAAATTTGAAGGATCGGGAGAGATTGTATGGAGGAAAGGTCTCAGATCCCTTGCCATGTATTATCCAACCTCATCAGGCATTGTAGGAGAAGACTTGGAGCTGTTATCTTGGCAAAGGGAGGTAGAATAAAGTATTGACTAAAACGGTGACAATAGTTGTTGCACCCCTATATTTAACTTTTTTTTTTTTTTTTTTTTTTTTTTTTTTTTCTTTTTTCTTTTTTCTTTTTTTGGATAAAGTTGCGTTTTGTTTTGCAATTGTTTGATATCCATGAGAGCAGAGAATTTTTGTGAATTTTTCTAACAAAAGATCAAAAGGTTAAACAATAAAGACAATTTTTCACAGCCTTCTTTGCTCATATTTACTAAGGGTACCAATATTAGGAGGGCTGTGTGTGTGTGTGTGTGTGTGTGTGTGTGTGTGTGTGAGAGAGAGAGAGAGATTTCTGAGTTTCCTGAAGCAGCATGGTTGAGCAGCATGCCACCTACTGCATAAATCCTGCGTCAACAAGCGTGCCACTTCTGACACCACTACCATCGTAGCCAAACAGAGACATGTACTGACCTACTAATTAGCTACAACCAATGGCACAGCAGGAATTAATAAGTGATTTATTCATTGGCCTAGGGGATTAGGTCATCCAGATCTGTCTGCGCATACTTCCATCTGGTCGAAGGAACACATGGAGGCCTGACGAGTTGCTTTGGTCAAGTACAGCATATGGACTGTTGGGTTTTTACATTTTTCTGGAGGCCTGATGACCTTGAATTATTCATTTGCGTTTGTAGGTACTAAAGGAGGGGATGGTTACAGTTTAAACAGCTTCAGGAAAACCCTAATTTATTGTGTGTTTATGCTTTATATGATGTAAATGCTTTTAGTTTTCCAGCTTGTCTGCCTGTGTGGCCTTTCTAGCTTCCGCTCTGTGTGTTTAGTTGTGATTGTTGAGTCAGTTCTGTGCTGTGCTGTCACTAATAGCCCATAAAAGACTGCCAGACTCTGCCTGAGGACAGGATAGGGCAAGTTGAAAGGCCATGGTACAGGTCAGAGAGGTCAGGATTCGGGTGTTAGTCCCAGCTGCTGCTAAAAGCTGTTCCCAGCTGCTCTCAAACTTTATTCAGCATTCATAAGCAAAATGTACAACAATCAGCCACAAACTCTACTGTTTTGTATATAAAATAAAGTCTGACACAGTCTTGGGTATGTAAGTCAGAAGAATTCCATTCTGACTTCTTACAGCTTTAGTTGTAACGAGCTGTGAAGTTTTGGTGCATATGTGTCCTCCTGCTAAATACTAATGTCAGAAAATGTTATATACAGAAGGCCTCTGCTTGATCACACAAGGTAACATTGTCTTTGCAGTCCTTAGAACTAACCATGCCACTGGTACTTGATTGATTAATGTCAGTAAATTACATACACACTCTGACCTAGTTTAATGAAAACACATTCTTGCCAAGCATAGTTTGGAAGAGAATGTGGGACATGGGTACATGGTGAGGGAGGTTAAATGAAAGAAAACATTGTTTGGACTGTCCAGTCTTTCATTGATGAATAATTAATGGAGAGAAAAGTAGAGCCAGTAAGAGAGGAATTTATAGCCGTGCTGGGACAAACCTCATGCCATAGTGGATTTGGGATAAGAGTTAAAGCTAGCAGACCCAAACCCAAACATACACACAGACACGTGATGTAAAACTGAGCTCGTGCCTCAGTAAATGCACAGTTGCTGTCTCGTTTTTACCTGCCATTTAGCTGTGGGGAAACTCAAGGGCCTGGGAAACAGCCAGAGAGAACACAAATAAAAATAATTTTTAAAAAACAACAAAAAAAATTATATTACAGAGATGGTAAACTACAGTAAGAGTTGTTAGTTGTTTATTAGGATATTCTAGTTATAAGCATAATTGAGTGGTCATTTAAATGAACTTAGCAAAGTATATATATAATATGGTCAACTTCAGTGTAACAGTAATTTTAATAAAATTTATTTAATATAATACAAGACATTTATGTTTTGGATGTTGGGTTTGTGTGTGTGTGTGCGTGCGTGTGTGCGCGCACAGTTTAGGAATGAGTAAAAAACTTTAATAACTGCAAGAAATAAATTTGTTTTGCCATATGGGATGACTAATAGTTATAGGATTATGCTCAAAAAAAATAAATGCTGCAATCATGCAAAATAAAAAAAATAGGCCAAAGATAATTTGGATTATAGAGTATCAGTGGACCCATGGACATGTTATGTTATTACTGATACTTTCATGCATCTACCAGAGTAGAAATTAAGTATGGAGTTCAGTGTTTGTGTGTGCATGTTTGGTTTGGGATTCATAGTTTAGACCCGAAAGGTTAATTGAATGTCAATCAGCCAAAGTGAGTGTGGTTAAACTCACCGAAGTGTGAAATACAGCTCTGTAAGCTGTACTGACTGCTACTAAATCACAATTGTCCAAGCGCCACATACGTTTTAAAACGTTCTTACAGGTCAGCTTTATGCTTGTTTTATACTCATGCTCCTATAGATGTCGTAATGCGCAGTACAGATTGAAACTGTAGCATTTAAGATTTCGAGAATACACACATGGATGCACACATGGATGCAAACATGCCTGGAAGTCAGAGTGGGATCACATGTGCTGATGGGAATGGACACACGTGCTTTGGGCGGATTTTGGAAGGCTGCAAGTATATTTTGTCTCTGTGTGTCCGTGTGAGAGATGCCACAAATGTACTGATCATGTTCTGAGTAGATGCGTCTTGCCTGCAGGCATTTGTGTGGGAATGTAGGTTAAGCTGGTCATCTATTTTTAACTAATTGTCTGACCCTCTCTCTCTCTCTCTCTCTCGCTCTCTCGCTCTCACTCTCACATATGGGAAGACAAGAAATATCCTTGTTTGTGTAGTTTTGCACTATATTTTAATACGTGTTAATACATATGCAGACCCCTAGTGGTCATTTAGTGTCACTGCACTCTGAATGTGCTCTAATGATGTTGCTGATAGAGGTGTGTTTAATATCATTGATAACGAGGAATCTCTAAAGATTTTTAAAAATTTCTAAAGAAAAACAGAAGGAAACACTGTATTGTCAGGGATGAATTTATTATTTTCGATTATGGTCTGTTGGTAGAGATGGTTACAGAGCTGGAGTCCGATCAATATGATTTCATTATGATGAGGTGGATATGTGCTGTGAAGTTTGTGTGTGTTGTTCAGAATGCATGTTTCTCAATAGTTTTACTTCACTGATTCATTTGTTATGGCACCCTGGGGGAAGCCTAATGCTCTCATTGTGGCTGCATTGTTGTGGCTCGGTGGTTGGGAACCTCTATTCTAAGGTTCAAGGTGACTCAACTGAAGGGTTAGCATAAGTTTTATGCTTTTTAGGCCTTTGAAGCTGACCATACACAGGATGTGATGGAATCAGATGGATGAATGTATAATGGCCCAATACTTTTGTTTAGTATGAGCACTAGAGTGACTTAACCAATTACTGCTATGATCAGTTACAGTGGCAAGAAAGAATGTGAACCCTTTGAAATTATTGAATAGCAAACTCACTGTTTTCATTTGCTTTTTATAAGTCATAGTAGCTCCAACCCCCACCTCCAATGTAGACCAATTAATTGGACGCAAGGTTTGCCAACTTCCAGCTCTAATTTGCTTTTGTGGAAGTCATTAGCCTAGGGTTTCACATACCTTTTCCAACCAATACTGTGAATATTTGAATGATTCGATATTCAATATTTACTAGAACAATACAATAATTTCTGTTCTTAGTTAAACAGATTGTGTTTGTTGATTACTGTAACTTCGAAGATCGAACCAGATTTTAAGACAAATTTATACATAAATGCAGGTAATTCCAAAGGTACCAGATACTTTTTTTTCTTGCCACTGTACATCCATTAATATCACATTATTTTCCAAAGTGAATGTGTATATTTGTGCATGTGTAAAAGTGAGCTAAGGCAGAGTAGCATGTGAGAAGTGTTTGTTTTTGTGTGATGTCCACAGAGGACCTCATTAGTACCAGCTAATCCAAAACTTCTTTGAGTCACCACAGTGTTCACATTTAAATGCCAAAATAAATGAATCACACTCAAGTGTGTGTACATGTACATACACACAAACACGACTCTCAATGTTTAGAGGTTTCATGTTTTGCACGTTTTTGCAGCTTTATAATGAGAATGTGTGTGTGTGAGAGTTTTTAAATGGTCATATTCCAATACAGGGCTGTATTGTACTGTGTTCTTTTAACTTGTGTGGGATTTTATTGGTTGCTGAACTTTAAGGCAAATTATATTTTCTGAAAGTACAGCTAATCATGTTTTATAGGGAATGCAGACTACCTTACCCAATATATCGAATGCTGTTTTTTAATCATTTCTGTATGAAATATTACGCATAAGTGTGAGTGTATCCCTGTGTGTGCATGCTTCTGTGCTTTATTTATTTATTTATTTATTTATTTATTTATTTGAAATCCCAGTCACTGTGGTTCAACATGCTCTGTAGTTCAGACAGGGCCATGCAGCACTCACACTTCCACTTCCTGTTTGTGTGTGTGTGCGTGTGTGTGTGTTGGAACAGGGTGCAACACATAGAGAAGCTCTCACTAGTGGAGTGTTGTAGTAGGATTAAGGTGATTAATGTAGAGTTATGTGTGGCTGGAAAAACGACAAGCAGCCAGAGAGAAGAATTACAGAACAGAGGGCAGCCAGAGTTCAGCATTCATTCGTCATCTCACTATGCTCAATTTTAGCAATTTTCTCCAAGAGGAGGAGGAGGAGGAGGATGATCTGTTTGTCTTCGGTACAGGCCAAATGGTAAGAGAAATGGCTCGTTGTTTTTTTTTTGTTTTTTTTTTTAAAGAAATGAGAATTTACATATGTGTGACAAATTAAAGGGCAAAAAACAAAAACTAAATCAATTGTCTCAATGTGTCAGACCATGCTTCAGTGTGCCCTTGTCTCTGGAACTATACTACAGGGATGAAAACAATTTTTCCAAAAGGTGTTGATGGTAGTATAGTGTAAGCTTAGATGTTGCTCCAGAATCTTCCATATGTGTTCAGATGGGTCAAGATCCAGTGACTGTGAAGGCCAGAGTGTATGATTTTACTTTTTCATTTAGGTTTTTTAAAAAAAAAAATTTGTATACTTGTTACATTGTTTCCTTAAACTATTATCCTGGAAGAGACCACTCAGAAATGTTTCATCACAGGATAACAGTGATAATTTTGTGTTGACTTGCTTTCCTTTTAAGAGAACCAGTGGACACACTATGCCAGTAAAATGCCTCCCACAACAAAACTGAGCCCCCAGTTTTCCTTTCATTTGTCATCCGTCTGTCTGTATGTTGTAAAATTGAAGTGAACCATAGAGTGCTCCTAAAAATAGAAAAAAGTGTCTGTTCAAAATGTAATGTTCCTACTAAGAACTTTGTTCTTTGCTGTTTAGTGTTTAAGCACCTTTTACTCGTACTGAAACTAACCAATGTAAATCTTAACTTTTATAGTACCGAAACTTTCTAGAATATTTATTACACCAATTCTAACAAATTCAGTGAAACGAATACTGCAGGCCTGTCCTGGATTATAAATGAGAATATCTTGTTGCTTGCTTTGTTTTTGCTGATCCTCCTGCTTTCTCTTTGAGTGTGAATTAGCCGTTCCTGTCTAAAAACTGGGTTTGTCATGAAGTAATAGATCTAGATCTCAAATAGAAACCCGCAGTGGCTTGTGTTGGTAGTTTCTTGGTCTAAAAAGCTGACTCAACTCCTCTGGCAATTTTCATGTCATTTGTGGGTGGGGGTCAGCTCAGTTATAAGTGGGCCTAAGGTGAACCTCCTGCAATAGAGATTTATTGACATTTGGTATTTTTCTCTATGTTCAGGACTTTGATTCTGATGGAAGGAATTAAATGTCAGGAATTATCCACAGCAAAATGAGTGTGTGATCATTAGGGGGTTATTTAAGTACATCAGGAAGCACATGCCCCTTGTCCGAAATCATCTTTAAATTTAACCAGCTTGTTCAGCCTGAAATGCGTTCGGGTTTGTGATGATGTCATATCTACACAGCCTTATGTATACCATGTTACTGTCCTCTATTGATTGTTTTTACATTTACATTTTCCCCCTCATTACCCATGCTGGCACGCGCACACATTGAGCTGAGCTCAGAGTCATGACAAGGCAAGAAAATCAAAGCTTGGGTTCACTATGTTTCAGCTATATGATCTTTGAAACATGAAAACACCCTGAAACTTTTGTTCCGTATTATGTGGTTGTTGTACATTATTAGTGGCAGTGGCTTTGTGATTCAGTATAAAGCCCATAAACAGAATTATAGGGGTGGCAAAGTGGTGTAGCTGGTCTTGTTGCTGCCTCACAGCTCCAGGGTCCCCTTGTTCAATCCTGCATTGGTGTCACATCTAGAGTGATTTCCTGCCTCATGCTCAGTGTTCGTGGAACCTTATTGTGCACGATGATAATGCTGATGGAAAATAATGCCTACTTCTGGTATCCCCCCTCATGTAAATTTGTGTTTAATATTGTAATACAAGTGTGTTTGAATGCTGTACTTTTTTTTCTTTAAAATTAAAAAAGCACTGCTCTGCCGTTTGGGCTGCTGATTTACCATAATGCCTTTCTCTTTCATAAAGAAAAAAAAATGGGGGGGGGGGGGGGGGGGG
>JANDJT010000032.1:10380461-10420579 GCA_024331685.1 Stegophilus panzeri
GGTGGTTGGGTGAGAGACTTTATTTCTTTGTTTTTTGTTACTCCAGCTGTCAGTGTCTGTCTTTTTTTTTTATTTTTTTTTTTTTATGAACTGGTATTCTCAGCTCAGTCATGCTGTTCCTGTTTTCCTGATAGGCTTAGTTTCACTTTATCCAGGAAACACCATTTGTGCAAAGCAGTGAGCAGTGTACAGTAGGAAAATATGAATCAATTCATTGTTCGGGCCAAAGAATGAGTTTCTCACTAACCCTGATAAAGGTCTACACAGGTATCATCTTATCATTAATGTGGAACTCAACTCTCACAGGAGAGTTGCAGATGAACATCATGTGTAAATATTTCTCTGCTTGGTGTTTCCACAGGAGCACCTCCTCTCATATCCAGCAGTTTCTTCCAGTTCTCTCCGTCTATATAGCAGAGTTGGGTTTTGTTTTTTTTAAATGTTTATTAGATTTTATTTTTTTTTATGGTGCATTAGAAACCATTAAGTAAGCAGCTATTAAATCTGTATGTGCAGATTTAATATTTTTTACCCCTTCTTGTCCTACTTTCGGTAAATTAAGTCTGTTCTCCTTTAGTCCAGAGCCTAAGACAATGTACCCTGTTGACATTCCTGAAACAGTAGAATTAGCCAAAATTCCTTGTCCTGATCAGAGCCAGACTTCTGGATCCCTCTTAACAGTTTACTCACTGCTTGGCAGAACCACTCAAACCTCTTTGAACCACTCTTATTCAGCGTTTATGTTCAGCAGTTATTTGGCTCTGCAGGTGCGCATGTGTAAAACCTTTTTGTTTCACATGTGTAGCATCAGTTAGCATTTTGTTGCCCTGACTGTAAAGAATGTATGTGAGCCTCCTCAGTCAGTATTCAGATAAAAGATAACACATACAGCCAGTCCTTTTTGGGATTTACAGACAAGCCTCTAAAATCACTTGGTCGTGAACTATTGTCTCTCTCTGCGTCCTTCAGACAGTGTCTCCTATTGGCCATGGTCGTCCAGAGTCCCCTGTCTACACCAACTTGCGGGAGCTGAAGGTCTCTCAGTCATCCTTACCTCCTGTTCCTTCGACCTCTCCTCTGCATGTACTGGGGGACTGGGAGACGCATAAGGATGTGAACGGAAGACATTTCTATTACAACAAGACCACCCTGGAGAGGACGTGGAAACCACCACGCTCTCGGGACACTACCGGGGGCAGCAGAGGAGACACCGCCAACACCACTGACATGGAGGTAATGCACTACTGATGCACATTATTGTGTAGAGCACAGTAATACTGTACCTGGTGATAAGATATTAGGGTTTATTCTGTGTGCTAAATTCACACAGCATCCAGCTGAGTTTGTGCAAACAGAAGGAGGAAAGGCAGAATGGCCGGTCTCTACCCAGTATGCACCTTGGTGATGGCAAAATTAGTCCTGCTCGAGCCCAAAAATCCTGCTGGTTAGTTTTCACCCAAAACAAGAACATTGAAAGAGTTTTATATATGACAGTAATGCTGGAGTTTTTAACATTATTATTCGACAAAGGTTTTTTTTTCGACAGCACACAAGCCATATTCAGACAGAATAAGCTTTACATGGAGATCTGGAGTAAATCATTTGCTGCTCATTGGGTTTTATTTCTATCTAGACTGGCCATATCTGTGGTTTTCTCTCTCCTTCTGTGAGAAATTCCAGACCAAAAATTGTTTTTGGACCAACTGTGTGGTAGTCTGATCATGTTTGCATATAGACGGATAGACACCTCTGTGATTTTGCAATCTGATGCTTCCTCTTGCGTTTTTGATTGTTGCTACTTTCTGTTTAATTGCCTGACTTATGAAATTAGTAGAGTGTGAAAGAACATTTATAAATGCAACACGTATGAAGCTAATTATTTTCACATGTGCCGCAATACCAGTGCAGCCTTTAGTTTTCTAGAAATGAGAAGAGCTCCTTAATTATCTAACATTAGGTACTGCTAAACAGAAATTTAATTGTAAGTAATCCAGTAATGGTCTCTCTATCCAAATTTCTAATGTGTATAAAACAATATTTGCCCACATCTGGGCCCATAGGAAAAACAACCACAGTGAAACTCTTGTCCCTTCAAATATGGTTGCAAACGTTTTATCATGGAGGAGACGTATTAAAATATTTACAAACGACACCCATAGACATGAGTCCTGTCCAAAAATGACTCAGTGGTCAGATTAAGAAATAACTATTTTAACTGATAATTGCATCAAACTGAATAAAGCTGCATTGCTAATACTAACAGAACTTTAATTAAAATGTGTCTCTCATCTTGTTTCTAATTGTTTCTATGATGATGTGCTTTGCTTTTGGATGGTTACAACGTTTTTTGTTTACTATACCATACATCAGAAAACTTCCACATCTGGTTTACTGGTCCCAATGTTCAACCAATGAAAATTTCAGACATGACTCATTTTACACACAAACCATCTATGTTCAGTGAATGATTTCTTATAAGCATCATGCAGACACGATGCATGGATTGGCGTCATTGTTACGTCAGTCATACAATGACGATACTGTGTAAAACTGCATCTGTGTTGTGGGCAATGTTGTATCGCCCACCCTTACTGTCCACTCACACTAGATCAGTTCAGTTCATTTGAATGTGTGAGAAGTTGTGTGTGTGTGTGTGTGTGTGTGTGTGTGTATCTGAGTATGTGTTTTAACTAGGGCAGTTGAAGTAGGTCTCTTTTCTATATATAAACCTCAAAAAAAAAACCCTGTTGTGATATTTAAGACTCACCCGGTTGTAACTGACCTAGCTTCACACAGGACTTTGTGGTACATCTGTTAGTGTTATGTAAGGTTTTTCTGTGGTCACTGAGTGGATTAATGTTAACGTCCTGCCAGTTTTCGAGAGTGCACAATGTTTCGATGTAGAGATTTGTACAGCTGGCTTATATGATGATATGGTAGCAGTATTGCAATATATTAGCATGATGCTCAGAAATGTCTAGTGTCAGTGTCCTTATAACTCCATTACTGACTGCCCCATTACTCATTAAACTCTATTTTGTGCTACATTTTCTTCTTTTATTGCTGAATTTAATCTGAATATGAATATGTTGCCACTCATGTTGCAGAGAAGTACCTTAGCAAAACTAAATATTGTGGCTCATATTATATATTGTGATATTTTTGTCCTGATTAATAGGAAAGATACGGCTAACCTTATTGTGCTATTATGCAATCCTGCCATCTTATGGCAGAACGTGTAACAGCAGAACAGTTACTTGTAACTGAAGCCTCTGGCATAATTTGGGATGGTGTGAGCTTCACTTGTTTCTAGCTAATACTAGGTACCACTGTAATATTTGATACAAAAGACATTTTAGTTATTTACATGTTGCTAGATGTTGCTTTCTCACTTCATGTATTTAATTATATAATCTCCTGAGTTTGTTAGAACGTGTTAAAGGAATACTCCAGGCTTTTCAACATAATCTGTTTACTGTGTGCATGGCATATGTTTGATTAGCACTGATCATTTCGACATATTCCCCTATATTCCCTAAAATAAAATCCGGTGTCTAGTCTTACTAGTGTGTAATTTTTTGTAGCAGTGTTCGCCAGTTGCTGTGTTCATTAACATACATTGTTTATTGGAACAAGGACCAAAATGTCCAAACAATAAAGTAACATCAAAACATTTGATTGGTCTACAGAGTCTTAACACTTCTGATCTGAATATAACGATGAGGAGATTGAGGAAGACACACACACGCGCGCACGCGCGCACACACACACACAAAAAATCTAAAACTCGCCAGGGAATGTGCCCTGCCAAGGCAAGCAGCAGATGTGGACAAAAATTACTAAGTATGGAAAATAAAATTACAAACTCAACAACAACAAAAAATCTAATTCCACTTGTTTTAGTCATCTTATTAGTGAATCATGGAAATGCACAAGCACAAAATATTTTACTCCTAATGTTATTGCTAACAACTCAATCTACTACTCCAATTTAAAAAAACAGGAAAGCCTGAGAAACCTGAATTGATTTTAAACAGTTAAATAAACCTACAAGAAATGCTTTAAGACAATCTCTCCTGTCTGTCTCCTCCTTGTTACATGGCCAGTTGTAGTTTTATATGTGGATGTTAATATACTATATATTTTAAATTAGTTAAAAGATTTTAATGACTGGTCCTTGTGTGCTTGTGAAGAAACAGGAAATATGTGTCCATTCTTGTCCATAGTAATGACACGTACAGTACAGAGAGGATGCAAATTAGGTTGAAAAAGAGAATTCGCTTCTGTATTTTCAAACACTCAGACCTGCTAGTACATACAAAGCTGCTATAGCTAGAACAGAAACATGAGTAACAGCATGCACTTTTAACTCGATTTGATCTCTCTATCCTTCCTTTTTTTTTTTTTTCTTTCCCTCTCACTCTGTCAGCCGTTGTCGTCTGAAGAGAACTGTTTGAGCACACACTCCAGTCAGTCAGACAGTCAGTATGGCTCGCCCCCTAGAGGCTGGTCTGAAGAACTGGATGAACATGGTCACACTCTTTATGTGTGCGAATACAATAATGAGAAGGTGCTGATCTATTGTTTTTAAGCTCTCAATCTGTGCAAACTATACATAAGTATTAAGTTATTATCCATTCGGACTGTGACTGACTCGGGCTGTCCTTTCTTCTATATGTTGTAGTGGATAAAGCATGTGGATGAGCAGGGCAGGCCATACTATTACAGCGCTGATGGATCTCGCTCTGAATGGGAACTTCCTAAAGTAAGAAAACACACATACTGAGAACTGGGCACGTACACTTTTGACCTGTCACTTTAATTTTGGGACTCTAGCAAGAAGACTGAATCTATCCCCCTAACCGTAAAGGTACGGTTATTGTACTCCTCATATATGACACACACAACCGTTGCATAATTTGTGCTTCACTGATTGCTTATGCCATTGCACCGGACTCACACAGTGAGTTGATTTGATGTAATGGGTTCTGTGCTTATAGATCAAACATTGATAAACACAGCTTAAGACTCTGGACCAGACCTTGAGTGTGAGCACATTCTCTCATACAGTTTCTACATTCTCCCACTCTTTAAGATTAAATTATAATTAACACATGATTACGGCGTTGTTGCTCACATACTGCTTTCTGTATCTTTTGTGCTTCTTTTTGCATCCACTAGAGGGCAGGCTAGAACCAAAACAACCTGACTCTCAGGTTTCCGTATTAGCCTTTAAAGTGTTAATGATTTCCAAACTAATGTTTGTAGATACATTTTTGTATATTTTAAACATTATACGGATGTAGACATGCGCTGTTAACTTAAAAAAATGTTTAAAAACTAGGCTATTATGTACAAATCTAGGAGTTCAAAATTGGTATGTAGAATTGAATCTTAAGAAGGTTTTATGTGATAAATTGAAACACTAGATCCTTTGTAGGAAAATCAAGCTAAGAATGATATGATGTCAAAAATATAGAACTGGTTTAGAATAGGATATAAATTTTGAAAAATCTATAGTTAATTAAATCGGCTGCTGGCGTCGTGGCACATTATGTATGCACCCCATGTTAAAGCTAAGTTTTAAGGATAACCAGCTGAACAGCTGCAGTATACTGTACGAGAAGCTGTCTTGTGTATATCTCTTTACACGTACCAGTTAAAATCCAGTATAATGCTGGCTTGATGCACATCAAACATGCAGTGGCTGTAACAGTGTTGGGTTGGTCTTCTCTTTCTTTCTCCCTACAGTACAGTCTCCCTTCTCCACTCACCACTGAAGTTCCTAAAAGTCGCAGCTTGGAAAGGAAGCAGCCAGAACCAATAGTCCTGACCAAATGGCGATATAGCACCTTTGTAGATCTCAGTGACAAGGTAGATACAAACTAAAGAGCACTTGGACATCTTGCATTTGTTGAAGTGCTCTTGTATTACAAATCCTGTGCCCATTGAGTGTGACTGTTTTGAGAAACACAACCCTGACAGTATTTACACAGAAATATATATATTTTTTTTGTCAACATAATCCTTCACAACCACATGCCTCAGTATCCCTTTCTGTCTTCAGATTGTAAGGGCTTTAAACTGCACACATCATACATAGAAATACACATGCAGTGTGTGAGACACTGCATGTGTATTTCCAAGTATGATGTGTGCAATTTTTTATTTTTATTTTTTTATTTATTTATCTCTCACACACACACACACACACACACACACACACAACACTTAGATCTTTTTTTAATATTATTTCATTTTCATTGTGACTTTTGAGTGATGTGTATGTTGAGGAGATCCAAGCTATTACTACACAGTTTGGGTAAGGTAGCATTGCATAGCACAGCAATAGTCTTTTTGTTTTGACTAAAATGTTGACGCATTATTAAGAACAGAGAATATGTGCGTGTTGCACATAAAACACTAAGAACAAAATCACTTTGAGCACACAGTGGAGTCATGTACGGCACATTGATATTTTTTTCCAGCTGTCAGTCAAAAATAGGCGCTTCACCTTGGGACACGTCTCCAGAGGTTTTGGCCTATCGTTGTACAGATATGAAGTTAGTGCCCAATGCCTTCAAATGAGCTAGGACCAATCAGAGTTGACTCTCACCCCTGATTTTAATCTTGCACAACAAAATTGCTTTTATGGAAATCGGTGAAGCAGAGCAAATTGATCAACAGCATTTCAGCACATGCTTGTGTGCATATTTGTGTGTGCATGCGTGCGTGTATATGTTTGTGTGAGCTCAGGTGAGAAGACGCTGCTTGATTAAAACCGAATCATGTAGATTGTACTAACCTGTGATGTAGCCTGAAGGTGTGTCTCTTCCTGCGTAGCCTCCTCATTACTGTTCTGAACAAAACTTTGCATTGACAACTGATTGATTTTTTCCTGAAATAAGGCCAAAATATGTAAGTCAATAACAATTGCCATCTGAGCCTGCTAGAGGTTTAGCTAAAAGGGAACATGACAAACCTTCAGATTGGCTCAAATTTCTTTGCACTCTTCCTTTCATCTTACTCCCTTACTCTATGCAACTAACTTTGATCTTTATTTCATATTTTTGGTTTTTAGGAGTCTGGGACCAGCAAACATAACTCCCCCGACTCTGACTCCTGTCCTTCTTCACCTAAACACTCCTCTACAGTTAGTATACATACTAATGCATGTGCATATATTTGTGTGTGTGTGTGCACGGGTGTATTACTCTCTTAATCTGATTAACCTTAGTCTCACTTACCCTGTGTGTATGTAAGAAAAGGAGATAGCTATGTGATGCACAATTTATAGAAAACAAAAACCATTTTTATATAACTACTGCGATTTGAACTATTAATGACTTGTTTATACTTAATACGCCATATAAGCTGAAATCACCATTAGCATTGGCAGGTACAGATGTAGAAATGATCTGCTCATAGTTTGTGTATGAGTTCATCCCTGAAGTTCTTGAATGATTTTTTAGATCACTTTTCTCAAGAACTATATTAGTAATTCTAATGTTAGTAGATAAAGCATGTTTGTTTTTCTCTCTTGCTGCAAGTTGTTTAATTACCTCCTGATGACATTTTTGTTTTTCTACTGTAGCTGTCTGAAAAATGTGGAGTCCTCAATGTCACCAAGATCACTGAGCATGGAAAGAAAGTCAGGTACAGTGTGCACCTGAATCAAAACGTATTCAAATATCACATTGTACTTTCACTAATGCATGTGCCATGATTACTTAACTGTGCAAATACTGCTCATTAATGTGGAGCAAATTAGGCACTGATCTGAACTTCAGGAATCTTGGGTATTTCGTCATAACTAGTTTGAATACATCTTTTCTTAATACCACGCTAAATGTGCCAGAAACAATTTCAGATTTCTAATACACTAACAATGTCTTAAACAATTTCATCATTTCCAAAAAAGTTTTAACTACCTACCTCAGTCAGAGTCTGCTGTCTTGGATACATTTTCATGTTTGTATTTATAAACACACTCCGAAAAAGACAAAGTATTGTAGAAAATTTAATATGACATAAAAAAGTGAAATGTCTATGGTCGACTACACCATCATCACCATGTGACAAAATAAAACAAAATAGCTTCTTTAAAAAATTAGACATCCCAGGGGTAGAGATAGTAGATTTGTAATTATTGTACCATATGAAAGAGTGTAATTCTGCTCTGTTGGTTCTGCTCTCCTCTTGCTGTATAGGAAGAACTGGACCTCGTCCTGGACGGTACTGCAGGGTTCCACGCTGCTCTTTGCTAAGGGTCAGAACAGCGCCACCAGCTGGGTGTGTATTCATTCCTGCTCTCCAAGCTCTTCTCTCAGTTCTCTAAACTGATTTTAAAGTGTCCTATACTCTGACAGTGATACGGCTCTGTATTGTATCTTTGACTCCATACACTTTAACCCCTTAAACTCCCAGGCTTACATTTCTCGCTCTCATACCTACATACTTTTACTGTTAGTTTCATTGTAGTTGCTGAATTATTTCTAGAATTTACTGAGAGTAATATGTTTTAAGATGAATAGAGAATAAGCTAAGAGTTTAAGGGGTAAACCGATCTCAGTCTGCTCCATTTACCTCAGTCTTAAACTGGGTTGCGTAAACTTTGCAGGCCAGGTGTGGCTTTTGTAATGCAGTTAAATTAGTGTTAAACTAGAATTAATTCATCTGGTGGCTTCCTCCTGAGTTTTTCATCTCCCCATTTTACCCTTCTCTGTGTGTGTTGTGATTGTGAATCTGTTCTTACATTATCATTCCCGCTCTTCTCTTCTCTTCTCTTCTCTTTAAAGTCGTACTATCGCAGTGGCTCATTCCCTGAGCTTCTCCTCTCGTTGCTAAGCAACTGGAAGCGTTCAGTTAAGCCCCGCCCTGCAGTCTCCTATAAACACTTTGGGCCTTATTCTGTATGTGTGTGTGCTTCTTTACACAGTCACCCCTGAGCAGAGTTTAGGACAGTTTATTATTCTCTAAAATTTGTTTCTTTTTACTCAAATGTAGCAAGTAGCATAAACATAGTATTAATAATTTTTACGTAATATGACTCGATTTATTTCTGCTATCTAAAAAAGTATATATCATTTTAAAATAAAATTATTGATTAATCTCTTGTTAAGTCTTGAAAACCTTCCATTGCACCTCAATTAATATGCTGTTCTAAGAGCTGCTCATGTGGATCCTCCAGTACACACTGTCTTTGCATGTTTCCATCCTGCTTGCGTCATACCTAATCTTCTACGCTCTGTTTTGCTTGCCTTTCACTCAGATTGTGGACTTAGATGTGTTATTGAAAGCATTTCTTCCTTTCAAGTAGGTTGCTAATGGAAATGCCTGAGAAGACCACACACTGGCATGTGCTTCATGTGAAACATGAACATGCATGAATCATATTGCATGTCAGTTTTGAGCCACCACGTTTTAAGTCTAGTTTAATGTTTGGATTGTGATTCAGGATGAAAGCCTGGCTTGCGGTTTGAAAAGATGAATAAACGGTGTGAATGTCTCTGCACATATAGCATTTAAACTAAATGTTCATGGTGAGAATGCACACTTGTGGGTGGTTGTAATTAGTGTAGAACTTTGTCTTAACTGTTATTTGTAAATAAATAAATAAATAATAATTTTAAAAAAACGTCCCTTAAATTCAGAACTAACCTCTGACATCTAAAGCTTGTTGTAGCTGTGATCAATAACTTGGTTTAGCAGCACCCCATAACGAAACAGTAACACTAATGATGAAGAAGTGTAATGTCTGATAACTCTAAGACAAGGACTAATGATTTGTGGATAATACAACATTTCCTAATGCACAATGTTTTTGTAATTTCCTATTCATGTTTTGAGAAGTTTGGAGGAAACCAGTCAAAGCCAGAATTTGCTGTGGACCTTCGTGGCGGGTCAGTGGAGTGGGCATCTAAAGAGAAGTCCAGCAAGAAGCATGTTATTGAGGTGAAATATGAATAAAATGGAATATTTCAAGTGCTATGTTCTGCAACTAAACCAAGCATGATTTCTAATGACCTTGCTTGACTTTTTGACCCCAGCTAAAGACACGTCAGGGCACAGAACTGCTGATCCAGTCAGAGATAGACAGCGTCATCACCGACTGGTACAGGGCTCTCACTGAGGTTATCAATACACACGTGAGTGTATCACATGTACACATTTATTAACTACATATATTATATTGCAGTCTTATTCTGTGACTTGGGCTGTTGAGTTATGCTCTGTTAAATAGAAACATTGTACACTTCAATTAATGTTGAAGCTAATTTATATATAATGCTCACATACAAGCTCAGCAGTGCTCCAGTCTCTCGTTGCTGTCCTTCATTGTGTGTTTTGTGTTCTGTATTTTTCCGTGTATGTGTTATAGGCCTGGGAGTCAGATGAAGCTATTGAAGAGGACATGCCAGAGTCTCCTGGAACAGAGAAACAAGACAAAGAAAAGGAGCATAGGGATTTCAAAAAAAGTAAAGGTATAGAATAGCATGCACACACCTCTACAATGCACACACACATTTTGCTCTAACATGTGTAATGTGTGTGTGTGTGTGTGTGTGTGTGTGTGTGTGTGTGTACAGCATTGAAGAGTGCCACTATGGAATCAGCTGATCAGAAGAAGACCAGAGTCAAGCTTAAGAAATTCCTCACACGAAGACCAACCTTACAGGCCGTCAGAGACAAAGGCTACATTAAAGGTAATACACACGTGTACACATTTCTTAAATGTTAACGCTTGCTTGTTGGCACTTGCTTTTATCCAGAGGGACTTGGAATTAATGAGGCGCACGAGCCAGTTTACAGCTTTGTTGCTTTCAGTGGTTTCTTTCAGTCCCATGTTATATGTTCTGCCACATGCTTTGTTTTCAGATCAGGTGTTTGGGTGCAGTATGACCAGTCTTTGTTCCAGGGAGAACACCTCAGTACCCAACTTCGTCCGAATGTGTATTGAGCATGTGGAGACCACAGGTACACAGGAGCATGTTACTACATCTGATTGCTGTATTTATTTATCTTTTTGGGGATTAATGTAATTTATAGGAAACTTTGTCCTGTTTATTAATGAATCATGTATTCATGAAATGCAATATGGAGTATGTTATGCTCTCTCTCTCTCTCTCTCTCTCTATCTATCTATCTATCTATCTATCTATCTATCTATCTACCTACCTATCTATCTCTCTCTCTCACCATTTTCTTTCTACATATACAGGCTTAAATGTTGATGGATTGTATAGAGTCAGTGGAAATCTGGCTGTCATTCAGAAACTGCGCTTTGCTGTCAATCATGGTATGGACTGTGTGTGTGTTTATGTAGCTATAGTACAAATGTGCGGTCGGTATATGCATTTACAGTGTCTCTATTTTTTTTTTTTTTTTTTTTTTTTTTTTTTTTTTTTTTTTTTTTTTTTTTTTTTGTCCTCACCAAAAGTGCTGCCTACATATAGTCATGTGATTCGTTCTCAGATGCAATTAGTATTTGTATATTGTTTATGGACATCTGTACAACAATATTTAGACTCTATCTCTAATTTATCATCTAATACCACAGTTATTCGGATGTAGATGAAGTCATGTGTCTGTCTGTGTGCATAACAGATGAGAAGGTGGATCTAGCAGACAGTAAATGGGAGGATATCCATGTGGTCACTGGTGCTCTAAAGATGTTTTTCCGGGAGCTTCCAGAACCCCTTTTCACCTATACCTCCTTCAATGACTTTGTTAATGCTATTAGTAAGTTCACGCCTTCGTCTCTGTCTATAGAAATTGGTCCTATATCTACAATAGAATACAAAATAACAGTAATAATGAGTGAACACTTAGAACCTTTCAAATTAAGGAAAAGCTACATTTAGATATTTTACATTTTACAAGTTAAATGAGCTCTCTGGTGATAATACTTTCAAGTTAAAATTTCAAACTGCGCATTATAGATATATTTACTGTTTGCAATTTCTTAGATTGTCTTATATTTCACACTTTAAATGCTATTAGATTAAATTAGAAATGTGCTATTCAGTGTGGGTGTTTTTGTGTGTACCATTTGTAAATAATTGCATGGCCACAAGAGGGCGCCACAAACCATGCTTTGTCAGAAGTAATCAAAAGGTCAACACCAACGTGACTTTCATTTATTTTGATTATTTTTTTCCCCCTGAACAGAAAACTCGGACTACAAGCAGCGAGTTCAGGCCATAAAAGAGTTAATCAAGCAGCTGCCAAAGCCAAATCAGGAAACAATGCAAGTCCTATTCAGACACCTGAAAAGGTAACCTCCCATATCTGATAACCTTTGGGGTTTAAAGTATTACTTTGGAGTGTAATGGATTTGCTCTTGTGGAATATAAAACTGGGAAAGGAGCACTTTATTGATTTTAAGTGTGTGTATGTTCATATTCTTTAGAGGTGAGTAGGGTACGGCATGTGTTCTGTGCAAGCTGTCTGTATTGAGTTATCTCACTCCATTACTGAGACAGATATGGACACTGGCCAACTACATCATTATGGAAGAGACTGGGAGATGGCAGGAGGGAGGGAGATAGGTGATAGACCACATCCTCATGACACAATGGTGTGATGCTGGAATTATCAAAATGAAAGAGAGAGAGCAATTGGGAAATAGACAGTTAGGGGAGAGAGAGGTTGACTGGACTGATTAAACTACATAATGATTAACTGGCATGGTTAGTACTGCAGGTAGTGAAATATCAAATGCGATATAGTCTCTGTGAGTGTGGTGGGGTTATTACTTTAGTGTATTACCTGTGTAATAATCCTACCTACTTGAATCTCTACCCCTATTTTGGGCCTCCCCATGCCATTTTTAAGTGTAGCTTAGACTGTCTTAAAATTTAATGATGCACTATTACAGACTTGAATGCATTGCCATTTATACTATTATTTTAAAAAGTGCACAGAATACACACTGCTTTACTACTCACTACCCTGTGCCACATTAGCATAAAGTGCTCTCGTATTCAATAGTCTGATAGTTGTTTATGTTACTCTGGAACGTTGTTTGTGGATGTAAAGGTATTTTTACTCCACATTAACTGTATACAGCTAAGCCATTTTAGTAGGTCTGGAAGGACGCTAGCACAGTGGTAATTATCAGGTGCACTTCTGAATTCCCATAATGCACTGCAGTAAGTAGTATCCAAACAAGAGACACTTAACTGCTGCATGTGAAGATAATACTTGACCTATATAGTGAGAATGTGACCACAGGCACATTATATGGAGCAAATTGTACTATACAAAAGCTTATTGATTTTTAAGCTTAAAGCATATCATTTAGTAACTCTGTGAATCTAATAGGAAACCTGCATAATAAGAAGAGTAAAGAATGTAAGTCTAACCCCTACAGTGGGGGCTAGAAATTCAAGAGGATGTTAAGTGACAAATTGTCTGTGACATTGTCATTGGTGAAGTGCTCACATTGACCTGTAATTCACCTCATATACACCCATAAAATGCTCTCGCACACGGAACACACTCCATGATATGAAGATGAGTGATACTACAGTATTCACTACTATACTGTAACTCTTTGTTAGGTTGCTTGCTGTGTATTCTTTTTTTTTTTTTTTTTTTTTTTTTTTTTTTTTTTTTTTTTTGTTAAGACATTTAATTTTATTTACCGTTTAAAAAATGTAACTTTATTATAAGGAGCAGTCTTGTTCTGATTCATGTTTATCCATGTAAAAGAATTCAGACTTTTAATGTATTATGTGGAAGAAGAGCCTGTCTTCTGGTGATTTTTAGTATGATTATAAAATGCAGTAAAACTATGTTGTTCATAACTGATTGAATAATCAGAATGTATCTGTTGGGCAAAAATAATCAAGGTTATCATTTTAGCCGGCACTTGCACAACCGTATACAGGGCCATTTTGCGTATGAGAGGTAACTGAGACTTATATGTGTACAAAGTAAAGTAGTGATAGAATGTGAGAGCATTTCTGTACACAAATACACTTCTTTGTATTGAGTCAAACCGGAGTAGTTAATAGGTTATTTAGTTCTGTTAATCGTGCCTGCGTTCATGTAGTGTTAGAGCAGAGAAATAAACAACGCTCTGCTCCTGTGAATCTGTCATTTGCATCTGCTTATTAAGTTAGAGGACGAGGCAGTAACTAACTGTGATGGCGGCCCAAAATTAAAACATGGTTTCGAAAACCGAATTGCAGTGTTACAGAAAGGTCATAGAGCTTGCTATAATCTTGGAACAGGTTTATCACCTCCATTATTTTGATTGAGTGTCACTTAGAGCTACTCTAAACATCTTTTACACAGTGCTCTTGCTGTGGGCAGCTAGATGGAAAAGGTGAGTAGAAGATGGAGGTGTGCTAAAGGAGATGTAGTCGTTCATTATGATCACTACAGCCTGCTATCTCACTCTCAGTGAAGGTCTATGTTGGGACTGAGTTCAGATTTCATCGCCATATCAAACACTGACATTTGCCTCCATTTGCATTTAAATGACTCCTAGTCCAGTCTAACTGGAGATAGAGGTAGTGCTGGTTCATAAACATCATACCCTGACATTTTACTGCTGGAGAAATATTAAACCTGTACTTGTATGTTTACATTATAGTAAAAGGCATTCTGTTCTTCCTTGGGCTTGTGGTGTTTTTATTTATTTATTTATTTATTAATCATAGTCTTCAATGTATTACTAATAAAACATGTTTGTTAATAAGAAATACTACTCTGCAATGAATGAACCATTGTGAACTTTTCCCTCTGTCTTTCCGTCAGAGTGATAGAACATGGAGAGGCGAACAGGATGACAACTCAGAGTGTGGCCATTGTGTTTGGCCCGACCCTCCTGCGACCTGAGACCGAGACAGGCAATATGGCCGTCCATATGGTCTACCAGAACCAGATTGTAGAACTGATCCTCCTGGAATATGACAATTTATTTGGCAGGTAGAGCCCCTGTGGACTGTACGCTCATGTGCTTCTTCTCCAAAAATAATGCCAAACCATGACCACTGCAGAATCCATCATGTAAAAGAAAAGGCATGCTTCATTTGCTGTGGAACAGGCTTAATACTGAACATATAAAGAGAAGAATATCTGCATTATAGCATTGCTAAGTGGTTGAAATAAAAGAATATTAAAAGGTACTTCATGCACTTCCTGCTTTTGGACTTTTGAAGTTGTGCAGCTGTTTCCCTAGTTTACTATTCCTGAAAAGGAGCTGCTACTCCTGATTGAGGATAAGCTGGATGGACTTGTTTGGCACAGTGGATCATCCTCCAATTTTGCTCTAACTGGATGTTACACAAGTATCTGTACCAGTATGGCTGACTCTGAGGAATCTGCTGTGGGCTGAACATGGAATATGAGAATATTTCAAGTGTATGTATATAATGAATACTGAAGTAAACCTGAAACTGGACTGGAGTTTTATTTCTTCCTGTTTTGGTCAAATCTGCACTTCTGAACATTTTTCTTGAAATAACATGAAAATGGAAAAGCATTATGAAAAGCAGTATTGTTTCTCAACAGTTAATCTGTAGAGTGAAAGTGAGCCATTATTCTATGTAAATATGAGTAATGGCTTGATGACAGTATTACACATTACACGCGTGGACCCTTGGGAAGGATTTACATGGCGTACTAGACTTGTTTTCCTCTGGCTCTGCTTACTGAGCTTATACTATCTGCCAATTTGACTGCAATCCCTCAATCTCATTCTTTGATGGAACTGGAAAGATCTGCTTCCTCTCTCCACAATTTACTACCGGATTACTGACCTGTTCATCTCATTGTGACAGCATCTCAACCAATAGGATCACTAAAGGCTCTGTGAGCTCTGAGGAACTCTGATCAAATAACTGGACTATAGTAATATTAGGACATGGAAGTGGAACCATAGTCGAGGGTTGTTCTCTGTTAAAGAAGGAAGAAAATACACTGGTTGACGATTTAAATTTGGCAAGGTTGGTCTTACTTTCCTTCTTACATCCCTCTAGCTTTTATTTGATTTTTTTCTAATTCTTCCTCCTTACACGTCTCTCCCCCTACTTTCCCACTCCTGCATTACTGGAATTTGAAAGTGGAGATGTTTGCGTTCAGTCCTGATGCTCCTGTTTCAGATCAATAGATCTACCCCACCTACTTTTCTCTCTGTACATCTCTACATCAATATGAATAGGAATAAAAAGGCAGGATTGTACAGGAAATAGTGTTTATGGTGTGGTCATGCTGCAGATGCTTTGTTCAGGTACACATTATGAAAAGCCTTTTTATACTGGAGTTCCAAAATATATGTACAGATTATGGCTAAAAGATTTCGAAATCTTTTGAAGTGTGAAAGATTTCCTTAATATTGTATAATAAATATTAAGAGTAATAAATATGAGATATTAATTGTTTCAGATGAAGGGTTGTATTGCAATGCATTGTGAACAGCACATTTGAATGTAATTGAGACTAACTACTGTTTCTGACATTGACATGTCTAATCCTAATTAAAAAGAAATCACATGCAAACTATATCGTTGTTCTTGTGTGTTTTCTTCACCCTTGTTCACTATATGCTTGGTCTTACTTGCTGTTTAATTTTTTTATTAAGCCCCTACATTTTTTTTTTTTTTTTAAGTGCATTTTTGAAAATCTCTATAATGGCCAATGAATTAAACACTCATTTTTCACAGACTATTTTCCACAAACTATAATTATTAGGGCTATCGTTTGTTTTTCTGAGTGAGATTTTATATAGTTTTCATTCTGTTTTTTTTCTTGTTTTCAGTAAGCGCCTGCCTGGCTTGGACAAATACAGAGTACGTATAAAAATCACAGGCCTTCCTTAGACCATAACCTGTGTATAGCCGAGGAGAGGGGATCGGAATTTCCAAATGAGAAAACAATTAGCTCATATCCATAATTCAGAGCTCTGACCACAGGTTTGAGCAGTTAGAGCGTCAGTGGGGTGTGACGTGCACTCCATATTCTTCTTTGGATTTCAGGGCAGCAAGGCAGAAAAGCTCCCAGTCTCTTAGGTCCATGGAGGCCAAAGTGTGGGGAGGTAATTTGAGCTCACCATTATGAGCCATAAAACATTCATCACCTTGGTGCTCTGTCATTTTCAGACTTTCCCCTACAATGTTCCTCCAGCACTCAAACAGTACTAATTCATGGCCTCTGCACCCACTAACATAAAGCTCATAGCCACATGGCTTAAAATAGGTGTGTGTATGCTGTTCCAGTCCTACACACACACACATCTTGGCTGTAAGCATGTGGTTTTAAAATGGCAGAGATAAGTTTTAATCCCTCTTTGATCAGAGCCTTTGTTGTCTCACGAGTAGTTTCTGTATTTCCTGTGTAGAAGCCACACCTAATGTGAGTAATTGGATTCAATGGGAAACATGTGGAAACGGTTAGATCCATTTCAGCTGTGTCCATGGAGACCGCAGTATTGTTGAAAGGCTAAGTTCTAAAAAAGATAAAGTAGTGCGAAATGTATAGCTAAAGACAACATTTAACCCAAATGCTTACCTCATTTGTCTTTGGCAGTCCCAGCAAAATGAAGCATCAAGAATCATTTGCATGTGGAGTGTGCACACAGGGCTGGTGCAGAATTTTATTTGACAAGGTAACTACTTTTATGGATGTTTATATGAATGTAAACAGTTTTAGTTGACTATAATTCTCTAGTCGATCTGTCTTCCTGACACTTATGAGTGTCCCACCAGTAAGAATTTATATTTTACTTTAGCCATAGTAATGGAACAGGTCCTCCAGCACACCGAAGCCTGTGTGTGCACTTGTGTATTTCTTTTTTCGTTAGTGTAATGTGTATGAATGCACTAATATTTGCAGTAAATTAGGAAGATGTAAGGTGTTGGTACGCCTGTCAGTTTTTTACTGCAGGAATTGATTGATTTTACTGTGCTTACGTACATATCCGCATTATTTATTTCTCTACACAGCCCAGTATATATTCAAATCATTACAAATAATATATTCCAGTCATTCACCAGTAAAGATATTGCTCAGTCTGTCTAAGTGTTTGGTTCAAATAATTTTGCATAAGTCTGCTTTAAAATCACATTTTTGTGCTTCCCGAATGACATAATCATGTATTTTAAATGTCATGGGCTGTGCTTCAGTATTAATGAAGTTCTCATGGCTGGACTTGATGTCTCTTTGCTTTGGAAAATCCAATGCATTTTAAACAGACATTTTATTTTGGATTTACATAAGGTAATTGCAGAATGCTGGAAATTCCAGGTTGGTATATCTAAACAACTTGATACCACCCCCACAACACACGCATGCAAATTCATGTCGCTTCATTCGCTAATACAATCATCCCCATTAAGTGGGCAATAAATTCAAAGCCCGCTATATTGAGCAGGACAGATAATGAACCCCGTCTGCATGTCCGTTTAGTGGCTATGGGCTGCTCTGTGACTGGCTTAGCCAAGCGACATTACCTGAGCCATCATTAAAGGGCCTATAAATTGTGCTTGAAGCAACACCTGAAACCGCCCAGAGGAAAAGCACAGCATGTGATTTTCGCTGTGATTTTTAACACACAGCTCTGTCCTCACACTCTTCTGGTTTGGAATGCTCCTACCTACTAATTTGGCTTGAGCTACTAATGTGCTCCTGACGACCATGTGGTGGGTCTCTCTTCCTTTCTGATGAGTCCTCTTCAGGCCACAGCAATGGAGCTGGTCCTAGTCAGCAGCTTATTAGGATGTGGAGTCAATAACAGAGCCTGTGCTACCCTCAGAGACTTAATGATACGTGTTTCAACATCTAACCTCCTTATTAGTGCTACTAAGTGACGATCACACTTATAAATAGCTCCATGTGCTTCTTAATTACAGCCTGTGAAATCACAGGGTTGTTGGTGTGTAGCGTGTGTGTGTGCGAACACTTTTGCATGATAAATGAGGGGTGTTTGTGCTGGTATTATGACTGCGTTTCCCTAGAGTTTACTTTACACTCTTGCCCACCCAGACACATCTCTCACACACGTGCACTCGAGCCTCATTGTTGAGGTGATTTATGGCGGGTACTCAAGCAGGCGCATTGCTAACTGAAGCTGCTCCACTATGGCTATGAGAAATGTGTTTCAAGGTGAAAATCAATCAGGGCATCTTGTGCAGATACACACGGTATCCTCTTATGGACTTTTACTCCCATAAGCATTTTTAGGTTGGAAGGAACACTGTAAGAAACGCTCAATTGTATTTGTATTCAGGCTACTCACAGATTATTGACTGTTTGTACTATTAAGGGAGTACTCCAGTGTTCTTCAAATTAATCTGCATCTGAAGTGTATGTATTATTATGACGAATAAGAACTCCAACACGTTTCCGGTTTCTGACAAAACAGTGAAAAACCTGTAAGAAACTCACTCCTATTGGAACTATAAACTCGATAATTGGAACTCTATATCTGTGCATTTCATCTTTGCAGAGATGTATGTGGTCAGTTTTGTCTTATGGGACAAAACCTTCAGATAAAAAAAAAAAAACAACAAAAAAAAAAAAAAAACCCTAAATGATGATAATGGAATAAAAAGTTTTCTGTATTGCTCCTGGCAGTACAGACAGTGATGCAGTGAGTAGTGTTGCTGTCTCACAGCTCTCGGGTCCCGAGTTCGATCCTTAGCTCAGGTTACTGCCTGTGACAAGTTTTGCGTGTTCTCCGCATCTGTTTTCTCCGAGTTCTCTGGTTCCAGCCCACAAACAAAAACATTTTGCTACAGTAAGTGGATTGGCTAGTCTAAATTGCCCCTAGTTGTGAATGAGGCTCCAAATCCACTGCGACCCTACACAGGATAAAAAGCTTACCGAAGATGAATGAATGTAAATTTGTGTAAATCTCCATATAGTTGAACAAGTGTAGTTTTGATTTGCTTTGTATTATAAGTGAGATTTGGTTAACAGCTTAAATTTGGTTTGACTAGACTGTCTGCCCATTTAACAGATTTGCTGATTTTCCCCTTGTTTTCATCAACAAAAAAATTACATTGCATTAAATCAATCTAACCAGATTGCAGCTAAAACACACGTGGTATTATAAGAAATCTACATTAAAAGTGTTAAAATGTTCACAAAATAAAACCCTATTCTGTGTACCCAGTAGCCAAATGTCCTATATGATTCGAAAGGTCTAGATGAGTAGCTTATGCTTGGCCCAACAGCAATGCAAGGCATTAATATCTCAGATTTATAGTGATCAACAAATAGCAAGGTATCCTCATGGGATTATTAAATGGGACAAAATACCATCTAGGTTACAAGCATGTCACCTTTCTGGGATTGTGGCATGTAATCTAAAGGTCCACTGTGGGGCTGAGAGTCAGAGGTCTGTCAATATGCAGAAGTCACTGATCTAGCGAAACTTGGGCAGTGAGTGTCTTGCTACTCAGACAAGTGATGTAGTGAGTCATGTGTTTAGTATCCTCAGCATCAGGACACTACACTCACTTGACCACCAAATTAGTTGTAAAGATTTAAATACAGCATGCCTTATGTTTTAGGTACGTCACTCAGACGGAAATTGCTTTAAAATATAATTAATGGCTTAAACTGTTGTTTTCTCAGTACAGAGACTTCTTGTCTGTGGTACTTGCACATACGCTGCACATGTATTGTTTGGAGATTAGGTTGTAAAATGCCAGTTCGTCTCCTGAATGTGCTGAAAATGAATCCCAGTCCTCCATTGAGCATGGAACCGGCTTAGCACATGATTCAAATTGTTAGCACATGATTTTTAAATTGTGAGACTTTTTTAGTATATAACAGAAATATTTTTATAGAACTGCAATGCTATGTGCCTTCAGTATGTTATATAGTAATAGCCATGTTTTCGGTCTTTTCCCTTTTGACAAAATCATAATCCATACAGTCAACTTGGCTGTTTGTGTGGTTTTTTTTTTTCTATAGATGATCCCCTTTTAGCTACTTCTCACTTTTCACATTTTTCTCTTGTCGTATGACAGGCTTTACTAACACAGAATAATCTGTCTTTAAGGTCTTTCCTGCTCCACCCCTGCCCAATTGCATGAACATGCTCTTGTAATTCAGTATTTAACATAAGTACACTGTACTTCCAAATACACCCCATGCCCCCACCTTTATCTCTCGCTCTCCCAGTGCTCTAATGAGGTTAGAGAGGGCGGAGGGAGAGACTGAAGTAGATTAGTGTTGAGGTGATGGACGCTGGCAGCAGGAAGAGTGAGTGATCCTTCCCGTGCCCATGCTTCAGGAGGGGTCGGCTGGGATAAACTCCCCCTGCCCCTTAGGTGGAGCTCTAATTGATTTTTCTACCCTGTGCCATCTGGCTCTAAGCGCAGCAGGAAGGAGGAGGAAGAAAGAGAACCTCTGAAAATTGAGTTGCTGATTGACACAGATCCAGAGCATTGTTCAGGCAGCAGTTGGATGACTCGAGTGTTAATGTACATTGGAGATAAAAGGTCAACATGTGTCTGAAAAACAATACTTTGTAAATGTGCCAAAGTTTGAAGTGGGTAGTTCGTGAATAAAGGGCAGGGTACAGTAGAGAGGAGAGAACACGAGTGATGAAATAGTATAGAGCACAAGAGAAGGAAAAATGATGAGGTAAAGAAGGTTGTAATTTTTAGAGGCCTCTGCTTACCAGCAAAGTGAAGTGCAATTGGCCCTCTTGCTCTGTAACTGCTATATGTATGTCATACAAGTCGCATTTTAAGGAAAAAAGGGCAGAACTGAGAAACTATGCATCGGCTGAGACAATTTCTGGGTTATGATTTCTAAACCAAAGTCTGAAATGAACAAACTAGTGAGATTCCTGGCATTGCAGCACTGTATATGTTTTTTTCCCATTAAAATATCTGAACTGATGATTCTGCAGGTCAAGAAACTTTCAGACGTTACAAGCTCTACCGCTCTTTTTCATCTGTGTAGCATGTTTTCCTACAGCTATGCAGGCACAGTTTACACTCATACTGCAGTGTTCTGGTGTGTCTAATCGTCATGTGCTAATGGGATTCATGCAGTATGTGTTGTGTCCAGTAAGTGGTCTGATGAAAGCTTGATTGACTACGTCAGGCCATGTGTTTCAGTATGAGACATCGCATTACAGTGTTTAAGACACTGCCGGGAAGGGTGTAGTATCTTGAAATATACCTGAGACAAACTGAATTTCTAGCTTGATTGAATTAGATATGGGAGACAGAAGGAGAAAGAAGGGTTAGAGAGAGAGAAAGAAAGATGGAGTGAGCTCTGAATTGTCCTTGAATGGCAGGAGAACTAAAAGTACTGAGCTGAAATATTAAAAAGAAAACATAGTGGTTGAAAGATTGCGGTCATGACCAGATTATCTGACTATACCTTCTTCTTATTATTACTATTACTATACTTTTTGTTTTATGATTGTGTTCACAATTATGCTTTACATATAAGGGATATTTATTAATAGTTTCACTATACAGCAATGAATATTACAGATTATGAATTATAAATCCTTATAACCTGAAATAACTAGGAACAGGCTCGATTGAATAAGTAAATTTTTTTAAACTGGAGGTCTGTTTCAGATGAGGAAAGGGCTCAGGAATGGCTACATTGTTTAAATACAGACAGGTGACAAAAAAAAAAAAACACAAAGTGTCTTAGTAAAGTGTTTGGCCACCGCTTCAACACGCCTTAGCACAATTACTACTACACGTCTTTGGAACTGTACTGGAGCGATAAAATGTTGAACTGTTCTTCCAAAAGATATTCTCTGTTAGTGTTTTGAGGATGATGTCATGATGATTGATGATCATTCAAGAGAATTCTTACAGACATACTAACCGTATTTGAGTATATTCAATCTCACAACCACACATTTACTGCCCATATAAATAAAGTTGATATGCACATGGGGTAATTTCCTAAATTCAGCTAGTGTCACTGTATTTCCTCTAAACTGTTTGTGGCAGATGTGAAAAGGAGAAACATTAGTAAAATGCAGCCTCTGAAAAATGGGTGTGTGATATGTATATACACACACACACACACACACAGAGGACTCCGCATGAGCAACCATTTAGCCATGCCGTATCAGAGAGAAGGAGCTGGTGTGGCATTGGCATCATTTTCAGACTTTTCATCAGATTATAGATTTGTGCATTACTAATTCATGCTCTCTGGCCCAAAAGCTGCCCTGAAATCCAACCCTGATCAATGGCAATAACCTTGGGTGAGTTCTCAAGGTTAGGAGACTTTTTACTGTCTATCACATCTTTGTTTCTCTTGTGTCTTCTTCTGATGCAGGTTCTCTTCCTCTCTTCTCAAGTCTGTATTACCGTAGTTTCTATCCTGTAATAAACAGGTGTTTGGTCTGACTATCACCTTTAGTATTATAAAAGTCGAATGGGAAAACTGTGTAAAACTCTATTCTTTAATTAATGACAGCTTCTTCTGGAATAAATCCAGCAAACCTGCATCATACTTTGGTTGTAAATGTTAAATGTGAAATTTGCATAATTTAGACCACCAATCTTTAAAATCATTTCAGGGTCTTAAATATATCCATAAATCAGTGTGTTTTGTGGCCTTGTTTTTTTTTCCTGTTCTCCCAGAGCTGCTCTGCCTCTTTAAAAAAACAAAAAAAAAACACAAAAAAAAAAACAGAAAAGCAGAACCGTCAGCTGTTTTTTATGTTGAATGCTATTAAACTGGAAAGACACCCATCTTCCAACAGTTGTTTGGTCGCAGCTGTATTCCATCTCAAATGTACAAAATTCAGTAAAGTATTTTATTAGAGCCTATAGTAAAACCTTTATACTGTGGCACTTTCCCCCCCTCTTAATTCTATAACATTATACTGCTCCATGCTCCTGAGCTGATTAGTCATACAATTATATAGCTTTTGCGGTATGTGTTCAGCCAAATACCCCCCAAAAAAGTACTGATTTATATCGCTTTTCCCTTTTTTTTGTCTTACCAAAAACAAATCAATGTATATTTTTAAACTGGTAACATTTGATACATTTTAAAATCCATTTAAAGTTTCTTTGTGTGAGAATGATCTCGTTACAGAGAAGCTGTGAATTCTTGATTTTATTTTATTGTGAGACGGGGAGTCTTTTAAAAAACAAACCAACCAAACAAACAAAAAAGAAAATCTATCTATAAAAAATATATAACCACAGATTAAAACAAGGACATATAAAACAAGTTGTGGCCATGCTGTTAACACATTGGCACAAATAAAACATAAAAAACTTCCTCACTGACAACATTTTGGCTTTGTAAAAGAGTAGCACAGTTTTGTGGTTAAGGACGTCTGCACGTGTAGCATACAATTAAATTATCAATGTTCAGTAGCTTCCAAGTCTAGTGGGGAAAGTAACACAATGATGGGCAATGTGAGAAGAGAAATCTCCAATATTTCAAATACTGGGTGTCCTGTTTTTAAAAAAAAAAAAAAAAAAAAAAAAAAAATTCAAAGAATTGAAAATGTGAAAATAATACTCTTTCTGTTTTTAAAACACTTCGAAATGCCAGAGAGCTCTCCCTAGCTTTGTATTCATTCATTCTTCGAAATTATTCTTCATACTAAAATATATTATTGTATTAATACAAACTACAATATTGTACACTACATTGTGTAATAAATAACCATAAAGGAAAAAAAAAATATAAAAAAATAAGACATAAATATAAAAGGTCTCTAAAACTAAACTTATACTGATGAAGAGGGTGAGGAAATAATACTGCCATGACTGCAAACAAACATTACACAATGTTCACTGAGAAACAAACAGAACACAAATTTAATACTGACTGTTATGCAAGTAGAAAAAAAAAATAGAGGTGAAAGGTAATGGTGGGTTCATATTTAATACCTGAAGTAAAAGTGAACGCGCAGTTAATGAGATGAAGAAGTGCGTTAAACAGGGGAAGCAGAAACACTTCAGAGCTGGAAATGTTTTGTTCTTTGATTCCTGACCATTTGTAAAAATTAATTTGTTCCTTTTAAGAGGCAGGAACAGTCCTTGGGTTAGGACTAGTGGTTCACGGTCAGGGGTCACAGGTTTGCTACCACATTGGGAACATGCTGTTGAAGATTGTGAAAGAAGTGCACCAGCTCTGTGCAATGGCACTTAACACATGCTTAACTTATGCTTTTGTATAAGGGAGGGTCTGGGGGCAGCGAGGGGGCAAATTAGACCCATGTAATTACTCACATTTCTTTAAAATCTCAATGTTGGTTTTTTTTGTTTTGTTTTGTCTTTTTTGGATCTAGGATTGTGTACCACCCCCAATTTTTTTCTTATGTTTAAGGCTTACAGACCACTTCCAAATAAAACAGACAGACAGACAGATGTTGAGCTAGCGGAGACCAGCGTGACACACGGGTTAGCTTGAGAGTATTAATACTGAAAGGTAGACATTAAACAAGGCCCACAGAGGTGTTCATCAGTAAACTGGGAGAATGGTAGTGCACAGGATCTTTTTTTTTTTTCCTTCATATGCAATAAAATACTGAGTTTTGTTCATTGGCAATAAAAATGTATAGAAATCTCTCCCAACTGTACAGCTTTTTTTTTTTTTTTTAAAAGGTTTAAACAAGAGTGACAAAAAAAATTAGTAACACTGATAAAAAGAAACCCAAGGTGTTTTAGTAATAAAACATTATTAGCTAAAACGTGTCTAGCTTTCAGTCTGTATATGTCATTTTTTTTCATTAAACTTTGTATTTATACAAACCATAAACACTGAAAAATGTCCTTATGTGGGAAAAAAAAACACTAGTTTGTTTTATCATCAGGCACACAAGGGGTTTTATACACAGTAGTGGGATAAAATGCAACGACCGAGCTCTTGCACTCTCGCGCTCTTCCTTCCTTCCTTCCTTCCTTCCTTCTTTCACCATTTCCTGCAATCCTCTGGAAGCAGCCACATCTGCAGTCATTGTTCAAATTAGTAAAGTTTTTGTAAAACTAAGTAGCAAAGTATAAGAGCGAGAAAAGCCCTGATGTGGTTTCTCTTCATTTCACATCTCCATTTTCACTGGGTGTGGTTCCTTCATTTCCACCCTCCTCCTTCACATTTTCTCCTTCATCCTTGGCTTTTTCCTCTCCTATGTTTTCCTGCATGTCCATCGCTTCTGTGTTTTCCGTCTGCTCTTCTTCATCTTCCTCATCATCCTGCATCACAACGACCTTCATCATCTCTCCATCTTCCTCTCCCTCTTCTTGACTTTCCACTGTATCCTCCTCATGTCCACCATTCTCCCTAACCGCCTCCTCATTTCCTGTGTCCATCTCCTCCATCCTGTACTGCTCTCCGGTGTCTTCTTCATCCTCTCCTCCTTCCTCGCCGATCCTCACCACCTGAATTTCGTCCTCGTCCACCATGCTCCCCGAGCCCATTGCGTCCTCCTCCTCGCTCTCCTCGTCCTCTCTGGCACTGCTTCCTCGTTCATCCGAGTCCACCTGAGATGGGGGCGAGGCAGCGGTGCTTGCTGCTCCAGCCCGCTCTTCGTTGGGGTTCTCCTCCTCTTCGTCCCTCTGCACCAGGTTCTGGCCGTGTGCCTCCTTCTTACAGTACGAGTAGCGGTGGTTCATGTGCTGCGAGTAGGAGCCGGAGTGAGAGAAGCGCTTGCCACACTTGTCACACTGGTACGGCTTTTCTCCCGAGTGCAGACGCAGGTGCTCGATCAGGTGGTGCTTGTGTTTGAAAGCTTTGCTGCAAATCCCGCACTCATGAGGACGTTTACCTGCGAGACAGAGGGGAAATAAACGTCTGCTTTATTTCACTTCGATGCAGTCAACATCGTAATTATTAGCGCGCTGCATGAAAATGAGCCAAAATGAATAACACATGCCATGACACTGATATTTTCACCAAAACACTTTTTCTAGCATGCAGCCCAGATTGTTGGCCAAATATGCTAATGGCGTCCGGGGACAAAAAGTCGGAAATGCACTCCATTTCCAGTTTGTTCTGTTTGTGCAAACTCTCCAAACAGCTTCTTAGAGAGGTGGAATCTAACTCTTCATTTTAATGCATGACAATCGAGAATCAACTCGATTCTGAAACTTCTTGAAACCTTGATGATTGGCATCTTTGTTTCTCTCTCTTGGTGTGCATGTGGACCACGGAAGCCCTAAGAGGCCAAGCATTATTATTTTTTTCCGTTTTCTCGTGATCGTGACATAAAATAGTTGTTTTCTTGTGATCACTGCTTTTATTGCTCCAGAGGCAGCAAAAGCTTAGCGGAATCCCGCAGCATCATAGACGAACAAATTCATTTTTACTTTGATCAGGGGCTCACTCAAGCTGAAATAGCTTTGCGTCTGTCAGTGACTGACAATTTCCACATTAGTGTCGGGTCTACGACTTCATTGCCGAAGACAATATAGCAAGCTTGGTTCTCCACTGGGACACCCCGCTCTCTTAATGTGGAGATAGTCCATCTCTACAGCGGGCAGTTATTAAATTTATGATGGCGAAGACGCCAATGTGCATGCAACTCCAGTCTCGTTCACATGGTGAGATTTTCTCCTGATAAAATTACGTCGTGAGAAAACAGCTTTTTGTTATGTCAAGGTTATGAAAAAATAAACTTTTGTTATGTCAAAATAACGAGAAAAGTAAGTTGTGATCACGAGAAAACAAGAAAATAATAATTATGCAATGCTCCTGTGTCAATTCCTGGCAAATGTTGAACTGTTCCAGACTTTTGAATGACTTTTTATTACAATTAATTGTATTTTTACCTGCTTAGGTATGTACTACAGACTTATTCATGGCACTTTCTTTTGTGTTCTTTGCTTCTCCGCATAGTGACGGATGATACGGATTTTACGTGTGTTTAAACTGGAAATGAGTTTGCATTTGTTTTGAAGATTGCTTTTAGGGGTATCAATAACTTTGCCTCATATGCTTTCTAAGAAAACTTCTAAGGGAATTCTAAGTGAATTTTTGTTTGTTTGTTTGAGGAAAGGGTTCATACTCATCAAGGCTCTCATCAAGGATGGCAGCCCAAATGTAACTGCATGTCGTGCAATTCTGTAATGAGTCACAATACTGATTTATCCTGTTACTGGAGCAGACTGCTATACGTATCTATTATTCCTGCTGTCTGTGGATGTGAGTACATGTGTAATTTTCAAGCATGGTTAATTGGACTTTAAATAACGACAAGTGTGTTAAATCCAGAAAACGGACAAGAACAAAAAATGATGTGTTGCGTATCATCACTTACTCAACTTCAGTCCTGAAAAAAATATTGGTTGTTAACTGGGACATCCCCGAGCCACCTGTTGTTTTTTTAATCATTCTTAGCTGCTATGAGTCGTGTCATTATCAGACTCGGTCTGTGTGTACAAAACGTCCATGTCCAAGAAAACATCCTACAAACAGCATCTAGACTATAAGGTCACCTGATAAAGTGGCTGGTAAATTAACGGTGTTATCCACTAGTTCCTTATTTTATACACATTTCTTAGGTGGGCGGATGTTCCTTTCAAGCCCTGTTACTAATACTGTACATTTATTTTCCCCTTCAAGTACTGAGTAATTATCACATGATTAGTCCCATTACATGCAGTCACACACAGGAGAAATTGAGCATGTTACACAAGTGCTTTAAAAGGTACCATACACAGACTCGCTTATGAAGCTGCTTAGTGACACACACCTCTATATTTATCTCCTTTCCCCCAACTTGCTCACACAGGATTAAGCACTACATGTCATTATGTATCCATGGATAATAAAACCAAACAATGAATCAAAACAGAGTGTGACAGCCCATGGGCTGGAGGTAAGGGTTATATAAACTGTGGCTTTGGAGAGAAGGAAAGAAAATTCACAGTGATGTCATTAGGATGTAGGTTGCTGGCTTTTGGCTCAGTTTCTGAACAGAGAGATGTGAGCAGCTCTTGACTTAACTGAAATCTTATGCTCCCAGAAAGAGAGAAAATTACGAACAGGTTCTAATGTAACACACTGGGTTCCAAGTTAAAAGGTAATGCTTTTGGCCAGCAAATGACAAGGGGAAAATTCACCACACCCTCCTGCTGTTACAGTATATTTGTAACTTGAATTGTTTGGGGAGAATTTCACTTCTAAATCCAGTTTTGCATTAAATCTTCTGTCTTGATAAGCAAGGGAATGAGTTGATCTCTGTGTGCATGTAGGGAAAACATACCTGTGTGTTCGTATTTATGCCGAAGCAGCGAGCTGCTCTTCTGGAAGATTTTGTCACACAGGTCACAGGCATATAAGCCATTTTCAGTCTTCTTCATCTTCTTCCTCACCGGCCCGGAGTCTGAGTCTGTTTGCTCCTCCAGCACAGAGGCCGCCTCTGAACCGGCCTCCTGTTTCTCCTCCTACACACACACAAACGTGTGTTGCTTTGTTTTATATAATGTGTATATTTTATTCTACAGGTGTTTCCACACATCCCATGCGATATAATCAGTGCAAACGTGAAATCTTGGATTAACAACTGACTCTATACCGCTACTAGGCTCATGTAGGCCTACATGCCACTCTTACACTTACATATAGTATAACTTAGGCTCCTAGTATAACTGTTAGCGTAAACAGAGATACCAAGCTGGCCAGTGATGATAGCTACAATGGCACAAAAAGCCATTATAAAACAATATTAACACTGTCAGGTAATGTAACATAATACCTCATTCTAGATTAGTTTTTTAAACTTTTATTTGATGTCTTCTGCATATTGTGTAAGTAGAAAAAAGTTACACTTTAGATGGGAAAAAAAGCACAATTTTTTGCCATCAAAGTCTAAACAAATGAGGTTTTCTTTAGTTGGAACAAAAAAAAAAAGTTTCACTGAATAACAAATGTGGACAACTAATGCTAGAGATCAGGAAGACTGCATCAAATAGTAGAGATAATCTAGATCATCATATGCTGCTGAGTATAGAAAGCTTGTAAACACTAAAGTGCATTTAATTCTGTTATTTTCGATTAGGACACAATATTTCACGTCCATGTTTTCTCTGGTTTCAGGTCTCACCTTAACACCGTTGACTTGCAGTATAGCCTTCTGTGTTGTGTCGCCTCCTGCTGGGCTGGAGGCTGTAGTGGTGTAGGTGTAGGCTAGCTGTGGGATTAAGATGGTCTGTTTAGTGGTGGTGAGGGTACGCAGACACTGCCCAGGGCCTTGCTTGGTGATAGCCACCAGGGTGGGCAGTTGAGTGGTCACAATGTTCAGGGGATTGGCACTTGTTTGGCTGGCATAGATGGCAGTGCTGGTGCTTGCATTGCTGAGCACTTCCTTCTTTGTGCAAACCAAGTTCAGAGGCTCGTCCTGAGCTGAGTAAACAGAGTGAGCGCTGGTTGTATTTGCTGCTGCTACAGATTTTGGGAGAGACAAATCAAGAGGTCCCTCTCCTTCCTCTGCTGTCTGGGCTGGCACAGGCCCATCTGCAGATAGATTTAGTGGTAAAGGGGATGTGGGGCCATTTTCTGCTCCACTTATCCCAGCTGTAGTGCCCTCTGCTGGGCTACGAAGCTCCATCTCCTCTTCCTCCTCTTGGTTCCTTTTGCTGTCCTGCTCTGACACCGACTTGGGGGTTTCCTCCGGAGTGCCATTAATGTCTATCCCATTAGTCTGTTCTTTCAGGGGTGAAGCTGTGGAGATCTCCATTGGAATCTGCCCATTCTGCATCTTCTCAAACCACTTCCTGACAATATCAGTAGGGAGATTGACTGACTCTGATATCTTTGCCAGCTCTTCCTTGGTGGGTTCTGCATTTAAGGCAAAGTAAGCCTTAAGCAAGGACATAAGGTTTTTCAATGGGGGCTGCCCAGGACACAGTCCAACATCATCTTCAGACTTCTCCTCCAAGTGTGTTCCATTAACCTCCTGTTCCTCCTTGACACAGTGTTTGTCTGTTGTGTGATTGTAGAGTTTGCCCTTCTCCTGCTGCCACTCTTCATCCACAGTGATGGTGGTTTTGTCCCTGGTTGTCTTGCTTTTAACCGTCAGGTCCTCAGGTAGTCGTTCAGCCTTGCAGGAGTCTGTATTCTGGCCCACCGGCTCTTTCTTCAAGTTCTGCAGAGCTGCCTGAGCCTGCGATGGGTCAAGGCTGTAGTTGATTATGATCTTGGCGGTACCATCCTGGTCAACAATGGGAAGACTGATGGCTTGGATGACTTGCTGAGGAGCCTGTGCAATAGCCACTCTGCCAGTGTTTGCAGGCTGGCCTTTGGCCTGGGCATTCTCCAACACCTGCCTGATCACATTCCCATCCACTGCCACCTTCAGCATGTTCTGCAAGTCCCCTAGATTAATGCTGATTGGGGAGACCAGTCCTACAGTGGGGAGGACCACAGCCTGAACTGCTCCCTGTAGGGGTGCTGCTGCCCCTCCTTGGAAAACCCCGTTTACTCCTCCAGGGGCAGCTGGGGCAACTACCACAGGCTTGTACTCATAGTCCAATGGCTCAGACTTAATCTGTGTGATGGGGAGCTGCTCCTGCAGGGGTTTACTATGGTCCAGTTTGTCCCGGATCTGAGTCCGGGCAGTGGCAGGGGAGGAGGGCAGGGATGGTGAAGGACACTGAGGGGTTTTGGTGCCTCCTGTGGTTGGCGAGGGTCGAGGTCGGCCATTGACGGAAATGAGGCCAATGCATTTCTTGCTGCTGATATGGGAACTGTAGGAGCCGGAGTGAGAGAAACGCTTTTTACAGTTGGGGCACTCGTATGGCTTCTCTCCTGTATGAAACAAACAGAAAAATGCTCTTAGACTTTTGCATACCTATAATGTTTACATATCTGATGTTACAAAAAACTACATATAAGATCTTTACCTAAATCTTTACACTTTAATTTATACTAGCATGGTTCTATTTTATACTTAGCTAGAACTATCCCATTCATTAGTTAAATTAAATAGAAGGCTGGAAAAATATCTTCATAACAAATACAAGCACTGAATTGTAAATAAAATTAAGTAAAGGAGACAGTCCAAAAAGCCCAGATGTTCCAGATGAAATCGATTGTTGCACAATTAGTTTCCTTTAACTGCACAATTAAGAGCCAGTATAAACACAAGCATGTTTCCTATTTCAGAAGGCTAGCCAGAAACTACATATGCAGAACTTTGGCGGCGCACACTAATGCTGAATTTCCTTATTAACTAGCACAAATACACAGACAGACATGCAATGCCAGAAAAACGTTAGTGTGCTCACCACTGTGGATACGCAGGTGTTCTTTCAGGTGGTGTTTGTACTTGAAAGCTTTGCCACATTCAGTGCACTTAAACTTACGGTTTCCTCCACCCCCTGTTTGGGTTACATGCCGCTATAAAGAGACCGAAAATGTGTGTTATACTGCTGTATTTCCATAGGTGTAAATATTCATAAAATATCAAATGCATTTTAATTTATTTAACATTTTAAGAAATTCATGACACATGAATTTAAAGAAACCCTCGTACAGTGAACTTAGGATATTGCAATACTTTACCTTTAAAAGAATCTACTCTCTCAAAGAGGCTATACATTTCCAAAAAAGAATGTACTGTGTTATGTATGATGAATTAAGGATTGAAGATTAAAAGCAGTACCTGGTCTCTGCCTGCTTTGTGTGCGCTCATGTGTCGGTCGAGCTGTGTACGGTGGGAGAAAGTGTAGCTGCAAAGCGAGCAGCTGAAGTTGTCCTCGCTCTTCTCGTGTCTATACTTTATGTGCTCCTTCAGAGACGTGTAGCGCTTGTAGCCACGGGAGCAGTAGGGACAGGTGAGGAGCTGAGAAAACGCGTCTGGTGTGCCTGAGAGAGAGAGAGGAGAGAGGGGGTAGAGAGAGAGAGAAAAAAAGAAAAAGAGAAAGAGGCAGGCAGAACAAGAGGGGTAAGTGCAAGGACAATGATATGAGTACAAGGACATGTTGCTGTGTGTTTGAGTCTCTCACACAAACACACATAGAGTAACACAAACTGTGTGCTCTGTAAATGAGATGTGCTTTGGAGAGAGACACAAATGAAAATGAACAGCTGATTACAGAAAGCCACAGAAACACAACACAGCATTTACTATAGTATAGAAAATGTGTATAATGTTAATGAATATACAAATGAGGCTTTGAATAACTGCATCACCTTGCTGACCCATGAAAAGGTGTAAGTGCACGTGTGAGAGTGTATGAAAGCGTACGTGTGAAAGTGCATGTGTACGCGTGTGTGTTATTGTGTTTCTTGTGAAGAGCGTGAGCTGAAGTAGAGCAGTATGTGAACTTCAATCGTACACTGTAATAGAGAGAGGCCTTTGATGTGCACGGAGTGACAGCTACAGCACAACTCAACAACTCTCTGTCTCTCTCCATCCCAAGATCTTCAGCACAAAGAAAGAGAGGAGCCGAAGAGAAATGAGGAGAAACAAAGGAAGAGGAACGGTCGCTCGGTAATCACACAAAGCAAAGAGGTGAGCTATTGCCTGAGAATTAGCTGGGGAGGAAAGCACTCTTTTGAAAGGGGCAAAGAAGACTGGATTAATACATTAGACATGAATAATATGAAATGTTTTATTAATTAAATAGTCTTCTGGTGAGAAGCAATTTACACATTAATATAGATCAAATTAGACCTTTATTAACTCTGCTTCATATTCATGATGTCTGGATGACTTTAACTTGACACTGTAATTGTTAAATTATTTGCCAATTTGCCATAGTTATGCATTGCTATAGAGTGCCTGGAAGTATTTGAACTGCCTAATAATCACCTCAATCTGCATTAATCGTCTGAATTATTCAGAGGTCAAACTGTGAATAAGAATTGAGGTGCACCTGCCGAAGGTTGCTGTCTACCTCTATCTAAACGTCCCACAGGTAACATATTACCTGTTAACAGGTAACATATTAAACTCCTGTAGTCAGGTGAATCGCTCCCACACACAGACATGAGAAACTCTCTCAGGTATGAAAGATTTGCTCAGGTGCTGCATTTCCCCACTTTCTGTTCAAACAGGTGTAGTGGAAATTTCAGAGTCATCAAAGGCAAGCTATGTGTTTCGAGGTGTGTACCTAAGTGTGGCATTTGTGCTTCACTGTGACTCTGAATTCTAAATAGACTGTGTGTTTGGGCATGTGTACATACAGTCCCCAACGAAACTATTGGAACAGCAAGGCCAATTCATTTGTTTTTGCTGTAGACTGAAGGTTTGAGATCAAAAGATGAATATGAGTAGAGAGTTTAGAATCCAGCTTTTATTTCCTGGCATTTATGTTTAGGCGTGTTAAATGACCTAGAACATGGCACATTTTGTATCAGACCACCCAATTTGTAGGCAAGCAAAAATATTGGAACATGCAACTGACAGGTGTTTCTTGATACCCAGGTGTGCCCTGTTAGATTGATTTGTTTAAACAATAAATAGCTCTGAACATCTAATCTTGGTTTTAGCCTTCAGTTTCACCTGTAAAGACTGCATTTGTTGTTAAAAAGATAAGCCAATATGAAGGTCAGAGAGCAAGAAAAGGGAGAAAAGCAAGCCATTTTGAAGCTGAGAAAAGAGGGCAAAATCATGGCATTGCACAAACATTGGGCATAGCCAATACAATAATTTGGAATGTCCTGAAAAAGAAAGAGACCACTGGTGTTCTGAGCAATGGACACCGAATGGGTCGAAAAAGGAAAACAACAGCAGGTGATGACAGAAACATTGTGAGAGCTATGAAGAAAAACGCAAAAACAACAGTCAGTGACATCACCAACAACCTCCACAGGGCAGGGGTGAAGGTATCACAGTCCACTGTTGGAAGAAGACTTTGAGAGCAGAAATATAGAGGCCACACCACAAGATGCAAACCACTCATCAGCAGTAAGATTCGGAAAGGCAGATTGGAATTCGCACAGAAATACAGAGATGAGCCACAAAAGTTCTGGAACCAAGATTAATCTCTACCAAAGTGTGGAGAAAGAATGGGTCTGCTCATGATTCCAAACATATAAGCTCATCTGTGAAACATGGTGGAGGTAGCGTCATGGCTTGGGCTTGCATGGCTGCTTCTGGAACGGGTTCACAAATCTTTACTGATGATGTAACGCATGATGGTAGCCGCAAAATTAATTCAAAAGTTTACAGGAATATTTTGTCTGCCAATTTACAGAGAAATGCATCCAGGTTAATCAGGAGGAACTTCATCATGCAGCAAGACAATGACCCAAAACACACTGCCAACACAACAAAGAACTTTATCATGGGGGAAAGTGGAAGATTTTAGACTGGCCAAGTCAATCATCAGACCTTAACCCAATTGTGCATGCATTTCACCTCCTGAAGAGGAGACTGAAGGGAGAAACTCTCCGAACTCAGGTCCTGAGTTCAAATCCCAACACTGCCAAGCAAACTGCCACTGCTTGGCCCCTGAGCAAGGCCCGTAACCCTCAACTGCTCAGCTGTGTTAAAAAAATAAAATAATAATAATAATAATAAAAAAAGAGATAACTAAGTTGCACTGGATCAGGGTGTCTGCCAAATGCCATAAATGTAAATGTAAAGACGCTGCAGTAAAAGCAACACAAAAGAAAAAACCAACAATTTGGTATCAATGAGTCGCATTCTTGATGGAGTTTTTACAAGCAAGAGATATGCAACCAAATATTAAGTGTTGTTTAGTTTAATTTACTTCAAGACTTATCTGTTCCTATACCTTTGCTCACCTACAAAATTGGGTGATCTGATACATAATGTTCTATGTTTTATGTTGTTTAACACATCTAGATGTAAATACCAGAAAATAAAAAGCTGAAATCCTAAACTCTCGTCTAATATCCATCTTTTAATCTCAAACCCAAATGTATTTGGCATACAGTACAAACAAATGAATTGGCCTTGCCTTTCCAGTAGTTTCGGAGGGGACTGTATCTTGGTGGGGACCAAATGGAATATTTGACAGTTTTGAACTTATAGGGAGATTTGGCTGGTCACAAAAACTGCAGTTTTTATTTCCTTTTGGTTACTGAGATTAAGGTTTAGGTTAGGTTCAGGTGTAGCATAGCATTAATTAGCCTTATTAATAATTATGTTAATGGAAGGTCCTCACAAGATGTGTGTGTGTGTGTGTGTACCATTCTCATCATGGCCGCTGGTCTCCGGTGTTCCTTGGCGTGGTTCGTCTTCTGGTGCCTCTGGGAAGATGACGGCAGTGTCTCCCTGCTGAAGCATTTCCTCAACAAGAGCATCCCTACTCCTCTCATCCTCCTCTGACACACATTCCTCTTTCACTACAAAACACACACATACACACAATTAATCTTGTTTATTCTTGGCCATTAAAGCCATATCCATATCTCCCTGCAGTTCTTGCCTGTTGTCCTGCAGGAGCTAAGCAGGGTTGAGCCTGGCCAGTAGCTGGATGGGAGACCTCCTGGGGAAACCCCCCCCCCCAGTATAGTGACAGGGACACTATACTGTAAAAACAGCACTGTCTTTCGGATGAGACGTTAAACCGAGGTCCTGACTCTCTGTGGTCATTAAAAATCCTAGGACACTTCTCGTAAAGAGTAGGAGTATAACCCCGGTGTCCCGGCAAAATTTCTCCATTGGCCCGCTAATAATCTCCATCCTGGAATTGGCTACATCTCTCTCCTTTCCTCTCCATCAGTAGCTGGTGTGTGGTGGGGGTTCTGGCGCACTTTGACTGCCGTCGCATCATCCAGATGAATGCTACACACTGGTGGTGGTTGAGGAGATTTCCCCCACACAATGTAAAGTGCTTTGAGTGTCTAGAAAAGCGCTATATAAATGTAAGGAATTATTATTAAAGGTGTGGTTTGTAATGTTTAGAAATGTTTCTAGAACTATACTAATCCTATAGCTTTATAGACAGTTTACTCCATTGCAGTGAAGTGGATCTGCTGTATTTATTTTCTACCAGTTTATGTTCCTTCATTTACATTTTTCTGGCCCAGAAATTAGCTCCACCCCAGCTCTCATCCCAATCGAAATTTTCCTATGGGAAATTTAGGACTGATGTGATGGACAGCGCTCTCCACCACCATCATTAAAAACACCAACTGAGGGAATATTTTTTGGAAGAATGGTGTGCATAACTCCAGTACACATCCAGTGATCTGTACACCAAGTGCATTGGAGCTGTTCTGGTGGTTCCCGAGACATTACCCAGAACTTTGTATATTTAAGACACCCTTAATGTGATGATGATAATAATAATGAGGCTTTATTGGTCACACATACATTACAGCACAGTGAAATTCTTTTCTTCAAATACCCCAGCATGTCAGGAAGTTGGGGTCAGAGCACAGGGTTAGCCAGAGAGGGTTAAGGGCCTTGCTCAAGGGCGCAACAGTTGCATCTTGGCAGTGCTGGGGCTTAAACCGCTTAACCGCTAAGCCACCACTGCCCGTTTGTCAGCTGTAGTAAAGGCTTGTCAATGATTAAAAGCAATTTGCCACACATGCAGCAGAGGGCTCTTAAATCACAAACTGCTCCTTAAATAAAAAAATCTAAAGTCATTTACTGACCCTGAAAATTTGATTTTGCAGGATGTTTCCGTTAACAATAAAACAAAACATGACATCATGAAAGCTGGTGTTAGGCTTTTGATGGTCCACAAAGCTCCTTTGGAACCATCTCAATACCTGTAAATTCCAAATCTAACATACTTGGTTTATTTCCAGTACTAATCTAACCCACCTGATTCAGCTAATCAGTGTCTCGTAGAGCGGCTGAACATTAGAGCCAGGTGTGTTCGATTAGTATGTAAACTGAACTCTGCATGACCATTACATCTCAATGAATATGTAATGGGTACTCAGCTGAATCTGATGATGGATGCAAGGTCTGCCTACATCGGTCATGAAAGTCCCCACCACTCACCCAGATCCACCTGACTATGCTAATTAGCTTTCCTTCCTTGTTGGGGAGGAGATATCATTAGAGAAGTCAGGCTGCATTGTGCTGGGATGAAAATACTTGCAGATACCTGGCTGTCCATGGTGCTCTTTATGTCTCAGAGAGCAAGACCGACAGGAATGCTGTCACTTTGACCCACTGCATGAATTCATACATCAGCCTCTGCAGCATCAGTTTGAGTTTCCAGCTTTGCAATGTGGCGCTAATAATTAATCCAATCTAAATATTGGATTATACTTGCTTTTAACTACATGTACGTGTATACAAGATGGCTGTCACATGTATCTTGCAGTCGTGACTCAGAAATGAATGCTACGTGTCCATGTCCGTGTCGAGCAATACCAACATGAACAGTGGGGGCACTTTAATATGATCTGACATCATGTCGGGATCAAACTGAGATTTCATTTAATGGCCTAACATACCATTTACATTGGTGATGCTGCAACTATTTCTGCCATCTATGCAAGATAAACAATAGTAGCCTTCTCCAGTCTTGCCATGTTCATCGGAAGAGGTAGTTAAAGAAGAAGGGACGTTTCAGCCCTACAGTGCCTCCTAGAGGATATAGCTTTGAATCCTCCAGATACACATAAGGTATGCAGACAACTATGTGAACAACGCTGCTCATTAATGAAATTGAAGTATATTTGTAGCTTCTTCAATCTGCCATTGAAGGGGGGACAAAAGCAATCTAGCTACCAATTATGTACACCCTAATACTAGTGTTGGGTTTTCACTTAGTTCCTCTAATAAAACTAAAATGCACATCATTAGTTTTCTAGGGAATGCTTAAACTGCAAAAGCCAAGGTGACATCACCTGATTTCCTCAACAAGCTCTCTTTCCTTATCAGCCAACACTGTAGTCCTCGAGTGACAGATTGATATCGATCATTTATACTGGTGATGCAGGGTTTTTTACTGGACAACGCTAAATGTGCATTAAAGCCATAATCTGGGAGATGTCTCAGAGTCAGATAAAATACAACAAAGTGTCAGATGCTGATGCATTACACATGAGCGCTGTTTATCAGAGAGAGAGAGAGAGAGAAAAGAAAAGCAAAAGGTGCGTGTAGGTTTTCAACACATAATTAGAAGATCAACGTCATAATTATAAAATCAAAGTCACACAGGCAAGAGACACTTAGCCCGCTTATAAAACAAACAAAACAAATTAGTCCTGAATAGCTAACGCAATCTCTCGATTTCCCAATATCCCTTAATGCACAAACTGTGCTCAACCTCCTGTAAAATGAACCGCTTAATTGGAGCACTGTGCTCTACTTCTTTATCGCTCACTAACGAGAGAGAATGAAGAAATGAAGGCTTTGGGAAAAAGTAAGCCCGGAGGCTACATATGTGTATCTCTGCCTGAGCTCTGCACTTTCTCATGCGTGCACATTCGAAATGAGTTCGCAGTGTCAGCAATTACAACTAATGGCATTCGCTCGCAACTCAAAACAACATTTGGAACACCTGAGGACAATTGTGCATTTGGGCATCAGAACGATTTAAAGAGATGTATGTATGTGGGCGGTTGGGGTGAGCCAAATAAACACCATCTCTGCCTCCTACTTCACTGTAGGCACCAGTGACTCTGTGTTAGACGGGTGATGTACAATGGCAGTGTGCATTTGTCCAATATGCAAGATTTTTTGCAGGGTCTTTATCAGGGAGAATAAAGAAATGGTGCTGTAAGACGGGCAAATGCTCACAGTGTGAAAGGGGAATTTATAGATAACATAAAGTACAGATTTCCCATGCACAAAGCTACACATGAATAGCCTGAAGAAGATGAGAGAAACAGCAATTGGGCCATTTTTAGAAAACCCATTTCCTTATCAGATGCTTAGGAGGTGAAATGATCACCAGTAAGGTAGTCATCTCACTGCCTGCATGAGACAGATAGTTTTCCACTAAGAATTTTACGGTTTTTAAGGTTGCTGTTTTTGTTGTTCTGCTCTGGTTCTTTATGACTTGTTCTACAGTGACAAGACACCATCTTGTATGAGTGCAACACGCTAATCAAATGGCCATGAATGTACAACCTAGCAGCCCTCGGGGTGCATTGTAAAACCCAGCTACGTGTGCACTGCTGTTTGATGCAGTGTTGTTTATACAAAGGGAGCACAATGGTGCAGTCGTCAGAGTGACACTTATTGAAAAAGTGCAGACAATTACACGCTGTTCAGCTAAAAAGATCTCCAATGCTTTAAAGTGGAAAGAAAAACCAGA
>JANDJT010000032.1:10420590-10441298 GCA_024331685.1 Stegophilus panzeri
AAACATTTTATTTGACTGGAGCAACAGTAAAATGTGCCTTCAAGTGTGGGGAGTAGAGATTATTGATCTGTTGTGCTAATTTTGAAACTTTTGCATTCTGTCCAGATACATCTTTCATGTTATAATACAGTCATGTGAAAAAATAACTACACCCCAATGAAATTGTTATTTTTTTGTTTGTTTGTTTTACATATTTGGACAAGCAAACATTAGATCCTCTTTGAAACAGTGCCTATTAATAAAGTTACACTCTATTAAATGACATAAAATTTACATTTTGTTTTAATTTTCACAATGTAAATGAACAAAAAACAGATCAATCACATGGAAAAAGTAAGTACACCCCTACATTTATCACACCATCAAATCCATAAAATTATAATCAGGTGTTGAAGATTGGGTGCCAGTGATTAGAACCTGCTTAGTCTTATTTATACCCCTCTCATATCTAGTGTCTGGTGTTCCCTTTGCTATTGAGGTGTGTGTTGCCATCATGCCAAGATCTAAACAGTTCTGTAAGGTGTTCAGAAAAAAGGTTGTGGATGCCTATGAGTCTAGCAAAGGATTTAAAAAGATCTCCAAATATATTTGAAATACATCACTCCACTGTAAGTAAGATCATCTACAAGTGGTGCAGATTTCAAATGACTGCTATTGATATTTCTGTTGAATAAATGATTGAAAACAGCAGGTCACTTAGTCAGTTGAATACATATTTTAGATGAAAAATTATTTAATGGTTTAAGCAATGGTTTAAGTGGTTCTTGAATAATTCAAACAGAATAGACTACTATATAATAAGTCACTACTGGAATTATACTGTACAAATTACTTTTAATTGTGTCTTTAGTTGACATCAACTAGCTTTATGGGATGATGGAGACCATTCTTGACTGGCTAGATTGTTACTCCATTTATATTCAAAGGTCAGGGCTTACTAAATATCACAACCAGAAAAAAAATTGAATTAATGATCATGATGCTGATGATTGATCCAACACTAGTATTTACTGGTGTTTCCTGAAATTCTGCTTAGCTATAAACTTTCTTTTTTGGTACTTTACTAGTTTAATCTCCAAAAGTATAGTGAAGACAGGAGATAAAACACCACAGGTGCTGGCCTGCCCTGTATATCTGTATAAGCTTGTGTTTAAATCACATATTCCCATGAACTTCTCAAACTCAACTAGTCCATTTATTCAAATACAAGACCACGAGCGACTGATGCCACAGCTAAAGAAAGACCTGGCCACCTTGAACAAAAAGAGAAAACATGAACAGAGCTTACAGCATATGATTAGTGTAATGTGGTTTGAAGGCTGCAGTTGTACACATGTCCACTTCCTCTCCTGCTTACCCACACCCAGGTGAAGGTAGAAGATCAAAAAGCACATGAGTGGATTACTTCATATAATGCAAAGATGAGTATGAGTCAGCACACCACTTTGATGTAAAATCATTCTACGGAAAGTACGAAGGGGTTTTTTTTTTTGTTGTTTTTTTTTTATAAAAGAATTGTTTTTTTTTTTAAGCACCGGATGTATAGAGTTTATGTTGCAGAATTTTTGCATGGGGCTTTTTGTTGTTGGTATTTTACTCACAGAATATAACAGAACTAGGTGTGCCAGGTGAAATCTAAGCATCCATTTTGACTGACTCAGAATTAGAAAAGCCTTTAATAAGACTTAAACTCAAATACTACACTACCAATAAATCTTCATCCTGAACTGATCATTTATTTTCTTTAAAAAAATGTAATGATGCACATTAACTTTATTTCTGGGAAACTACATTTCCCAGAAATAACAGCCTTCATAGTGTGTCAGGATCCCACTGGAAGTTCCCTATGACTCACCTGCTTGCATTTCTTACTGTACACTGTGTCAAGACACTAATCATATTAAAAGGTCTTCCCTACTGTACTAACTGAGCCTAATACACTGTCCATTCCACAAGGGGTTTTCAAGAAAAACACACATTCTTTTAACCTGATAGCACACATACATTATCTTTAAACTGAGATTATAATAGTCCATTACTACAGCGTATCTATAAAGAAATGAACAAGCAAATCCTCCTGTTAAAGAGAAATGTTATTTCATTATATTGTCAAGCACATGAAATTTAACACAATAATGTTGAGTTAATGATGTCACTTCAGAGTTAAAGGCCATTGTATTGCCTGCCATGCCTTCCCAAAGATAGTGTTGGTGGTTTCTCCACACAGCTGCGAATGCAATTAGCTAGTTAACTGCACTGGGTAAATTGGACTTGTTAATGTGAACACACCTGGTTTGAATTAGACAGTTTAGGCTATAATAGGCTGCTCAGTTCTGTGTGATGTTGTGTGGAGTGCTGTTGTGCTGTATTTCCATGTATGTATATTGAGAAACAAAGATGATGCACATCCCAAAAAAAAAACAAAAAACTAAAAAGAAATGTATTCAATCAGACTGTAGACATTTAGGGTGTTTGTGTGTGGTGGACAAGGAAAAGTTTATAGTGAAGTATGTATTGAAAACTACAGGTTTTCTTGAATGGAAGTATGTATTCTTTGGCAAATATCTTATCTAGAATGATATTCTAACGTTTTAAAATCTGGCCAAATCACAGAAAGTAAAAAATGAGACAATTACACTTAATGATTTAATTCTGCTCACTTTCATTAAGTATTTTATCCTGGTCAGGGTCATGGTGGATCCTGAGCCTATGCCAGGAACACCGGGCATGAGACAAGAATATGCCCTGAAAGGAACACCAGTCCATCACACGGCAAATTAATTCCAATTCCACTTAAATAGGCCAACACAATGATTCACCAAATGTACCTGATTTCATTTGCATTTAATTTTACATGTAATAAATAAAATATAAAAATGATAAATTTGTTTATACAATGTTTATCTTTAAACCTGCCTTTATTCATAGCTTACAGTCATTTCTCCAGCCATGTGTGTTAATCTGCATCCTTGTCTAACAAGTTCAGAAAGTTAAAAAACATTTACTCCTGTTGAAATATGTTTGTTTTCTATATCACACAGATCTGCCTTTTTTTTTTTTTTTTTTTTTTTTTTTTTTTTTTTTTTTTTTTTTTTTTTTAAATATGTTTTTCTTGCCGTGGGCCTTCATTTATCAATGATATGCACAGGTATTTTCATTGTATGTAAAGTGTGTATATGAACAACACAATGTGGGCTTTATTAAAATGATAATTGTGTATATTTACACACAGCTTGTGTTTGCAAAGCACACAACAGTGGAAAATAAACCTTGATTGAAATGTGTTACCTGAAGGGGACTTGTTTGATCATTGGTTTGGACTGTTAATAATTTGAATCATCTATGCAATACATTACCACTTTTCAGTTATGTTTAAATACTCACACATTTATGGATATGCCAAATTACATAAAAGGTTAACAGTACTGGTGTGTTAAAAAAATGTGATCTATCTTGCTTCTTTGCTGAATTTAGAGAGCACATGTAAGGAACCGAACCAATTTAATAGCTGTAAATTCTCTGTGGTTTATCACCAGATAGTCATTTCCCACACCATTACATCACACTACCAACTTTCATTTTTTGCCATCAGTGATCCAAGTTGGAGAGGGAACCAATGTGCAAAGTAATACCCATGCACAAGTTTTACAGATGTCAGCACCTTGATTATATTATTGTTGCATGAGAATGGCATCAGAATTCAGTTATATTAATCCCAACGGTTTCTCCTCTTTACTGATCAAAATTGAAATCCCTGCTTCAGGAAGTTTCTTTTGTTTGCAGGTTTCCCAATGGCAAAAGCAAAATGTCAGTCCTTTGTTTAAGTTACCTTTAAAGTGATGCATACCTACACTCCTGGCCAAAAAAAAGGGTCAAGGCCAAAATGGTAAAACATTAAACTTTTAATGGTCTTAACAACAAATCATAGGTCTGGAACTTTGCAAGAATTAAACAAATAGATTAAGTAACTTAGTATGTGATAGTTTTTCCCATTGATTTCTTTAAACGTTTAAGCCTTATGGGTAAACTTGCAGATGGCTTTTTATTTTTATTTCATTTTAATATTGTACACCCCGGCATGTTAGCTTGAATTTAACATCAAACATTTTAATCATTATCATGAGTTTACCTTTGAGTACAAGAAGTCTATATAAGTGAATTTCCCAGTTTCTAGCTTTTCCCCACTGCAGCAAAAGTAAACGAGCAAATGGTGGCCCAGGAGGTCTCAGGAGTGCATTTGTTTCATTCTTGCTAATTTTCCGACCAATGATTTGTTGTTAAGATCATTAAAAGCTTCATATTTTGCCATTTTAGGCTTGACTCATTTTTTTGCCCATGAAGTGTACCATATATGGTTAATTGTGGGTGTGTCTGTATTTAAATGAGCAGTGAAATTCACACGGTGGCTACCAACAATTGGTATTTATATAACTTATTTCCCTCCTCTTATGCATTTGATGTATCCCAATTTTATTGTGCATATGAGAATTCTGAAGTTTATACATACGGATCAATTTAGAAAATGTTCGATACAATGCTGATAAATGAGGTCCCAGGAGCTCGGATCAGCTACATATTAAACACACATTCTTTTACCTGCTGTATATGCATGTCAAGGCCTGTTTTCTGGAGTATAGGTTTTTTTTTTATGATGTGATGATTTGAGATGTCTGAAAGTTTCCAAATCACACTAGAAAGCTTGGGTCATTTGGAATAAATGTTTTGCCAACGGGGCTTGGGAATGTATAATTTACGAATTGTGAAACCATCATAAAATCTTTGTAAACACTCCAAGAAAACACGCTAGGGAATGTAGCCCGGTTGGAGACGGGTGGGGGTAGGCAGCAAGAGCACAAGATCTCCTCCCTCTTCTTTCTCAATTTCAACAGCTATTTAGTTTTGCAAGACTGGAATAAAGCCACCTTCTTTTGATCCTCAGGTTGCTTGCTTAACCATTTCCCAAAAAGGTCTAGCGTGTGCAGTCTGAATGCCTGTGTACGTGGATACCAGAATGAATTTTGACACCAGGACCATTTTTATTCCCTTAGACCCTTATCTACTATATCTTCTCTACCTTTACAGAGTCTCTGCTTGTGCAAGGACATGTGGTTGGACTGTGAGCTGACAGCACAGAGTAACCGACGAACTAGAAAAGTGCCTGTGTAGCCACTGTACCGTCACTGAGAATAGAAGAGGTGTGGTTTCATTCTGGGGAAAATTAGAGCCGACAGCATTCAAGAAGGCAGCGATTGCTTTTAATCATGACGATTGAGCGGGAGCAAGAGAGTGTGAGTCTCAGTTGTAAAGACTAGAAGATGAAGTGGAGGTATATGAGGGGGAATAGAGGCTTTAAAACAAACACGGAGCCCACAGAGAGTCAGTCTGCCTGCCTCTGCTCTAGGTAGGGGGAGAGAAAGGCGAAAAAGAGGATGGAGAGCTTAAAGAGCAACAAGGGAATGAGGGGGAGAGGCTGAAATTTGAGACGATTGAGTCGATACTGTAGACCTGATCCTGCTAATGAATGTTTTGAGTTATGAGCATATGAGTTATGGGTAAAGTAGGAAGAGAAGTGTGTATATCCCAACTTACATACATAATATCCTGACAGACCAATTTCTGAGATTTAGCCATATCAATTAAATAGAATAATAAGAAAAAGGACGCATGAATTCAGATCTGTCAGTGAAAACTGATATCTTTATTAATGTCGCTTGGGGAAAAACTGCACATTTCTTTTCTTTAAGTTCCCCACTCCAGTAAGTTGCTGTGCTAGTAATGGTTGAGGCCAGTCTATTTAGTTAATTTTAAGACCCAATACCACTCATGTCAGTGGTTAAGACACTGAGCGGAAGGTTGTGAGTTCAAACCCTAGCACTGCCAAACTGCCACTGTTGGGCCCATGAGCAAGGCCCTTAATCCTAAACTGCTCAGATGTATAAATGAAATAAAAATGTGTGCCACTCTGGATAAGGGCGTCTGCCAAATGCCGTAAATGTAAATGTACACACACTAACTGAATACGCTCTATGTACTGTAAAAATCCACTTCACAGCAGCTCAAATCCTCTCCAGAACCTCCCTAAACACTGATGTCCCACACACCCTCATTCATCAGCTAACAGCTAATGGCCAGGAATTCTGGTGTTTAGTGCTACACTATTTGTTTAAAAAAAAAAAAAAAAAAAAAAAAAATGCTAATGCCTGATAAACACACGCCTTTCATCTTCCATCAAAAAGAGAAATCTTGGACACTGAAAATATATCTTCTGTTACTGACCAGAAGTGAAGTATTTTATGTTAATATTAGTTTACTAATTTATTAAAACCTGCACTTACTTTCCTCTAAAAAATACCACTAGCTGGAATGTTACCTTCATCCCATCGGTCATCAGGGCCGTTGGCGTCATCATCATGGGCAACACTGTCACCGTCAGCTCCATCCATGGGGGTCGCATCTTCCTCCACGATATGGAGCTTATCTTCATCATCAGAGTCTGACTGGCCTTCCAGTACATTGCTGTAGTTACTCACTGAACAGAGAGAGAGAAATAAGAGGGAAAACATTAGAGAGAGGTGTTTATAAAATGGATGCAGTAAGGGACAAATACAGTACATAACCTTGCAGAATATATACACAGGAAGTTGTCCGAGTGAAGGAGTAAAGAAAAAGCAGATTCATGAGGTGGAATGTTGGATCAGGGCTGTCACAAGTTTGATTTTATTTGATAACAGTAACCATATAGAAAATGACTGTTATATTGTTTTTTTGGTTTGTTTTTTTTTTTTTTTTTTTTTTTAGAAGGGTGAAGAGAACAGGTGGCCAGTATAAGTCAAAATCAATCAAAAATCAATCAAAATGTTGTCATTTAGTTCTACCCATACTGAACCAAATTCCACCTTGTGCAGCTGGCTGCCAATTAGACAACTTTACAACAGTAGCAAACAAAACAGTGGAACATGACAAGTATTCTTCTATTTATACCCTCTTCAGAAAATTCTCTGTCAAATTTAGTTACTGCAGTCTCAGCTGTCAAATGTAACACAATAAGTATTAAAATCTTATTAATCCCAATTGATTTCATTCATTCGTTCTTCAATAACAGTTTTATCCTGATGGAGGTAGCAGTGAACACTGGGAACAAGGCAGGAATAGACCCTGGATGGGATGCCAGTACATCGCAGGGCACCATGCACACACACATTCACACACTCATTCACACCTAGTGACAATTTTGGAATAGCCAATAAACCTACTGGCATGTTTTTGGGAGATAGGAGGAAACCGGAGCACCAGGAGCAGTATATTTGAAACGCCATACAGGCATTAACGTGATTTCAGGATTGAACTGGGGACACTGGAGCTGTGAGGAAGCAATGCTTCCCACTGTACCACCTTGCTGCCTTTATTTTACTGTAGCTTATCATATATCAAGCACACTACATTTACAACATTAACCTCACAACACTGATGTTACTTCTTATGAGAAAAGAGGAAAAGGTGATCTAAACTAGAATCCTTTAAAGAAGCTATAAAGACAGTTGAGCGTGTGTAGTCGCGATTCACTAAGAGCTGTTGTGTGTATGTATGTTCATTCACATCACAACAACCTGAATAGGCCAAAGTGCTCCTCACTTTAATAAAAAACAAGGAGACTTATTAGTCAAATCTGGTTCGGTGGCATATAATTGGATCAAATACCTGCAAACCTTGTAGGACTTGTTTTATCAGCTGAAGTTAGAGGGGTGATAAATTCATCGTTTCAGCCTCGTGTTAGCCACAGTGTTGGAGACTGAAGCCACATGGGTAATTCAATGTATATCTTATGTTTATAAAGCAAACTGGATAATAGCATGCAAAATCAATTCAGGAAACTGCTGCAGTCCTGGTACATACACAATATTCAGAGAGTACTAGTCTGTAAGTATGACTTCTTGACAGTCACCCCAGTGTTCCTTTATCATTCCACATCTGATCTCTGCCCTCACTGTTTTCATACTACTAAATCTGTTATGTCTTTTTAGATAAATAAGACTAAGCAGCATCGATTTGTTGGAGCTGACCTTAATTAGCAGTGTGTGTGTGTGTATGCGTATGTATGTGTGTAGAAGTGAGTGTGCTTGGCTCAGCATGATGTGACATTCTATTAGAAGAGGGAATGATGGAGCGATAGCCTCACCTAACGAGTTCTCATTCGTTAAGGTAAGTGCTGGCTGAACGGAACCGGAACAGAGCTGGAAGCATAAATCACACTTAAAGACTATGTTTTGTTACCATCAGCAGTACGGGAAAGATGGAGTTGTGAAGACGTAACATAAAATATATTATAAATTATATCCTGATATATCCTATGAGGTTCTTAGCCTGGTTTCTGAACATAAATTGTATTGAAGCTAAGTCAAGAAAATAGGATTTTAACCCTGATGACTACCACAAAGATAATACATAACTACACAGATTTGCAAATATACTCCAGTTCTTATTGTTAACCTGACAGTCCTGCTGAGTTTAAAGCAACATGGAAGCATTTGTGGCAATCAGAGGAGTTCACATGTTTACTAGCTCGGACAAACTCCCGATTCCTGTTTACAGAGAAAAGAGGACACGACAGTCAGGAAATGAATGTGGATATGAGGAAAGTCTATAGATGTGTGTGTGTGTGAGGGAGAGAGAGCGAGAGCGAGTGAGAGAGTGAGATAACCCTGGTCTGAGATAAGTGAGTGGCTGAGCCAGATAGTGTACATTCACTAAAAACAGTTCCTCCCTAAAGATTATACCCTCCAGTCCTATAGTCTTTCATTAGATTAAACTTGTGGGACATTTACTCACTTTGAGAAGAGTTAAGGTGTTTTCCCTTAATGTTTTTTTCAAGGTGCGTAAAAACCTACAAGCGCTAAAGTGTATTTTGATGATAGAAATAGAATAGAAAAGGTGTTAAAGAAAGAGTGTATGAGAAATTGAAGATGTGCCAAAGCACCTCCATATTTTTACCCACCCCCTTCATCCCATCTCTCTTTTCCACTCATCTAAGTACCTCTCTCCATCCCGGCCAAATCAATTTTCCTTTGAGAGGCGCAAAGTCAGCACAGGGCTTGGCTATGGAGCTGAAACTCACACACACATACACACGTCTCCACTGCTCGCCCTAATACATTTACATTAAGCTGATTTTGTGCTTTTTATCCCTTGTACTTTTTTTTCGGTTCTTTCTCCCACTCTAACCTACGCTCTTTCAATGCTGTTAGCAAATCTGGCCAATCTCTACACTTGCCCTCTTCTCTATCTCTTTTTTTTTTCTTCTGTCTCATGCGGATGAATCTGCAGGATTTAGTATGTCACTCTTTTTAATCATGCATGCACAGGCTCTAATGTTCATGCACATTAAATACCTAACACATCCACATGCTCTGTCTCAAACACCATGCAAAACTACACTTCCCATCAGGCAGTGCAGACAAGGGGCACTTAAAATGTGTAAGATGGGGTGTGGGTGACTGATCCGTGACAAATTCTTGCAGGCTGAGTTACACTGTCATGCCTGAGAGCGTTCATTACTGCCTCCAGGAGCTACACGCAGGAAAAGTGACTAAACAAACACTCGATAAGAGAAATGGCCAACATTAGTTTGGCGACAAACAGAGAGCGCTACACAGACCCAACGGAAAGCAGGGGTCATTAAGCATTGCATATATAACCACTAGGAAATGTTAAACACAAAAACAAAGTGTCACTGTTGTTTTTTTTCCACAACATTGTAGAGGTGACTGCATCAAAGAGCAGCACTGTACACTAATTTTGCATACCTGTTCAAGCGCCAAATCCCACGTGGGCACCCTGCTATAAATAACACAGCTGTTTACTGACAAACAGCTGTTACTGGCATTATATACTGTACAACGTCATTTATCCATCTAATGGGTTATGCTTTTATATAGATGCCTCAATGCTCATCAGGACGACCAAATCTAAAATCGCTGCACCTCCCGTCGTCTCCTCTTTAGCAGCTCTGATGCAGCAAGTTTTCCCAGAAGGCCTCAGTCCTGGGTTTGTTCTCTGAAGCTTCTAATGAAAGCCAACATGAGTCTGTGCATTTCAGTTGCCCATTAAAGCCTGAGGCCTGCGGGTCGACACCTGCCACGAGCCGCCGATAAATGCCACCTAACCTGGGATCTGCATAATCCCACAAAGCGCCTGGTCACGCACAGACATACACCTCTAGAGAAAAACGAACATACAGCGTCTAGACAAAGCTACTTGTATACTGATTATAAAACCACAAGATTATGAAGATGATTTGATTTACGCCAAATTTTCTCTTCAAGATGAAAGACACTGAATACAGAAGAACAGACAAAGGGTACTGATCTGGCATTAAGATGAGAGTGTGAGCTGTGAGCTTTTGTTAGTATAAAGAAAGATGCATTTGATGACTAAAATGTTAATCATGAGAATGATAATGCCCCCCCTTCTCACCCCCAATCAAGGCACAATGTCCTGTTTAGAAACCTGACATTATTCAACTTTGAAACAACTGTTCAGTTAATCAGTTGATCTAAATCTATATATGGGTAGCCATACACCAACGGTAAAAATAATCTCTTACTCATTCCATAAAGAACCTTCATGTATGTTCAGATGATTTTAAAGGTATGAGAGAAAAGTCTGATCCCATATCAGCAACATAATACGATACTTAATATTTCAGTATTTTATGTTTCTTTTGAACTTATTTAAAAAAAAACAAAAAAAAAAACCTTTATTGTGTATATGAAGAGTTGGTATCCAAAAAACGTTACACAGCAGATGTTCGCTTTGTGTTTTTATCAACATAATTAAATGCTTATGGTTCATTATGCATATGTACTAAGTCTGACAGCTTGCTTTACTAGCAAATGTATTTGTTTAGGGGGTGAAGAAATCAGTTTCTTCGCAAAACACATTTTCTGCCACATCTGTCATTTTAACAAAGCTTAAGATACAGTGCCTTACATAAGTATTCACCCCCTTAAACTTTTCCAAACTTTGCAGTGGTACAACATGGAACTGACATGGACTTAACAGGGATTATGTCATGAATCTACACAAAATAACCCATGATATTAAAACATCAATATAAGTTTGGAAAGGTGTGTTTCGGGGAACATTTGAATATGGATTTTTTTTTTTTTAAAAAACAACAACGAACAACAAAGCTGTTTTCTGTAATATGTACCTTAATCCCCAAATTCTCACCTATATGCATACAATAGGATTCTGCTTCACTAGTAAGGAGTTTTGGAATAATGTACATGAAATATATCAAAGGAATAAATGTAAATGATTAGCATTAACAGTGCACCATGGTTGAAATCAAACAGATGGATGGTGCTGGACATTCTGCATAATTTTCATGAAAGCTGTAACAGTGTTTCTGTGTTATAAATGCACTCAAGGTTATATTGAAATCACCAGCATTTAAATAGAATATCCTTTGGCCTAATCATTCTGTACAATCCTTACACATTAGTAGTGATGCTATGGTTCATCTTTACAGGTCCACAGCAGTTGTGTTGAGTCTGCTAGTTGTAATAAAGGAAGGAAAAGCTGACACACTGATGTGTCACCATGACACATGCACTCGAAGTAAGTGTTATGATTGAACATTCCTGACATAGCATCACTCCCCAGGGCTGAGGAGCACGCTCAGCACACTCCGCCTTGGCCCTCACCCGCCACTCATGTGCTCCAGGCTTATCTCTTAAACAAACACCCATTTTCCTTCTGAAATGAACTCTGAGCTCTCAAACCCAAAATACTACAAAGTTTATAATGAAAACACGATTATGAGCCATTATGGTTTTACAGAGCCTTCATGTCACTTCGTGAAGGATTTGAAGATGAAGCTGCAGGTAAACTACCACAGCTGCTGAGCAAAGAAAAAAAAAGAAGCTCTGGAAGGCAGACTTGTCCATTTAGGTGAAACAGAAAACTTTCTGCTATTTTCCCTTGATATTGTATTGGCATCGTACAAATGGACTTTTTGGACTTTTTGGATTTTTAAAATTAGGCCTACTAGTGTTGTGTCTCACATTATTTTTACTTATTTACAGTATGCACATTCCTTGTGTAAGAAGTCTCATACGTTTATGCAAGTACATTGCTAATGCAACTCTGTGTATAAACAAAAGATTATATATACAAGTGAAGCAGAGTCCTACTGTATAGTAAAGTTCCTAAATATTTATTAATGCAAAGAAATGAATGCAAAATCAAGCAAACTCTGTATTATTCGGAGGAGCTTGCAATTTTTCAAAATTACTGCAGATTTGGGCCAAGACGCGTCATTTGACATCATAACAAAGCGCATTCAACCAAACCCCTCTTCGATTCATGTGAGTTGAACATGATTACAACTAAAAGGTCTCATTTACCAACAAGCATCACTGCAAAAGACCGTGCAGAACAATTCTGTGCGATTAGTTTTCCGCAAAAAAGCACAAAAACTGTGAAAACTTTTTTTAAAAAGTTCTAGCAAAATCAAGCATTTTTGGCCACAACAATCACCAAAAAAACTCTGCTAAATCCTGTACAGACTGTGAAATAATATTTACCGTCCAGCATTTATGTGATATGAAAACAGTGTACTCTGACTGGTAGTATAAAAAAAATTACCCACTCAATTTCATTTTAATAGTAAATCTTAAACAGTTTAGTTAAAATTCAAACTGATCTTTTTGTTCTCTTCATCATCCCCCAAATTTGGTCACCTGCCAATTTCCAAACACCAGCTAGCAATCATATGACAGCTAACACATGCTTCTGAACTGCTGCATCACAGGGCAGCGGAAGAAAGTGCCCTCTATCTGGCCTCGTCCACATACATGAACTCATAGATGCCCACAACTGGCTAGTGTTGCTGTGATTGGTGGGGGAGAGAGAGTATGCCATCGCTCCCAACCAGAGAGCATGGCCAGTTTTGCTCCCTGGGTTCCCAGATGGCTGTTGCATCACCGGGATTCAAACTCACGATCTCCCCATGATAGGGTGAACGCTTTTCTGCTGCGCCAATCGGGAGCCCCTCAAATGTAATCTTTGAAGGAATTTGACAACCCTACTGCACAGTAGCACAAAGGGTAGAAATGAAGACACACCCTTTACTCCTGCTATACACAAACACTCCCACAACATACAATTCACAAATACATACATACAGAGAGAGAGAGAGAGAGAGAGAGAGAGAGAGAGAGAGAGATTGATTTTATCTCCTATATTCCAAACACAAGATGCCACAAAAAAGAGAAGACAAACACAAAAATCCTCATGAATCCTCCTTTATTTGTTTGCTCTTTGCCATATACACCATTACACTTTGGACACACACACATATACACATATATACACATACAAGTATGCACACATACACACTGACACACAGACACAGTCACAATCTAAACCACATCCCCACCTAGCATATTTTCTTTCTGTCTCTCTCTCACACATACACATACACATACACTCTAACCACAAGAAGACGGAACCATCACATCAAACAAAAGCCAGTCACCACACACACACACACACACACACACACACACACACCTCTGTGTCAGCTATTTAACCTGTGTTTTTCAGAGAAACGGTACTTTGGTTCATGTTCTTTTTATTTGTAGTGGGAGTGAATATGTTTCCAGAAGGACTGAATATGGGGATTGAATATGGGATTGAATATGGGATTGAATATTGGGATTGAATATGGGATTGAATATGGGGATTGAATATGGGGATTGAATATGGGATTGAATATGGGGACTGAATATGGGATTGAATATGGGCATTGAATATTTGGATTGAATATGGGATTGAATATGGGGACTGAATATGGGATTGAATATGGGGACTGAATATTGGATTGAATATGGGGACTGAATATGGGATTGAATATGGGGACTGAATATGGGATTGAATATGGGGACTGAATATGGGACTGAATATGGGATTGAATATGGGACTGAATATGGGATTGAATATGGGGATTGAATATGGGATTGAATATGGGGACTGAATATTGGGACTGAATATGGGTTTGAATATGGGATTGAATATGGGGACTGAATATGGCGATTGAATATGGGGACTGAATATGGCGATTGAATATGGGGACTGAATATGGGATTGAATATGGGGATTGAATATGGGGATTGAATATGGGATTGAATATGATTCCAGAGGGACTGAATATGGGGATTGAATATGATTCCAGAGGGACTGAATATGGGGATTGAATATGTTTCCAGAGGGACTGAATATGGGGGTTGAATATGGGGTTGAATATGTTTCCAGAGGGATTGAATATGGAGATTGAATATGGGATTAAATATGCTTCCAGAGGGATTGAATATGTTTCCTGCAGGACAGTGGAGTAATATAAAATACAAGAGAACATTCTAAAGGACTGTATAAAGTGCTGAATGTGTGCACAGTATAAGACACATGGAAGCACAGTACACAGTTCACACTGCACAATAATTACACAAAATACCATGAGGATATCTGGGCAGCACGTATTAGATCTTATACCACAGCAATGTTGAATTATCGATTCATGAGGAGGTGATTGATTTTCTGTAACAGCAGCTCTGACAGTAGTTCTGGCTGTAATTTAAATAACAAGTTAATATTAATGAGATCGTTCTAATTATTGTTTCTATAGTAATAGCTCATTCATGGGGACTTATATGGCGGATGCGCCACATATGAAATATTTCCGTGGGGAGGGACATTATAAGTATAAACTAATTTTTTTTTTATGCCCTACCTTACGGTGGGGATTTAAAAAAAATAAAATAAAATAAAATAAAAGTGGTGTTATTTAACAAAGAAAACCCTAGACTGGTTTTAGAAACCCTAAACCCTATCACGTTTTCTGTTAGGACATGTTTAGTTAAAATGTATGGAATGAGTCTCCATTGTCAGCACTTTTCTCTGTAACATGGCAAATACGGCATTTTTTTTGTCTTATTATGTTATTTTATGTCTTATTCAGGAGTTTATAATGTAACTTTATAGTGTAAGTGATAACAGGAACTAATAACTAGTCTTCTGGATGTTCCACAACATTAAATATAAATTGAAATGGTTAAAAAGTTTTGTAAGTTGCTTTGGATAAAAGCGTCTGCTAAATGAATAAATGTAAATGTAAAAAGCAAGACATCGTTCAAAAACTGTTCAAGAACGCAACATTTGTAATCATTGCCAAATCGCTGTGGTATAAGAGGAATAAAACACTTTGGGTCGTGCTGTTATATGAAAATAACCCACTTTGGGGTGGTTAAAGTGTCACACCACCCCAACATAAAGTTATAAATGTACAAAGAAACGTCCCATATACATTACAACGGTAAACAGTAAGTAAGAAGATAAATTATGAGGTGTATAACTGGGTGTATAACTGGGTGTATAACTGGGTGTGGATGGGAGTGCTTTATGTAGGTGTTCGGTTCAGGTGGGTGCCGATGTGGTCTTGTAGCACGCTTGCATGCATATGACTGAACTGCAAAACCTACATTGGCCTCTAGGGGACACTTTATTCCCAGGAGACAGAATTGACGCAATGGTGACAGATAATGCAGTACTCGACTCAGTATCCTGCTGCGTGCTGCATTTGACTCTCTTCACTGCTCTCACTGTTTACCAAGTGGATAATGTTATTTTGTTCTAATAACATAATGAGGGATGTGACCTGATGCTGTGTTAGAAAGCCTGCGGTGAATGGTGAAAGATGCATTTAGAAGAGAACAACTGATAAAAAGAAAAACCTAGAGTAGACATTCTCATCTAACATTCTCTCTCTCTCTCTCTCTCTCTCTCCCCCCCTCCTCTTATAGCTTACTCTAACTAATGGTATTATAAGATGTGTATAATTATGCAGTGAAAGGTAACTTGTGTCATCAAGTTACTCTTACTTTTTATCCTCATACTAGGTCCAATTTAAAAACAAGGACTGGCCCAAACAGAAACCAACTGTTAATGTCATCATTCTGGTGGACCAACATGGACAAAGCAAACACTATCTCTTCTAATGTGCTAATTAGTGACATAAAAATTCGTAAGGATGTAATCAAACACTAAAAAGCTCACTGAAGTCTGTTTGGGCTGTAATAATCATGTACTGCCATGGCGTTTGGGAAGTTGCTGAGTATTAAAACAGCACATGTATGTGTGATGCAGGATGTGTACACAATCAGCAACAAACAGTGCTGCTAGCTCCATCACTGAAAACCATTCTGAGCAAGAGCAGGACCCAAAAACACATTCAACTTGAACTTGTACAAGTCCAGAACGAGTGGATTTCTGGTGCCAAAACTTTATGCAGTGGGAAAAGTACTTTATATACAAGGAAATGTTAATGCTATTGTTCCCACTGTAAATAAAAGCATTGATGTATATAGAGGTGAAAGAGGATATCTGTGTGTGTGTGTGTGTGTGTGTGTATACACGTGTGTGTGTATTTTGAGCTAATCTTGTTCGGCTAGACTGAGCTCTTCTAAATAAGGCCAGAGAGCACGATCATACCTGCGCTATGATAACAGAGCCAGAGCTTCATCTGTGCTGCAGTGCTGACTCGGCTCTGTTTACGTTTGAGGTGAGACCAGCCCCATTCACGGGCATAACGCTCACAGCGTGCACACACACACACACACACACACACACAGTGAGAAAAAAGAAAAGGGTCAAGTGTAAATGACTTACATATTTAAAGAAGTGTGTACGCAATAAGCTATGGGAGGTATGTTACTTTATCATTTCTTTATCACTTTATCAACACTAACAGCTTGCTGGCTGTCTTCTGTTTCTCTCTCTCTCTCTCTCTCTCTCTCTCTCTCTCTCTCTGTACCATGCTGAAGGTAAAGTGAGGAAACATCTGTCGTGCCTCCTGGTCAGTGTGCACTACCTGTAGGTATGCTTGATTATCTGGACGCCCCCTTGGCCAGTTTCACTACTGCTTTTCTCTCTCTCTTTCAGAATCACTTTCTGTTTGTGAATTCCCCGTATAATGTGGGAGTATTTTATGTTTTAGCATAGCACACAGGCATGCTGTAGTATCTGAGAACAGAAACCAGCAGAACAGCAATTACTCACAACCATGATTTTGAGTTATTTATTAATCATATTTGACTGTGATATCAGATAATGAAAGGTGATCAGCCGGGTAATGTTACAGATATTATTTCTGAGTGACTAGATAAAAAAAATAAATTAAAAAAATTAAAAACCTCCCCATCTGTGTATTTCTTTGGGCATACTGTGGCCATTTAAGTACTAATGGAGAGCATGTATTAAAGTACTCTAAGTACTAATGGAGAGTATTAATGTTGATTAAAATTCAACATTTTAAAGATTAACTAAAGATACTGTAACATGCCTGCGGAGCAGTCTTATTTCAATCGCAATACTTATACAGTTAAAGAATATAGGCTTGCAATTATTTAAATATTATTTAAAATAATAAGGTGCAAGTTAACAATTTTGCATCAGAATAATTGTTAATATTGTGATTTCATTAATATGTACAATAATCATGAATGTTACTGTCATTATGAACCTAGTTAAGAGGGAAAGCCCCGGCGTGATCATAACTCTAATAATAACTCAACTTAGCACTGGCAATGACATAACCAACCTGACGGGCGAGAATACCTGTGCTGGGAACCTGATTTCTGACAATGTCCATTGTTAAAAGCGCTATACAAATAAAACTGAATTGAAGTGAATTGATACACAGGAACTAACACACACCTGTGTTAACAGGAAACGGGAATTCATCTCATCATATGCACATACTGTATAAGCAACATGCATTTTAATGTTTAGTATTTTTATTTTTTCTTCTATGTTCTGTCTTTCTGGTGTCCAGTCAGTTGTGTGATTCACTTCGAGTCTCTTTCTTTTCTTCCTCTTTGCTCTCTGACTGTGAAGAGACTCAGTGAGGAAAAAGCAATTTATTTATAGATTTCCTTTCCTGTGCTTTTTGTCATGAATGTATACCCATATTTGTATTACACACACACACACACACACACACACACACACACACACACACTGTAACTGTAACAAGAAGCTGTAACTTCTGACCACCATGGGCAATAATGGGCAATAAAGAAGTGAGTAAAAGTCTAGTCAGTGTTCAGTCTAGACATGTCTGAGTTGCCCATCCAAACCACCGAATACTAACAAACAAACCGAGACTACTTACACACTGTTGCTAACACACACACACACACACACACACACACACACAAACTGTTCTGGTAATGTCCGTTACGAGGTAAGTAGGAAAGCTTGGTTATTCACACTGCTGTGTGTGTATGTGTGTGTGTTTGTGTATGTATTTGTCTGTGTGTGTATTTGTCTGTGTGTGTATGTGTGTGTGTGTGTATGTGTGTGTGTGTGTGCATGTGTGCATGTGAGCGTGGGCTCGCAGGGCATTTCCCCGATACCACGCCAGGTGAGCTGAGTCAGACAAAGAAAGGAAAACAGAAGTGTAAGCAGAGTGAAGCTGCTCTACCAGAGGAAAACATACCGTTTTGAGCCGGCATGTTCAAATGATCTTTTTTTTTCTCATAAATTCCTCACTTATTTTGTTATGCTCAGTGCCTTAAAATAGAACTATTATCTCTCCATTATACACACATCTGATACAGAGTGGTGTGTGTGTTTGTGTGTGCGTGTGTTTTAATGTTCACATGCACAAGCAGTGGAGTGGAGGCGTGTGTGAATATGCTTGATGTACTCAGTGTGTGTGCACATATATGTGTATGGCCTACATAACCAGGCTTATTAATAATATGTGGGCCATTATGGACAGTGTGTGTGTGTGTGTGTGGTTGACATGTGGCTAACATGGATAAATATATCTTACTCACACCTGTATGTTTAAACTGAACGAACAGCTGCAGGTTCTTGGTTACAGGTTTGCATGTATAGTATGTTCCATGACTGTAAGGGCCTTCAGCATGAATTCCCTGTTCAAACACTATTCAAATATTCATAATATTCACCTATTCAGAGACAAAAATGCTTCTGATTGTTCTGAATACTCTGAATAAATATAAATGCATGTCATCGTTGGGAGATCATGGCAAAGAACAGACTTGCGTTCTCGTGAAGACCGGTCTTGCCAGGCTACAGGAAAGAACGAACTCGGAAGGACAGGAGGACCCAGAATGCATCTTTGCGAGAACTGGGATGTGCTGTGAGCTTCCTGTTGCACAATGGACCATCCCAGCACATTTCTATTAGTGGGACAGGAGCACCGTCTCTTCAGTGTCCCCCATAGTGATAAGTTTCAGCTGGTTAATAGAGTTACTGTTAACTGGCTGATTAACCAAATGTCATTTAAACATGATTTAATGTAGTAAGCTCTCTGTTTGCAACTGTGACCTCGCGTTAATTAAAAACTAAGCTAACGAGTTTACCGTTACCTCAGGATGGAAGCTAGCGTAGTTTAATTGAAATACTTCTGAGGGATGAATTCGACTTTTCACCAACCTCATATATATCTCACTCTAAATCATACAACAAAATCATTCTTTTTAGATGCATATTTTGATCTATTTAGATTATTGTCGTTAAAAAGATGTATAACATGTATACAACATGTATGAGTCAGGCTTCCGTCATCCGCTATTGTTTTGCCACAATGACTCCTGGGACTTCAAGCGGGTTCTGTGCGCTCAGGTGTACATCAGATGCATCCTCGATATCAAGAACACATCCGGGTAATTTCATGTGTCCACGGTACCTCCCAGCATTCTTCAGTATTGGAATTGAACTTCGGCGATGGATGATGATGTAGAACGAGTTCACAGGGACGCAAGATCGCATAAGAGCGGATATTGAGAAACGGCCCATGAGTTCAAATCCAGACCGAGCCGCAGCCAGCAAAACTGCCTGTGTCTCTGGGTTGAAGAAATGGTATACTCTCTCTGTGCTATCAATCACAGCGACATTAGCCAATCGTGGGCTTCTGCGAGCTCATTTGACGCTGCATATTGGCTGGCTTCATATGCCTCAGAGAACGGTAGAAACCTGCTGTGCTGAAATACAACCTACTGTATACAGAGTAGCGCAACTGCAGCAGTATAAAATTATAGACGCGCTAACATTATCATTAAAATTAAATGGGACTCTTGGAATGGAGAGGAATTTGACTAGCTCTAGTATAAATCCATACAGGTATTATACTGTTATGTTATCACGATCCCTATCACCTATTGTTTAAGCTTCATCCGCTGTAAATAAATAGCTGTACATTCTACCTACAAAAACACTTTGCCGGTTTTTTTCTCTGACCTTTGAACCGCACCAGGTTTTGTTCTGTATGACCGATCTAATGATGTCATGTGCTGTGTTAACATTACAGAGCATCAGTACACCATAAATCAGGGAAACAGGGAGGATGAAACAAACTACAACACAGCATGTAAACACAAATCAGACCCTGTGAGACGGAATAAATGTGGCTAAAATAGACAAGAGACAGCAAGACAGAGGACTAGGACAGGGAAAGGCATGTACAAAAACTGCTAATGACTTAAAAAGACAAAGCATCGTTGTCAGAGACAATGCACATCTTTACTGAGAGATCAAGCTTGAGGCAAGACACTGTCACACACACTCTACCTCACTGAGCAACACAGAGAATGGGGGGGTGAGGGGGTGGAGTTATCAGT
>JANDJT010000032.1:10443601-10495605 GCA_024331685.1 Stegophilus panzeri
CTCTCTCTCTCTCTCTCTCTCTCTCTCTCTCTCTCTCCCTCTCTCTCTCTCTCTCTCTCTCTCTCTCTCTCTCCCTCCCTCTCTCTCTCTCTCTCTCTCTCGTGTCATTTTACTGAGAGCGTAAACTTCTCTGTCCTGTAGACTTTCCTGTGCTGATAAACTTCACAAAGCACCATGATTGTTATAAAGCGCTTACAATCAAAACTCCTTCCATTAATGTTAAATGTTTCCTAACAAAAACTGTCACATCAACGATTATAGGTTTCACTTTGTTAAACAACACATTTTCTGTTTATTACTAGTCTTAGATTATGTGGAGCATCCACTGTACAAGTTCCTGTGTAGGAGCCGTTACTATAGAAACAATGACGTATTAGCCGGAACTACCTGTGCTTTTATAAGAAAAAATGCACACTTCTGACCAATCAGATTCGAGCATTCAAACGCACCGTGGTGTTTGAATGTTTATGATATTTTGTACATTGATGTAATGAATCCAGGGCTGCAACTAACGATGATTTTCATAATCGATTGGTTGGCCGATTATTTTTTCGATTAATCGGATGGGGGGGCAAACTTTCAGTACCATTTTTCCCCGTTTATTTAAAATAAAATCCACAAACTGAGTGTTACAAATATGAACTTCAGACTAAAACTTTACACAACTGTTTATCCAATTATATAAGACTGAAAAAAAACCAATACACACAGACACACACCAGAATATATATTATTCATTTAGGACTGTAGTTTAATTCTGTGCTTTTTGTGCATCCTTTGCATAATGTGTCACATTATGTGTGTATGACGTCATGCGTCGTCGACTAGGAAGCGGCTTATACTTTCGGTGAGTAGAAAAACCCGCTAGTGTTCTATTTGAGATGATATTACCTTTCTAAAATCCATACACTGGACGCTAGAGTACACGGTGCATAGTGTAAGTGTACAGTACATCATTTGGGACACAACTTTAGTATTTACTCTCCGAAGCGTGTTTTCGGAATAGAAGTAACGTAATGAGTAAATGTACCTCATGCAGCGCACAGACCAACTAATCGATAATAAGATTCATTGGAAACAATTGTCATAGTCGATTATTATCGATTAGTTGTTGCAGCTCTAAATGAATCTAATCTTTTTATTAGATTTTTATTTTTATTTTTATTTTCCCCATCACTATTTAAGGGCGGGGCTAGCAACGGTTTTCAAACCAATCAGGAGACTGCAGATTTTCTGTTGCTTGAAAAGGGAGAGAAATGAGCTGTGGAACGATGAGGAGACAGAAGTGCTGCTTTGATTTCAACCATCATAAGCTGGTTAAACAAATGGCCAAAAAAACATAGTTAAGCCAAGTATGTCCTTGGGGGATTTAACAATAGTGTAAACACACCAAAATGATGATGATGTCATATTTTCACTGCACTCATGTTTCCTCCAGTTTTTGGTTTTGAATATGCAGTGTAAACAACATGCATATAAATTGTATTATATTCAGTATACACCTGTACTACTTATTACACACACACACACACACACACACACACACAGATATTCTGAGCTAATTCTATGTGACCCTCAACACGGCCCTTCCTGTGCAAGGTTGTAGTGTGCACACATAACACTCATTTCTCAGTGGGTGTGGGTGTGTCCTGTATTTTAGTCTGGAGGTCCTTTAGGCAGATCAGGAAACCAGAACACACCGGCTTGTAATAAACACAATGGGTATGACGCAGCTCTCCTTAAAGGTGTGTGTGTGTGTGTGTGTGTGTGTGTGTGCGTGTCTACAGTAGTGTGTGACTGATGGCCAGTTTGTCCCCGAGTCTACTTAACCTCAACAAAGACAAGGCAGGAAAAAAGAAAGACAGAAAAAAAAGTATATGTAAGGGTTAATGCTTGTGAACTGGGCTTAATAACTGTACAGGCCAGGTATATAAAAACAGCCAACATAGGCATTAAGTTGACGTGTATTATTAAGAAAAAGACCGTGCTAGAAAGACCAAGCCTGCACTTACACTGACAGCGAGCTCAGCCTATAGGGAAATGAAATTTGTAAAGAATCTCGAGCACTCCTCTGCTCATTGGGATAATGACATTTGATATTTGTAGCTAGGCAACACTCCCATATGTGACATTTACCTGCCAGGCCAAATAATGTCCCTTATGGGAACACACACACACACACACACACACACACACACACACTGAAAAGCCTGGGTCTAGACTTTCTCCTGGATCAGATTTTCTGCTTTACAGTCTGCAGAATTTGTGAAATGGTATCTACAGATCAAACTGGATAAGTGAGAAGGATTCAACTTACAAGACTAATTAACAAAGCTAACTATTCAGCTTACTAAGTTAATTAACAAACTAACAAAGCTAACTATCAAACTAACAAGGCTAACTATAAAAAAAACTAATAAGGCAAACTATCAAACTAACAAAGCAAACTATTTGACTAACAAAGCTACCTATCAAACTAACAAAGCTAACAATGAAACTAACAAATCGAATTATTCGACTAACAGAGCTAACTATCAAGCTAACAAAGCTAACCATCAGCCATTACAAAATTTGATACCAAAGACTGTTGAATATTACCTATGAATGTTAAATAAATGTCTTCTTGTAGAAAGCTTCATTTTATTATTAGCTTTAGATTATGTACAATGTCCAGTATACAAGTCTCTATGAATGAGTTGTTGCTATAGAAACAAGTGTATTAATATAAACCTATGATCTAAAATGGCCAGAACTATCAAAATTAGCAATGCTGTTATAGAAAATTAATCCACACCATCATGGTTTATAGCACTCCAGTATATAAATGTGTAAATATTTTTTTTAATCAGACAGAATTAATCAGTCTATCAAATCTATTTAACTATCTAGAAGCTTCTAGAAACTTATGAACTGTCCACAATTACTTCAGAATTATTTCAGACTCCACATGTATCATCGAGGTACAGTGCAATAGCAAGTGTTTACTCCATTTGCAATGCTTCTTACGTTTACATTTACAGCATTTAGCACACAGCCTTATCCAAAACAACTTACACAAGAGATTTGTAGTAAAACTTGGTCTAAGAATACTATCAAGTTAAAACCCTGTTCAGGAGGAGTTAATACACTGAGCTGAAACAGCAACAAAATATAGTTCAACATTTTATTTCCTAATTAGTGTTCATTTGTTAATTAGTGCTTCGTGATGAGGCAGAGTTCATTCCATCACCTGTGTGTGAGTACAGAGAGGAGTCCTAATAGTCCCAATTAACAAATCCGAATGAATGCATTTCTGTATCCTCTAACTCTCCAGCTCCCCAAGGACGAGGGAAGAGAGAAGTGAAAAAAACACAAGGGCAGTTTACTGACACTCGGCCTAACTCACACTGGTCTTCAGATCAGATTTTGTTTATTCTCCCAATCCATCACAATTTAAATATACACTGCCTCAACCTTCAGCCAGTCACACACCGCTGACAAATTAATGTCTGTGAAACTTGCCTTGTTCTTTGATGTACCCAGATGATTGAAGAATATTGGTAGTAAAGACAAAAAAGCATAACTATAGACAGATTCTATTTGAGAAAGGGATGTGTGTACATGTTCAAGACCAACATTTCTCTGCAGAAGATGCTCAGTGTATTCCACTACCGGCTGTAAGTGGACCATATCGGTCATAACACATTTATGACAATATCATAAAGTAGTGTAACGCAGAGCTACAATAACTGTGACGGGTGAACCAATACTTATTTTGATAAAGAAGTCTTGAGAAAATGTTCTTATTCATCAGAATATCTCTGTATGGCATCGCCGGGTGCACTGAGCACTATAAACCACTGTGTGTGAGCGCAGTGATTAAAACAGAGCATCCTATGTCTGACTCTGCTCGGTGTCTCATCACACACACAGAGTACAGAACTGTCCTTGCATTCTCCTCTCGTGACACGGTCACAATAGTGGAATTTTTGCCAGACTTTATCTGAAATAATCTGCTTCCGGGGTCATGACTTTGGCAAATTCGCTCACGACTTCCTGTTGAACTTCATTCGGCCTGAAATGTTTCCCATCACATGACAGACCACAGCATTGCAGTGCATATAAGGGGTTCCTGCAACCTCAGTGCTTTCTCTCTTGTTGCAAATGACAAATAGAGCGCAATTGTAATTGTCCGCTCTGGTCAAAATTTAAGATAAACATAACATCTCTGCTGCTTTTAAAAGTATTCAATAATATTTGAATATTAAATATAGAAATATTTACATATTGACAATTTTCATATAAAATATTATTTGAATATTAATAGTAAAAAACATGGCTGGCGTAGCAACAGAGATTTTCTCATACATAGCTGTTAGCTAATAGCAGTTAATAAAGCCACTGTTAGAAATTCACCATTATGGGTAACAGTCATGGCTACTGTCATAAACAAGCTGCCGTGTATAACAGCGTCATTTAATGTGAACAAAGAAAGTCACAATGGCATGGTGATGTGATCTCGATAACGAGTCTGAGGTAATATTTGAGAATGAAAATTCAAAGTGGGTAAAAACAGTGTAATTTGGATTTACCCCTATGTATATATGATATATTGAGCCTCAACTACAGCTCATGTTTCTTGAAAAACACTCAAATATATGAATGTATAAATCTAGAAATATATAATATTTCAAATTTCAGTCCACCATGATTACTTTAGTAGTACACCTTACATGATGAAGTTAAAGCCAGGAGATTACTAAATCAAGAGGTCACTTATCATTATCAACACTGAGCTAATGTCAGAGAAAAGGTGAATACATTTCAATTTAGATATTTCTTTTTATATATGTATAATTGCTAGAGATGCATGGATACTAAATTTCTCAGCCGATACCGATAAACGATATAGATAGTTCTGCCTTTTATGCCTTCTTTTAAATTAATAATAATTAATTCCACAATTCTGAAAAAAAAAATGCTAATAAAAACTTTATTCTCTCCATTTCAACAAGTTGTTTCACAGTAACTGGTCTCATAAACAGAAAACACATTACTCAAATTAACATTAACACATTAATTAAATTCTGAAGATTAAAGTAAGATTTTTAACTTATTGAATGTTATTAATTCATATTAACAGAATTAAGTGACTGGAATCTAAAAACATCATTGAACATAAAACTGGTAATATATAATATACACATTTTTATATATTAACATTAACTGGATATGAAATATACTACTCTACAAATATATTTTTCTGTGTAATATATACTTTTTTTGTCAACTCATCTTCATTTAAATCTTTCATCAGTGTACTGGTGCTTTAATTCAGCACGAGCAGCTCGAGTAGTGCAGCAAAAAAAAAAGTTTGACTCGATGCCGAAACTCCCGCTTCACTGCTGCAGCGTCCGGTGTACAAACTGCAGTTTTGTCATCATTCCACACAAGAGACATCATCTTTACACACAGCACGAAATCAGTGTGTTTTCCCTCCCTCTTTTGATTGACAGGATATAATCGGCCCTGATCATCGGATGTTATCAGATCAGATAGCGTGAAAAATTGCCTTTATCAGTCGATACATTGGTGCATCTCTAATAATCGCGCATTGGGGGTCATGATGCTTTCGAGGTTAGCACGTTTGCCTCACACCTCTTGGGTTAGAGGTTTGAATCCCACCTCTGTCCCGTGTTTGCATGTTCTCCCTGTGCTTCAGGGGTGTCCTCCGGATATTCCGGTTTACTTCCCCAGTCCAAAGACACATGTTGAAGGCTGATTGGCATTTCCAAATTGTCCACAGTGTGAATGGATGTCTGAGTGTGTGTGCGATTGTGCCCTGCGACGGGTTGAGTGAGTGTCCCCCGCCTTGTGCCCCGAGTTCCCTGGGATAGGCTCCAGGCTCTCTGCGCCCCTGTGTAGGATAAGCAGTATGGAAAATGGTTGGCTGGATAATCATACACTTATTTTACATACTATGTTTATAATTTGACAACTCAGACACTGGCACAGAGCCATAAATAAATCTCAAGAAACCTCCGCTATCACCTCCTAGCGTCACTCATCTCACACAGCTCGTGTTGTTTTGTAGGAGACATTTCATGGCTTGCCTACAAAATGGACATGGTGAAGTCAGTCAGCCTATTATATAACAAACTGTGTAGTTTGTTCAGAGTGCTTAAGGCATTCCCTTTATTGACATGCATTCAAACAGTAGAGCCTTTTCACACTCTGTTAGGTGTGTCAGGCCAATGATTGCCATTTTCCCTGAGCAGAGCGAACGTCTAAGGAGAATTATGGGGAAAAAATCTCATGTATACACACAACATACATCCCTCCCAATAAGGAGTTTATGTAGCGTCTGTATTTACATTCCACAAAGTCCTACTCTCCTCTGGGGCTACTGAGAGGGGCACACACACACACACACACACACACACACACACACACACACATATATTACACACAGCATACAGGTAAGTGTTCTGTCAGTTGTAATACTGTACAGTGGAGTTATATAGCTGTCATTCCCATACATATATATATATATATATATTTTTTTTTTTTTTTTTTTGAACCTGGCATGTTGACATTCTGACAAACACACAGCTTGTACCAGAGGTGTGTGTGGTTAATTGGACATCCGAAAAATTCCCACATGCATCCGAGTGACTAGCTTCCATCCCTCAGGGGCGACCTGTCCACACATCTAATGATCTCTTTCTCACACGCACCAAAAGCGTCTTCCTAGCAGACACCTAGGGTAATTACTAACAGTGCAGTGCAGTGCGAACACCTAAAGTTGCTGAAGCCAGAACAGCACAAGATCGTTTAAAGAACATGACCACATGTATACATCAACCCAAAGTGCTTTTCCAGCTCAAGTCCAGTTTCCTGGAAAAGGCTCTGGATCCACTGCAATCGTGACCATGATAAAGCCTCTTACTAAGGATTAATGGATGATGACTTGCGATGACTTGATTAACGGATGATCACACACCAACTACTTGTACAATATGTGATGTCTTTCTGGGAGAAAAAGCATGACGTGTACGACTGATCAAGAAAAGGAGTCGTCTCTGCATGCGGTTCAGGGCAGAAAGCTTTTGCGCTAGCATTCTGGCGGTGTAGCTTTGGCAGCACACATGCATGTGTTTCAGGGTTTGGTTTTCGAGAGACTGCTGTAGGGAGAGGCTGTATTTGTTTGGGGTTTAAGTTACAAAACCGGCAGCTTCGGCTGACTTCCAGCAAAATCGCTGAGTGTACATTTAAGTCATGACGCTTGCTGCCTAAAACCACAATCAAAACCATGTTTCACTCTCCTCAGGAAATAAAAAAAACAAGAGTAATGTAAGAGAAGTACTTCACATAGACACCACACAGAAAATGATCCCAGTAAAAAGAACCCACGGTCTCTCTGCAAACCTGATCTGGTCCCTCCAGACAATAATCAGAGGATTATCTATTCATGAAATGAATCATATGATTACTGAAATTCAGGAAGGCAGCCTGACTGATAATGTGATGCAGTGAATAAACCTATGAGTAGCGGTGTAGCTGCTCGACGTCCTGAAAATCGTGTTCCATCGTTCCTGTTGGCTGGGAGCTGTGGGACACAAAACACACACTTGGACGTGTTAGAGTCCCTACTGTACATATGTGAGTGGGAGGGAGACTATCACCTCTGAAGCATATGAGCTGAGTGATAACCATTTAATCAATAAAGCCCTGTTTCCACGACAACCCTGATCTCCTGTGCCATGTCCTAGACACAATGACTGTTTCACTCTGTGTGTGTGTGTGTGTGTGTGTGTGTGTGTGAATTGTCTGTAGGTGAAATAAGTACGGTATAAAATAATAATCAGGAGGAAAACATCTTTGTCGATAAAAAAATCATATCATGATACTTTATTATACTTTATAATACAGGATATTTATCATGGTATTCAGGTTTGCTAACCAAATGCTACTATTGTAACACTGCGTTTGTTAGATTGATCATTTTATTCAACAAACAAACAAAAAAAACAAGGAATATTACAAACCAGTACATTTAAGCATCCGCTACTTGTAACTGTGTCCTAAACTACCTTCAGAAAAGTGAGCTCTGATGTAATTGATCGCAATATCTGAAGTACAATGCCATCATACATTATCTAGACCTAGGCAAAACCACCAAAAGACAACATTCTTCTCCTGAAAAAAGATCTATCACAAATCTATACACACACATACACACACACAAAGCTAAGCTGCTAAGCTACCTCTTAGCTCTTTTTGGGTCAGTCCGCTGTGCTATATTAGTCTTCAAGAAACGCACAATCATGCTAATCATACTGCTGCTGGGTGCTGGGTCAGGCCAATCACAGCTCTACTGCTACTGCACAGGACAAAGCAGCGGCACCTCGGCTTCAGTAGCAGTTTTCTCTTCTCACACACAAGCTCAGCTTTAAGTGAAAGCAGCATATGAATTCTGATAGTGTGTTTGGTAAGTCAGATTAGATAATTGTCACGCTGGTGTTTAAGCGCGCTTGATTTCCATTCAGGCCAAAACAGCTCAGCTAACACATTCAATGTAAGGTGTTGGCTTTATACATCTCCATTAGTGCATACAGACGAGCTCGCTGAGGCAGGTTTCAGAGAAGTGGGGCTAGCACTTGCGCTCCAATTGAGTCAGCATGATCACAGCCATTATTATGCTTCCTGATCAAACCGTGTGACAGAAGAGCTGTGGTTTTAAGGTGAGTTATTTCTGAAGCGCACATGTTAAACCCTAGTGAGTATGTGCGTTTTACACTACAGCACTTGTGTGTTGGGGAAAGTCCGAGTTTCTGTATGCATAGATGCATACTCAGGAAGGTAAACCTCAGTAGAGGAGATTAACCGTGTATGCTTCAGGTATATGTACTACAGCAAGCAATAAAGCCGTCACATTCTACTAATCCCCCGGTCTAAGTCTGAGCCGGCTAGCAGCCTTTAATCCTGTGTGTTTATGAATTAATGACCGGACAGATCACAAGATCAACATGATAGTCTGAGCTGATGCCTATATGAAATCCTACAATGTTCCTTTCTGACATGGTCAAGTCTGCGGTGATGCTGTGATGATCAGGTATCGCTAAAAACACAAAAGCAAAGCCGAGAAGCAGACCTGCTGTGTATAATACCCACCCTGGATCAAATCCTACATTTTTGACCAACATACTGTATTTTGAACAAATAGGCCTATAATGCATGTCCGTGAATTCCACTGAACCCCCTCCATAATATATAATATCAGAGCTGCGAATGCCTCATATAACTGTTACATCTCTGATCAGTTTACTCTTTGCTCATCATTACAGTTTATTATTACCTGCTATCCACTATGTTCAAAATCTTTGACGGGAAATGGAATGAACACATTTTTATTCCATAACATGATGTATTTCCAGTAAAATGAGATATTCATTCAGAAATGATGTACTACTTTAGTTTTACTATTTGATTCAGTTGTGTAAAGTGTGTATTCCAAAATAAACACTGATCCAGACTTTTCACACTATACAATTCAGATATTGGCCTACATTTAATCTTGTTGGCTAATGATGTTTTTAATGAATACATTTTAATCTACAGATCAAAAATCAGAAGACATGTAGAGGCAGGGGGTATTAAGGGACAGATGTATTCTCCTAGGTGGCTTAGTGGTTAGCATGTTTGCCTCACACTTCTGGGTGTAAGGGGTTTGAGTCTCGCCTCTGCCCTGTGTGCATGGAATTTCCATGATCTCCCCATGTTTCGGGGGTTTCCTCTGGGTACTCCGGTTTCCTACCCCCAGTCCAAAGACATGCATTGTAGGTTGATTGGCACTTCCAAATTTTCTGTGGTGTGTGAATGTGTTTGTGATTGTGCCCTGCGATGGGTTGGCACCCCGTCCAGGGTGTCCACCGCCTCGTACCCCAAGTTCCCTGGAATAGGCTCCAGGCTCCCCCATGACCCTGTGTAGGATAAGTGGCACAGGCATGGTGGTGCAGTGGGTAGCATTGCTGCAGCACAGCTCCAGAGTCCCTGGTTCAATCCTAAGCTCAAGTTACTTTCTGTATGGAGTTTCTGTCCATATTGTCCCTGTGTGGTTTCCTCTGGGTTCTCCAGTTTCCTGAGTGGCTATGCTAAAATTGCCCCTAGGTATATGCATGGTGCCCTGTGATGGACTGGTATCCCATCCAGGATTTATTCCCACCTCACGCCCAGTGTTCCCACTGACCAGGATAAAGCGGTTACTGGAAGTGAGTGAGTATGGAGAACTGAAGAGTCTTTTTAATGAGTGATACTGATGAACTGTGTAAAATGTGACCATGAACTAACAAGATTAAACAAGTCAGTTTTGATTTCAGGTGATCTTTAAGTAAAAGATCAAAGACTGATAGAAAATTCCTCTGGTTCACCATTACAACATCGCCCAGAAAAGTCTAGATGTGGTCAGCATCTCTGCGGCCAAAGACATTCTCCTTGATTTAATAGATTTATTAGGCAGTGATTTGATTACAAGAGCAAGGCAGCTTAGCTCTAAATGATAGCTCAAACACAGGATACACAGGCTGCACTGCAGGCTAAATGAAAGGTGGACTGGCCTCTGGCCCTCTTGCTTTCCTCAGACTGAGACCCTTCGTTCTCTGCAGAGATTTCAATTTGGCTAACGGCATCGCTAATCAGTCTCATTATTCCGGGAATATCAGGTTTTGAGGCCGGTGAAATCTAATTGTCGGCTGTTCAATTTTCCATCCGTGAGATGGGCGAGTTTGCTTTCCGGTGGGGTTATTGTAAGGTGTGCTGAACAGGGCAGAAACGTGGGGTTTTTGTTTGACGGGGAAAGTGTGATTTTCATTGTAATGCCACAGAAATACAGCAAAGAGTAAAGGGGTAAATCACAGGGTGAAGGAAAAAGCCTTCTGAAGTTAAAAGCCTACCCATATCCTCCTGAGCCAAAGCTGTCCTACACCATTCCCTTTCTTCCTGTTGTTCCAATTCCCCTCTGTTTTCATCATGTAGTTTTGTTAGCACTCAGCCTGTGGTTTTATAACATCTGAAAAGGGATGTGTTGTACCTAGAAGCAATGTGATTTCTTTTTTTTCTTCAAAATATCTTTTCACAAGATTTCTGTCGCCTACACATGAAGAGATACACGTTGAGCTCATATTCAGGTCAGAATCCAGGTGGAGGTCAGGAATGCATGCACAGATCAATTCCAACACACACACACACACACACACACACACACACACACACACAAAACCATGTGAGTCTCACACGGTTATCTCATGGGAGCATTTACCCTGTATGGTTTCATTCCACCTCTCTGATTCTTCCTTGCTCTTGTCTCTTCCCTCCCCCTCCATCTATTTATCCAGTTTTCATCTCTGCTCTTCCTTTCAGCCACTCCCTCTCTGTCTCTGTCCCTCCCGTATTAACAGAGCAGGCACATTAACTACAGGAAGTCAGCAAGCTTGCCTATCAAGATGAACTAAAAGAAGATGACTCCTGAATCAGAGCCCCAGCAGAGTCCCAGTTTTTTGCAACAGCTAAGTAAATATACTGTATGTCAAAGTATGACTCAACCCTCAGATAAATAATATCACAAAGATTCATATGTAAAAAAATAAAAAGTTTTTTTTGTGAAATACTTTAAAATACTGAATCTTAAACTTGGCTTTGTTCTTAGCTATCAAAGGCACTAAACTGTATGAATGCTTGTCAGTGGGGTTCATATTATATATATTTTTAAGAATGCCTTTGACAAAAGAAGAACGTACTGAAATTATTCTCATGGCGAGATCAGGAAGCTGTCGCAAGGTTGTGATGGACTTTAACAGGAAACACGGCGAGCACATCACACACAACGCTGTTGATAAACTTATTAACCAATTCAAAAAGACTGGAAGTGTTGCGGACCGACCGAGAAGTGGACGTCCACCAACATCCACTGACGAAGACACAACCGACGTGGTGCTGGAAAACCTAGTCTCCTGTGTATGGAGACTGTTGAGACACCCGGTAGATAATATTATAGATAAGAAATATGTATTCTTCAGGGAACCAGCCCGCAGATAGGTAATGGCACAGATTAGCCATGGTCAATTTTATGTTTTTTCTTGCTTTATTGTTTCTATGCCTTTGTAATGTCATATACTGATAACCGACAACTCCCCCAGCCAACTTTCATTCTTTCCCAGCAACTCTACCGTTTTGGGTGAAGTGTTCCTTTAATGGAATCAAGATTCAGCGAGTGTGAGTCAGTAATCCCGTGTGACCTGCGCTGGCATTGCCAACCTAGGCTAGCGGATGCCAGGCAGGAGCGCAGCGACGGCCTGGCACAGGCCCACTGAGCAGTAGAATGGCCAGGGCCAGGCATTCAGTGGTCATGAACAGGGCTTATTTAAGTCCTAGTATGAATGAGGCCAGTCACTGAATGCAGCACAAAGGGGACGGAGGCTGCTTGGCATGCAGGTGGTGTCGATACAAGAGCAAGAGCTGCAACACTTTTGTGAGTGGAACGTGATGAAACGGAAACGCGTAATGATTCACACTGAGACGCACCGGAGCCATGTTTCTGTGTGCGTGTGTGTGTGTGTGTGTGTATGTGTGTGTGTGTGGGTGGGTGCACGTGTGTGTATGTGTGTAGTTGAGAAAGATAGAAAGAGGTCATCTTAGCAAAAGTGGGAGTATTTTGTGTAAGGTTTCTTTTGATTTTACAATCATGTTACAAGGTATTATTAACGTTATCTTTGTTAAGTCTAAAAATTGCAAATCAAGCTAAGAGGTGTTGCGGGTGAAATCTTTACTAGAGTGCACCCACACTTATCAGGATACACACTTCCTTGTTTTTTTTAGGGGAAGAGTCTTGAGGCTGTGCATCCTGGGTAGGTAATCTCTCCTGACCACTTCCTGGTTTTGTCTGTATGACACGAAGGACATGTTTTGAGAACTAAAATACATACTATTCCAGAACGGACACAGTTTTCCATTTGGGTCAACATTGAGACAAATGACATGTTTATCCGTGGCATGCTGAACGATTTGAACTGAATACAGTTTACATTCCTAACAAACTTATAAACCTATCACACCGGAAGTTATATACAGGATGGACAGTGATTGGCTGATGGGACATTAGTGGTTTACTTTCATTCAGTCTCATTGCTAATGAGGTTAACATCACAGTTAACACACTCACCCCATTATCTTTGCTCTAGAAGAAAGAGAGAGGGAATAATGCTTTCCACTGCATTTATTTTCATTCACCATTTTAAGCAGAATTTTAGAGTGTCCAGGTTCTCTCTTATAGATCCATTAGTCGAACGTGTTCATTTGGCTTTTAAAGTCTCTTTTCACGACCTCTGCTGTATCACTTAATGCTGAACCTAAAAGCATATATAAAAGCAATGCCTACATAAAAACATAAAAGCTTTAAGTTTAAGAGTATGACACATTAAATGGACAGAACAAAAAAGTCTGATCATAAATTGTTTAATCCTGTGTTGTTCTAAAACTGGCTTGTGAAGGCATGAATATTTAAAAGCATTTCCTGTAAGTATTATGAAGGCTACATGCTCATGGCTGTTCCGTATAGTAATAGCAGGGTCTAAAATGGCAGTGTCCAACACCACGTCCAAACACAGTCTCTCGGCAACTCTACAGCAGCAGAACCATCAGAAATCTGTGATCTCTACTTGATCTTATGCTTTCCTTCATTTCCTATTCTCCCTCCATCTGAGACTTTATTTCTTTCTCTTTCCCTGTGGTTCTGTCATGTAAAAGAAATGCAACACGTTATGTCTGCGTACGTTTTTCCAACCTCTTACAGTATCAAGAGGTACCTCAGCTCTTCTCTCTCGCCCTCTCTCTCTCTCTTTTGTCAGGTTGTTATTTATGAGTTGTGTAGCGGAATTCCTGCGAGCCCGCAGCACCTGCTGTAGTTGGACTGAGACACAAGAGGCAGCTGCTCGTGCTTGGGAGTGCGGTGGGGAAACGTTCAGAAAGCATTTTGATAATGTTGCCTGAGCGTTCGGGGAGGACCGAGAACATTAAAGGAATATTGAAAAAGCAGAGCGCATTTGTTCAGGGAGGCTGCGAGCGGCAGGGGAGGACTGAGACGCCATTGTGAGGAGGTTGAAGGAGACTAAGAACATTAAAGCCGTGTTGTGAAAGCACTGTGAAAAGCATTGTGAAGGTGTTGGAGAAATGTTCATGTACCCAGAGCAACAGTTACAGTACGTGATGCAGCTGAAAGTAGACAGGCTTGTCTTTTTACACAGACTTTTCCAAACAATGATGCAAAGAAAAAAATAATAGCTAGTTAGAGGCAGTTAGTATTATGCACAGAACCACAAGACCCCCTGTTATACATGTAAACATTTATTTTTAGAACAGTTGATTGCTTTAAATGCTTATGAAATCTGTTATATGGGTCAGAAATGTATAAAAAGTATGATTACCATGTTGCAAGGGTTTTATAAAGGAAAAGAGTGGTCTGTTGTGGCTCATCCAGACCTTCCTGGTGCTTTCCTGTTTTCTTCATTAAGCTAAGTAGTATACAGGTTAAAATCATGGATAGCGTATGATCACAGTGATCAGGATACACACTTCCTTGTTTTTCTATGGCCAGAATCTTGAGGCTGTGCATCCTGGGTAGGTAATCTGTACTGACCACTTCCTGGTTTTGTTTCACGGTGATGAAGGACAAATGGATTATTTGAAAACACAAATAGACAAAGTTATCTGAAAACGCAAAAAGGCCAAAACTGAGGTCATGATCAAATGACATGTTTATATACAGTATAATACGTCTTGTTGGTGTTTACTTGCAAATTGCACCTATAGTTCTGTTTGCAGTGTTTCGTGGTTGGTTTCTGTTGCAAATGTTTTCGTTATCTGTATTTCACCACAATAAAACGACTTCGCTTTTGCCTCTGACCCTCTCTGTGATCCCACAAATGACTTTGTTGGCTGCCTTTAACTCCTTAAAGTACCAATTATTCGGTTATTCTTTTTCAGCAGTTACTAGTTATCTTCAGTAGTTACAGTGAAACGAATAGTAAATAAATGTTACATGAGTGAGGAATGTAACTTTGGAAACACTAAGAGGTTCTGGGAGCTTAAGTACTAGATTGTCTAAATGTGTAAATTTACAAAAACATAATTTGACCAGCATCAGAATATTGTTTGTTGGGGGGTGGGTAGCTGGGGCGGAGGTTATTCTAAAATAAAAATAAATAGAGTGAAATGAATTATTTGTTCAACACAAGAGTCATTCTCATTAAAGCTACTAAATAATAGTAGTAGTAATAATAATAATAATAGTAAAATAATAGTATATATTATGTCTCTGTTTATTTGACTACATGTGTAAATGTTTTTATACTGTATATTTACTTTTGCTCGTTTTCATGAAGGGTGACAATAATTCTAAAGGGCGCTGTATATTAAAACTAAGGAACTGTGATACCAAGCTTGTTTTTTTTGTGGAGGTGAATTATTCTCATTCACGATGCACATTTTTGACCTTTGTTTCGCTGTGTTTGATCTGAAGATCAGTCATCACTTCCTCCTGATGTCGTAACCAGGTAAACAGCAGCACACAGGTGAACACAGCAAGGCCAGGGTTTATTTTAAATGCAAACACCTGAGTCCACAGCCCAGCTTAGGACTTTAGCCTATTCATGTGATCCACTCAGCAATCACAGTGACTCACAGTGAGAAAAGAATGAAGTGAACTTTAATACTATTAATACTGCTACAATTTGTATACTGGTAATGATAAACATGCTAATCTGGAGTACTAGCAGCCCATAATCACTCCAAATTCACTGGACAAAGAAATGCCATTGATTATTTTATCAGATTAAAGAGTGATGTAGTACAGAAGGGTGAGTATCGTGATAGGGCACATGTAGCAAACTAGATTCATTGTGTTGAATTTTTTTTTTTTTTTTTTACATTAGACACCTGTGACCTGTGACCTGCAACCTGCGCCTGACCCAAGTCCAGTAACTCACAGAGTAAACCTGGCCAGGCCAAATAATGTGTTTTGCAAACACACGGTCAGCAGGTATAGTCATTAGTCAGACTAACAGGAGGGAGTCTCTAGCACCAACAGGTACCAGGTACATAGAGAGAGAGAGAGAGAGAGAGAGAGAGAGAGAGAGAGAGAGAGAGAGAGAGTGAGAGAGTGAGTGAAAGAATGAGGAAGACTCAAAAGTATCGCTGAAAGAGCAAGCAAGAAACACATAAGAAATACTGGGGGCTTTACCTAATCTCTCCTTGACTGTAAAACATGTTTGTGAGTTGCTGTGACTGAAATCTGCATTTTTTTCACAGTCAGGGTCCGTCGGACTCCAAGATAATTACTAACGGTGTAGGTGAGAAATTCTTGGTGTGCTATTTAGCACATGACATCAGAGGGAGTTGGTGGGCAACAGATCTAACATATGGAGCGCTATAGCACGAACAAACAATTTACTAAACACCTCCCAAACACATTCATCATCATGTGACAGGCACAAAGCCAACACACCATAAACACACACACACACACACACACACACACACACAGCCACATTCATGAATAATTCACTTTGCTGTGGAATTTCTTGTCGGGTTGCATCGGAAAAAAGAGCAAATTACAGGATGCTCCACCTGTCTATGATTAGACTGATACATGAATGGATGAAGAAGGGAAGGAAGGAATAAAGCAATAATCGTTTGTGATCTAATCCAATTAGTCTATAATAAAAGAAGATCAACAAATGACTACAATCCAAGAGGAGAGAAGTCTCTTGGCCTTTAACTATGCACACATCTAGACTGTATTATATCAAATGAAATCTAAGCAACCCGCCTTTGTCCTGTGTGTGCGGGGGTTTCCTCCGCGTACTCCGGTGTCCTCCGCCAGTCCAAAGACATGCATGGAAGGCTGATTGACATGTCTGTAGTGTATGAATGGGTATGTGAATCTGTCCAGGGTGTACCCTGCCTTGTGCCCGATGCTCCCTGGGATAGGCTCCAGGTTCCCCGTGACCCTGAAGGATAAGTGGTATAGAAGATGGATGGAAATCTAAGCAACATCTAGGCTGTGTTCCCATCACCTCTGTTTAGGAGAATATATCCATCCATCCATCCATCCATCCATTTTCTGTATGGCTTATCCTACACAGGGTTGCAGGGAGCCTGGATCCTATCCCAGGGGACTCGCGGCACAAGCTGGGGGACACCCTGGACGGGGTGCCAACACAAGCAGGGCACAATCGCACACACACTCACACTACTGACAATTTAGAGATGCCAATCTGCCTACTACACATGTCTTTGGACTGGAGGAGGAAACCAGAGTGCAAACTCCATGAACACAGGGCAGGGTGGAGGTGGGAATCGAGCCCCCAACCCCGGAGGTGCAAGACAAACATGCTAACCACTAAGCCACCATGCCCCCTAGGAGAACACATCTGTCCCTTTATGTATTTTACATCCGTGAAATTTTACACTTTCACTACAGGAAGTATAAGAAGAGTATATGAACAAGTTAATAACATTGATCAAGTTTAAAAGTTTTCTTTCGGTGCCTGAAATTAGCTGTGTTTATTTTGCATACATTAGGTGGTGGTACAACATGTAGGAGAATGTGATACATTCGATAGCAGTACTGAATGACCAACTCTAGTCTGAAAGACGTTTTCTATTCCTTATTCTCTCCTCATTTTCTAGCATCAGTGCTTGTACAGTATATGCCCTACTCAGCATTTTGTCCTCACCAAGCCTCTTAAGACATTTACTGCTCCTGACATTCAGTGTAGCATCTAGCCTCCCGCTATGACTAACTCACACATGCACGCTCGCTCACACACAGTGACTAAGTGATTCTTCCACAGCGAGGTCCGTCTGCATCCTCTGCATCACAAGCATGACCTAAGATTTTACTCACACACTCATGTCTCTGGGGGTTTAGATTGAAACACACACACACACACACACACACACACACACACAAACTCTGGGGGTCTCTGATAGTGAAAAGGTTATTAAACAATTATGTCCTTTTAATTTCAAGACAAAACATAAGAAGTCCAGAGTGGGGAGAGAAACAGAGAAACAGGACCTGCTCTACAGCTCCACTGGCATTTCATACATCACTCTGATTTATCAGTGTATCGCTCACCTCCATCCCTCCATAAGCAGTGTATTCACACAGCACAACAGCGCCTGGAACCAATACCACTACATGCCACATTTATCATCCTGCACTTCATATTATAACCTTCTAAATGGTTGCAGTGTATTTTATATAAGCGTTTTGTGTTACAAAAAGCATAAAAATGTAACAAGAATGTGAAGACTCTTAGTTTTGTTTCAGTTCAGATAAGAGGCAACATGCCGAGCAGTGATAAGTGTGCTGAGGACGAGATGGCAAGTCTTTCATTCACCACTTCACTGATATTATTATTATTATTATTATTATTATATGTTGAGAGAGTGAGAAGGAAGATGGTAGAGAGAAACACAACAGTGTATACTAAAAAAGAACGTTATGATGTGGACAGAGTCATTATCAGGAGAAAAGACATGATGCTGTAGTGTAATCCCACCCTTTAATCAAAATGAGACAGATGCTTTTTTGGTAATAGTGTGAGGTGTGTTTGAGTTGTACATGTGTTTGAGTTGACTTCATCACTCTTAACCTGCCTAGACAACTAGATATTATAGAGATAATACAAAGGATAAACGGTTCATTGTGGATTAGCTACAGGTGTATATAATTACCCTTATGCTAGCTATACAGTACTATACTATATTGCGTATTTAAAGGCAGCACACTGGCTGTTCCTTTATTTAATGTTACCCACATTCAGTTAGACTTCTGTTTAGATGGATATTCATGAACTGCGGTGAACTTAAACTGTAACAGCCATAATGTGGAATGAATTAGCTCCAGCTAGAAAACCTCACCACATATTAAAGGTAGCATGCTAGCTAATACTTTAGCTACTAGCACCTAGGATATCATCATGTCTGTGATGGTCCTGAATGGTTTTCTTCATGTCAAAGCAACTGTCAGACTTCACTCTTAACTTCACTGCCTAAATAACTAGGTATTCTAGAGATAATATAAATGATAAATGATATACGTGAAACAGAACTGGCTATGTATACTTTAAGCTGGCTATTAAATAACAAATAGTGTGTTTAAAGGCAGAACACTGGCTAATTTAGCTAATGTTACCCAGGTTTAGCTTCAGCTTAGACCTTGAAGTAGATGAATATTCGGGAAGAAAATAAACTGTAACAGCTAGTAGGGCTAAACTTCAAGGGAATTAGTTAGCTCTAGCTAGCAAACCTTGGTACAGGTTAAAGGCAGCATGCTAGCTAATACATTAGCTAATATGCTTTAGTTTAGACTCTGATGTAGACAAATTTTCATGAAATAAACCTTAGAAATAATAATATTACAAAATATTTATTTAGTAATAGAAATAAAACTTTAAAGCCAGAATAACAAGCTTAAGGGGAGCTATCTAGCTGTGTAGTTAGTTCTGTAGCTAAAAACTAGACCTTATGTTACATCCTACACAGTGCATGTACTGTATGGGTAGAGTAGAAAACCTCTGATCTAATAATCACTGAAAAAATGCGGGGGGAAAACACAACGTTTATTTATTTATTTATTTATTTATTTATTGTTGTTGTTACTTCAGCCAAATACCACAAATTATTTCTGTAATTAATTTCCCCCTGATTTTTATAGTGATTTCAAATGGCTGCTTCAGGTTACTGAAGTAGACAGGACTGGTGTTGTATAACTAAAAATAACTGCTGACAGACGTAGCCAAAATGGCCGCCTTGTGGACAGGACTTGGTGTGGAGTTAGTGTGGACCAGCAGTCCATGTGTTCTGAAGGTAAGTCCTATAGGGAGTAGCAGAGCGCTGAAGCTCAGTCCCTAGGAACATATTAAAAACAGTGAGTGCATCAGCAAAACAGACATTCACTAAAGTACCCCTCACAAAGGGCAATTACCAATTCTCTCAGGTGTACTAAAAAAAATGCAACAGGTGTATGCACAAATACACACACACACACACACACACATACACACACCCTTCTCCTCAGAGCATACCACTTAAGCTGTCAACCAAAGAGTCGTTTAGACAGGTGTACACACACAAACTTAATATCGTCCCTAAGACAGAGAGGGAGGGAGAAAAGAGGGAGGGGAGTGAAGTCTTAATTTCCTGTGTGGTGTGGCACTGACCCTTCGACCTTGGCTGCTTGTGCATACACACACACGCAGGTCCAGAAGGATGGTGGATTGTATTAGATGAGGTAATGTACCTCTCACACCTGTCTATATGACTCACACTGACAGCTGAATCAAGTGTGAGTCTAACAGCGTCATCATTCTCTTTCACTCTCTCTCTCTCTCACACACACACACACAAAACAGGAGTGACGATAACGTAGTGTAATAGTTGTGACTACATCTAATCCATTTACATTTACATTTAAGGCATTTGGCAGACGCCCTTATCCAAAGCGACTTACATTTATTTCTTTCATACATCTGAGCAGTTGAGGGTTAAGGGCCTTGCTCAAGGGCCCAACGGTGGCAACTTGGCAGTGCTGTGCCTTGTGTGTGTGTGTGTGTGTGTGTGTGTGTGTGTGTGTGTGTGGGTGTGTGTATGTGTGTGTGTGTACACTTATCAGAGAGCCCTTTTCCACTGACAAGGTGCCAGTGCTGGTTTTGATACCGGCACTATATCTCAAACTGTTTTCATTTCCTCCTCAGTACAGAGCCGGTAAAATCGGTTCACTTCAAGCGACAGAGTGCTGATGGTTGTTTGCTGCGCTTAAAAATAATATCATCCAGTGTTTCAGGGTGTGTTTCAACCTATCCTACACTGCAGGTCAAGTACTGTGTGTTACTCTGCCTGCTAGGTGTAGCCCCGCCCTTAATTCAGGCTGTATCGAGGATCGTCTGCACGAAGGACAGAGGAAATTTCTCAGCTTTTGGAAATTGAGAAGCAATCAGATTGTTTCATATTGCACGGGTATTTTCATGAGTCATGCCCAATCACAGTCAAGCCGTGCCGGAGTCAGTGCAATATGAAATAAACACAGCAGTGTGGTAGAAACAGAAACATGATTACAACAAAATAATGACCGAAAATCCTTTTTTTATAGCCAGGCAGACCCCATAAAAAAAGACCTCCAAAACAAGTGGAAAGTTAAAAGTTGGTTTAAGGGTTTGATTTATTTCATACAAACAGACATGAAGTGTGAGAGAAATTCATTGGTTAACGTGTTCAAACATTCATTTGGGATTTAACTGAGTTTAAGAAACAAAAAAGATATTTGAGAACTTAAGTACAGCCATCTGTTTAACCTCTGTTTCAATGGAGCACAGATCTAGCCTACACGTACTTCAGCAGCTATACAGTATGTGCTTGTTTTTAGGATATTCTCCCAAAGCAGTCACGGCTCACGGTGGAAGTATTTCACATCACTGCAACGTGAATGTCATGGAAGACATGAAAAGTGTAAGAATATTAAAGATTAGAGCTGGAAAAAAAGGAAAATAATACACTGCCAATAAGACATCAGGGGTTCATCAAGGAAACAGTTAATTTACTGGCAAACTGGAACAAACAGGAAACGGGAACTACAATGATAATTAACGTTAAAGTGCACCTATTATGTTTTTTTTTAATATTACCTTTCATGTAGTGTGTTATGTAGCTGTTTGTGAATGTAAAAATTCTGCAAAGTTTCAAAAATCAAAGCACACAACAAACGGGGTTACTGACTCCCAAAAAAAGGAAGCGATTCTGTACAGCTGAAACGAGTCGTTAGTGATTCCAGACTTACTTCCTGTACTAACCTACGTAGGTTTGTAAGAAAAAACTCGCCTCTGGTCTTCATCGGCTGCTCGCAAACAGACGGAGCTGAAACTCGTTATGGTAGTGGGCGTTTCCTTTTTGAACCACGCTGACAGTGGTAGACCAATCACAACCGACTGGGACATCTGACCAGAGAGCAGAGTATGCTCTCTGAAAGGAGGAGTTTAGAATGAATCCTTTAGAACGGATCATTTAATGAGTCGTTTGTGACACTGGGGAAAAAAAGGTCATGCTGCAGTTTAAATTATGAGCACATTAAAATGATTTTTGACCCTAGTATGCATGTAAATATATTGTGTGAGACCTTTAAAACAAAATTAGGCATGTTTCAAAACCATAATAGGTGCACTTGAACATTTTCCAAGTAGCTACACATTCTGATTCACTGTTGCTATGATGATGACGTTTTGCTGTGTATTTAGACATCGAATGGTAAAGCAAGTGTCAAAGCCAGAATATCTGTGAAAGCCTTCACATTGTTACTTTTACACCTTAGATTTGGAAACACCCACATCTGATTATGTAAGCTTTAGTTAGCCCTTAAAACAATGGAAATTCAGAACGGTTCTTAAAAAAATAGCTGATTCTGTGAACCAACTCTGGCACCAGAACTGATGGAAAAGGATATAAATGTGGTTTATTAACCAATAATGATTCAAAGATACATTCAAAGGCAGAAACTGAAGAACAGCCTACATGCATAATAGATAGACACATGTGCATGCACACACACTGACACAGTGATGCCTCCATATACCAGCCTCCCTCGCTGTGAAGAATGGGACATATGCAAATGGGAGTCCCGGCATGGGCCGTAGTTTCCCACAGGCAGAGGGAGAAAGAGCGTTCCTCCCCTCTCCACACTCTTTCAATGGGCCTTTTCTTCCGTCGTAGAGCCCTCTCTATGGCCATAGTGGTCCACTGCATAGGTAGCAAAACCCCTTTCTCTCCTCCCCTCTAAAGCCTTAATACACAATAGCTCACTTAAGCATTCTCACACACACACACACACACACAAACACCCCCCCACACACACACACACACACACACACCAGCCAATAAAGCACAACCATGCACAGCTACAAAGGGGTTCATGAGACTTGGACCCTTTTGTAGAGGAGCAAGTGGGGAATGCAGAAGGAGAAATAAAGCTCTTTTCTTGCAGGGTTTCCTGCACCTCTACCAACGAGAGCATAATCGGGATAATCATTAATCTCCATTTGCAAAATCACAGACAAGCTTGGAGTGCTATTTACTTCCAAAATCACTTCTGATGGCCTAACATACGTAACCAAGGAAGCAATGTACTGGCTGTTATTAGACCTAGCTAGAGTACAGTTCTTGTTTTGAGGAGCGTATACGTGGTCCTAATGGCATGTTAATACTAAGTTTGTATCCTTCTGAGTATCTAAAGCTCTATTGTACCATTATGTGTATTGCTTGAAGCCTTTTTTTGCCTTAAGCAATACAGAAAAGGTCGCTTTGAGTCACCCATTTCCCTTTCTGGCCTTTCCAGCAAGTCTAATTAACAAAACAAAGGTGCCAATTTCCTTCTCTAAAACGTTAAACAGATTTAAAACAAGTGGTGATACACAAACATCTAAACACAAAATTGAACTCAGTCCAACACACTCTTAATAATGTGCTGCACACTCTTTTACACATTCTCACACTCTAGCCTTTCTCAAGAGGGCATCCATGTTGTTATGCAAAACATAAGATGGGTGAGAGGAGCTAGCCCGCCAGTTTACAACAGCCCCTCAATGACACCTCAGCAGGCCTCCAAAAAAACTGACCCCTCACCTCCTACAGTCCCTCCCCCACCTGACCTCCACATGGGGGAAGAGCTTGCCCTAAAGGGGATGGTCTGAATGGGGAAGAAGGCATGTAGAGAAGAAACAGAGCCTGGCCCAAACCGAGATCAATTCAATGTGTGTGTGTGTGTGTGTGTGTGTGTGTGTGTGTGTGCACTCAGAGCTTTGACACACAGCCAATTTGTTACGCTGGACGCCTCACAATGGCACAGGGGGAGAAAGTGAAGTCATACTCGAGGCAATGCATGGGCGCCCATGGCAAAGGTCACTCAACATCTCCCTGCTACTGTGTCAGAGAGTTAGAGAGGTAAATATAGAGGGATCAGAAGAAAAACACAAAGAGTAAAATATGATAGAAGAGGAGAAGAGAGGCTGAGGTAAGGGGGATGGGGCGCTGGTGGATTTTTCTCCTGACTCAGCGATTTCAATTGGACTCGAGGAGGAAGTCCCTAAAAGACAGCAGATAAATGAAAGGTTTCTAAACTTTGCATGCCGGGAGGAGATCTTTTAAATGTTAACAGATGGCTTTTAAAATGTTTAGCATCTATTCATCTCACAGTAATGCACCCCAAAAAGACACCCAGAACAATTCAAACCAAACCAAACCACGCATTTGTTCACAGCCAGGTGAAGACTTGTGTATTAAGGCCTAGTGAAAATTGCCTTTTGTTAATTTAAAAGGAATTGGCTGCAATCGTCAGTTCTCCATCACAGACTTCTGGTGCAAATAAATTTTGAATAAACTAAAATCGAAATAAATTTTTATGACATTAAAATAAAATTTATGACTGCACGAGCATAGTTGCTTTGTTGTGGTGAACGTTGAAGGGTCCTTCATATTGCAGCACAGAACATCCAACATAAAGGAAGCCTGCATGCATGAGATTTTACATAATACTATAATTTCAAATAATAATATAAAAATAGCAGGGCTGCAGGATATTGAAGAAAAATGTGATAACTTGTTTAAAGTTTTAAGTATTACAATTATTAAGTTATCACAAGCCCTTGCATACGATATGCATACGGTATGTGCATTCGCAATATTTCGATCATTTCGATATACTGTGCGTAGCGAAGTAACGATTCACTCAACTCACGATGCGATACGAATCACGATACTGGTTTCACAATGCGATTTTCTCACGATTTTTTTTTTAACAAAATGAGATTTAAGACAAATTATAAATGAAAAAGTGTCCTTTTATTACTTCTCAGACAAAATGCTGCACATTTCTTTGTGAAATTGAAATATGTTATGTCAAATAACAAAACTCGATTGAAATTTTAAAACAAATCCCAAATCAAATAAATAAAGAATACAAATAAAAGAAATCTCTTCATATAAACAAATTAAGGCTTTGCCTGTGCTCTTTCCTTGCTTGGATTTTTTTTACATGTTTTTTTAAAGAAATATCAGCATATCCACATTTTCTACGATAGAAAACGGTCTCATATCTTTTGCCATGAAAACACCGATGCACCTTGCGATCTCCGTGGCTTTCGCGCTCGTCGCCGCAAGTAGGGCTGCAAATCTGCCGGTCAGTGTGGTTTGGCCTATTAATAGCTCTTTACGTGCAGACGGAGGTGACTGGAGCTTCTCACTGTGGTGACGGTTTATATACTGCATCATGTTTGTTGTGCTATTAGTGTATATTAACATCGTCTTGCAGTATCTGCACACAGTTTTTGTTTTGTCTGTAACCACCTCACCGCATTCATTTTTAGTCTTCGGAATGCCAAAATGCCGCCACACCTCTGATTTGAATGAGGAACGGGCATCCTCAACATCAACATCTACACTTGCTGCCGCCATGTTTGCTACTAATGCTATAACTTGTTTGCTGCTATCGCGCCTGTAAAGCGAGGTCACAGTACACAGCTTCAGCACCCCCGCTGTTTAAAACGTGTATTGCGATTCGTTTAACATCTCAACCGACTTGAAGCGTCACATATTTTCATCGATTTTCAACTGGCTCAGAGTGCATCGTTACATCCCTAATTGTGCAGCCCTAAAAAAATAAGTGCTATGGTATACAATTAATCAGGACGACTTTTGTTCACCACAGTTTGTTACTGTTTACAGCTGGCGAGTTAGCTAGCTTGCTTGCATCCGACTCTGTCAGAATGGCAAGCAAGAACTCGCAAAGTTCTCTACTATGTGTATATGTAGCACTGTACACAGTTCTTCTAAACGAATTTAGTAAAGCTGAATTACAGTACTCTTCTCCAATGTGTCCACATTCTCACAATACCACTAGCACAAATGCCAAACAGCATTTATAAATTTCTCACTGCACCAAAATGAACACTTTTTCTGTCGAACACATGTTAAAAGGAGACACAAACTGAAAAGTTTTCTTTCTACTTTATGCTCACATACTTCATGGCTCTAAGGTGGAGAAAGTAATTAAAAGTTGTTTTTTTTAGCAAAATAAAGTCCACCACACCTACGACGATGGGCCTGTTGGCCTACGCCTCTCTCTCAGGGAACCGAGAGTAAACTAAATATCTGTTTTACAGCTAACATTGTGGTGTGTATGTAGGTGTGTGTGTGAAAAGGTTGTGCCCATGTGCAAAAACAGAAGTGTAAATTTGGGGCTTTACAACATCTCAAATTATACAAAAAACATCAAGTTCCTTTGAAACATAACCTCCATTTTGCCAAGCCACTACAAAGAGCAGCACTACCCATGGAGCGCTGCCCTGTTTATTTTCTTAACCATGCTAATACCGGTCAGCCACATTCCTGTGCTCCCAAACTGGGAGGTTTCAGATTGCCCTGTGGTATTCCTGTGAGCATGGAGGTGGAGGGGAACAGTGAGGAGAGGAGAAGAGAGGCCTGGCCCATGAACGGCAAACACCTGTCGCACTGTGGACCGTTAACACCTCCGTGTTACGCTTTCCCTTCCTTCAGGTCACATGACTCAGGAAGGCTGCCCTGTCAGAAATGCTGATATATTCAAGACGTGCAGTGATTGAATACAAAGCCAGTACTTTCCCATAAGTTTGCAATTGTGCTTAGGGCTTCACGGTGCTTACAGTGGCTTTATTTAGTTTTTATGAACATTACCTCACCATGAGCCTATTCACCATGAGCCTATTTCTCCATTCCAGAGAAAACTTCTGCTAGAGTACTATAGAATAAGGTATAGGAGGACATATTCCTTCAGAGCTGGTCAACCACCTGAGGTACTTACATCAATCAAGAAACATTTCATTAATATTGTGTAGCCACTGTGAGACCATCGTCCATCATTTATAATGTTTTGCTGTCTAGATGGGAGCTGTTTGAAACAGCTGTCATGGTTCAGGTGGTGTGAAGGTGTGTAAAAAAAAACACAGCTTCAAGTGGCACTCCCAGCTTGCACTAATGAAGTGTCTCCCATCTGAAAAATTCTTCACCTGTGCCCTAACAACCCCTACTCTCTAAATAAGGGTGAACAGTTCACCCCGACACAAAGCAACAGCCACACCAAAGATTTTTCACCTGGTGGTTAAGTGCTACCTCCTGCTCGCTGTGAACTGAGACAACCCCCACCCCCTCCAACCCCCAAACAATGTTCTCCACACACAACACACACACACACACACGATCAGTGAGGATGGTGACAATCTATGGAATTATAACTTAATGCAATTTGATTACATCCATCTATATGATCAGAAGACACCTTGGTCAAATAATACAAGCAACACATTGAACGCTAGTTTATTTTCCTTTCGTAGCTGTGACTAATTGGGTCCAGGGATTGGTTAAAGGGGGATTTGTTTTCAAATAGGAGTCAGATGGTCAGCTGTCAGCTGACAGCCCTAAACACCTCAGCACGCCTCCTCAGGCTCAGTCAGCCATGCCGTGACCACTTGGGAGATTTCGGAAGGCAAATCTGCAATCAGATGTGCTTTTAGAAAAAGGCAGTGAATATGAGTAGTTTCCATATGTATATGACTATTAGACTCCGGTTAGTCTTTCTGTGATCAGCCAGCGTGATCACGTACATGAGTAATACACATAACGCAATAGTCACTTCTCGATGCAATTGTCTGGAGAACTATGTAAAAAAAATTTTTTTTAAAATTAAGAGTTCAACTTTTTTATAGACCTTACAGAAGACAAAGTGCCAGTAATAAACATAAATACATGTAAAGCCTTTTTCTGTCAAACAGTAAAAAACAAAAGTGCAGTGTTCATGTTATTGCTGAACAGATAGATACTTCCATAAAAAGTGCACACAGTGTTGATCATAACATAACATATAACATAACATCATAACAGTCTGAACTGAATACACAGTGTGATCAGCCATCATTGCCCCCTGTGAAGGAGAAGTGGGCGGGGCGTATGCTAATGACGAGTGTCAAATCACTGACCCTGTTGGTTGAGGTCAGAGCCAATCACGGGCCAGTTATTAAACTGCATTATACAATACTAAATATGTATGTATACCAGTACTGAAGAATGCATGAACTGTTTCTTGTAGAAGTAAGATATCTGTCGGGAAAACAAACAAACACACACACACACACACACACACACATATATATATATATATATATATATATAATTTTTTAACAGATATTTTTATCCTTCCAATCAACTGCTCTTTACTGTATGATGAGCTCAGGTGTCTGCGGTACCTGCAGTGCGGTGAGAGCTCTGAGCTCTGATTAAAGCATCGGGTTCACACACAAATCCAGCAATGCTGACTGACTCACATCATCAGACTGAACATGACCTCCCAGCACATCTCTAGTCCTAAAACACATCGGTGTCCGTCTTTAACGCAACAATAAACGGTGTGCAAACAATCAAGCGCTACCTTTTCAGTCCATAACTCCTGGCACTTTCCGGGATCATGACCACGCACAATAACGACACACACACACCGACAGCGTGTAGAAAAGCCCCTGTCAGCATGCGAGACACCAAAAGCGGCTGTTTTTCTACCTGCACAAGTTGACATTTGGTGCAACGCCTTTGCCTCCCAACACCTTTCAAAACGGATGCAAACGGTGTAGTCTGTGTCCGCGTTCACAAATCAGCTGCACAGCACTGAAAAACACACAGGCTCGAGATTTCTTCCCATTCATAAACCCTGAGCGATGTTTTATGCCTCCGATCAGTCGAAAGCAAAGCTGCGTGCTGAGAGCACCGCCAGGGAGCGCATGGCGGAAACGGAACCTAAACACCGTTATTTCTCAAGTGGCTCATAAACAGGAGAAATCGACAAAACGACAACCCCATAGTAGCACTTTAGTCTTTATATCTGGAACATAAAGTCTTCAGATAGACTAATTAAAGCAGGAGCGACATGTTTTCAGCAGAAAACATAAACAAGTCCGGAACAGAGCTTAGAAATAACTAAAGCGACTCATGTAAGATCTCAAACACACACACACACACACACACACACACACACACACATAACGACATAAAGACGCCTGGATACAGCTCAGGAATCCCATAAATACAGTACAAGTCGGAAGTAACTCGTTATTAGCTTTAACGAACAATAATAAGCAGATAATAAGCTGATATGGTGAAAAACAAAACTTCGATGATGTTCGAGCGCGTGCAAAAGCCAAAAAGTTCATTCTCATAAAGTGGTCCAGTCCCAGCGTGAACTCCTGTCCTGCAGCCAGTCCGAGAGAGATTGATCAGACTCGCTGGTCTGTACTGGTCTGGTCTGTACTGGTCTGTACTGTATGTATATAACAGCATACACACGCCGCATTCCTTATATAGGCTGAGCTGCAGTTGTTGTAGCCGCGCAGATTCCTTTCCTTTTCTCCTTCGAGTTGCCACCCAGAGACAGAAATGTGGCTACAGCCTACAAACAGGTTCCTTCACCCACCGCCTCACACACACACACACACACACACACACGCTAACGGTGCTGAAAAGATGCTTCACGGCCAGTGTATGGCTTAGACACGCCCTTATTGTTCTTAGACAACTTCCCGCAAAGTTTTTTTTTTTTTTTAGAAAACCACACAACAACGAAATGAGGACTTTAGGACTTTCCGTTTCTTCTTCTTCTTCTTCTTCTTCAGCCAAACAGCGACGCGTGTTTCCCGTTATCTGAGTAACGGTTTACTCAACCGAAAGCTCACACCTTTTAACCAATATGTCGAGGTCATAAATCCCCCACTGTGCTCCAGGAGTGTATTAGTGGCCGTGTTTGTTTTGATACTGGGAGACTGTATATTAAGGTATATAGTGGGCTAGCACACTGGCTACCTGCTACCACGCAGTACACAGCCGACAGCGGAACAGCCCATTGTACCGAGTATAAGTTTATACCCACACGAAAACGCGACAAACTTCACGAAAAAAACACACACACACTTTCTAAACACACACATACGCTTCGTCAAAACACTTCTAAGCCACGTTAAAGATAAACAAACAAACAAACAGGTTGTTTTGAAACGGAGCGGAGATTAGACTATAAACAGGTACATTCTGCGAGAAAATAAGTTTGAAGGAAAACAGTCGATGATAAGGAAAATAAAAACAAAACTACGGTCCTCGGATTGATCAGGAGAAGAGTAAATTCTGTAGGAAGTGTGAGGAAAAGTAAAGAGTAAAGGAGAAAAGTAAACAGGGAGCAGTGAGCGCATGGGGCTGTGAGCGTATAACGGTCCAGGGTGCGCGGTGCCGCTAGGCGGAGAGAGCCAGGTATAACGGTACACTCTCTCTCTCTCTCTCTCTCTCTCACACACACACACACACTCACACACACACCGCTACTTTCCGCTGACTTTGGCTGATTGGAAAAGTCCCGCCGCACAATTTCAGCCTCCGATCGAGTCAAGTATGAAGCCAAAACGCTTTTTTACTCACCGCTCGTCCTCTTTGGGTTCGCCTGCTTTCTGCGCTTACACCTGGGGCCATCCGCCATGATCCTTTCGCTGCGTGTAAATGCCGTGGCGGAGAGTCACCTCCTCTCGGCCCCCACACCTCCCCTCCACCTCCCCTCCCTCCCCTAACACTCCACCTCCCCTCCCTGCACCTGGTTTACGACACTCGGCTTTACGGCAATATACCTTCTGGCTGCATACACCTCTCTCTCTTTCTCTCGCTCTCTCTCTCTCTCTCTGTCTGTCTCTCTCTCTCTCTCTCTCTCTCTCTGTGTGTGTCACTCTCTCTCTCTCTCTCACCGGAAACCGCACACTACTGTACTGAACAGTAGGCTGTGCCACTAGCCTGCCACCTGTGGTATAGGCTAATACGGTAGTATATTTCGGACAGAGCCTCTTTCTCACACACACAGTATTTTTCACAACTCACACATGTCCCTACAGCCATCTTCACTGCTTTCACGCCTCACTTTGCTGCTTTATTTGGTACTTTTCAAGACTGGACACATGGTACCTTAATGCCACACAGTGCTTTTCCTATAAGTTTCATCACTATGTTTGAATGAAATAGCTAGGAGAGATTATCACCGGCAGCATGTTGGTACAAGGTGCACCGGTTTAACAGTGAGATCGGGTTATTCCTGCGGGTTTTCTGGTTTCCTTCCCCCAGTGTCTCAACCGTTCAGGCTCTGAGTTAGTGATCAGAAGGTCGGGGGTTCAAGCCCCAGCATCGCCACGCTACCACTGTTGGGCCCTTGAGCAAGGCCCTTAACCCTCTCTGCTGTATCATAGGGGTGTTATGACTGGCATCTCATTTTCAGTCCCTCCAGGATTTTGCGATCGCACAAACGAACAAATACTGCAGTATGTGGAAGAGCTTGCAATTTTTCAAAACTTCCACAGATTTTCCACAGATGTGCGCCAGCTCGCTGGGCCCTCTTTGATTCACGTGCATCGAATGTGAGTACAGCTAAAAGGTCTCATTTTCCAACAAACATCACTGTGAAAGACCATGCAAAATAATTTGGTGCAATTGTAATTTTGCCAATTCAAGTAGTTTTCTGAAAAAAAAGAAAGCACAAAAAACTCTGGACTGCATATTCCCACTCCGCACCCAGTGTTCCTGCCGCAACTCTGACCAGGATAAAGTGAATATTGAGGATGAATGAAAATAAAATAAAATGTGAGTGGTGTGTCCAGGCTTGTAGTCATGGTGTGCCAACAGAAGGCAAGATCACACTTCACTGTTCATTCTATTCTCACCACCTTTATATATAATCATGGTTCTCAAAGTGGGGTCCAGGGACTCGCAGTGGTCCATGAAGCATAGGCATGGGGATCTGCAAGTTTATATTGTTGGTTACACTGGTGGAAAACCCTTACAGTTATTAACCTGTTTGACTGGTTGTTTGAATTGAATGGGTTAAACTTTAATAACAAGTAGGCCTTTAAATAATGTCAACTTGGACTCATAATTGCTGTACAGTTTCTGATGCTCAATGGAGTCAAAATGTGTATGGCACAACATTTGTTTAAATCAGTAGAGTCTAGATATAATCAGTCCACTCTGCATGGATTATGAAGGTGTAATAGAGATGAACTGAGGTGGAAAGGCTTATTTCAAGGGTGACAACTGCCACCCTGTACCACCCATGTGACCACGCCTCAGCATATCTCATGTCATCCTAATCTATTCTACCAACAGAAGAGGTCTCTGAATAACCCAGTGAGCCCCAAGTGACCAGAGACATGCATAAACATCTATTATTAGGCCAATCTAGCTTAATACTTTCAGCTCACAGATGATGGAAACTGGTGGTGTTGATGCAGTAAGTGACATCGCCAGTTTTTTTATTTTGTGTGTGTGTGGAAAATGGTTACCTGTCTGCTACTGTCTTCAACATTGTTTTTCTGGGGTGTTTCAGGTAACTATGTCCCTCAAAAAATGGGGTGCATGGTGGATTAGTGGTTAGCATGTTTGCCTTGCACCTCCAGGGTTGGGGTTTCGAATCCCTGTGCTTCGGGGGTTTCCTTTGTGTACTCCGGTTTCCTCCTCCAGTCCAAAGACATGCATTGTAGGCTGGTTGGCATTTCCAAATTGTTCGTAGTGTGTGAACGTGTGTGCGATTGTGCCCTGTAATGGCGTCCCCTGCCTTGTGCCCTGAGTTCCTTGGGATAGTTTCCAGACTCCCCTGCGACCCTGTGTAGGATAAGTGGTATGGAAAATGGATGGATGGATGGATGGATAGACTCTTGTGATATCTCAGTAAATCCCACTAATCAGTCTTATATGATCAATACTCGTTTTTTCTTACCTGATACAAGGTAAAAAGATTTGTACAACTTTAAACAAATGTGTGTCTGGATTTCACTTGATTTCATACAAACAAATGAACTCATTCGTTTCATGGTCCTAACCTTAACCTTCATACCGTTTCACAGAAATTGAGCTGTGAGAAGTTTTATGTATTTGCAAGGGTGAAACCATATTGGTAAGGATATAGGATGCCTGCCACTGGAATGCTAATTTTCCTTCTTTGTACGATAGATCAGAGTAGCGTAATTTTATTACATAAAAAAGTGACAGATCAAGGTCAGTGTCTCTGATTGGTGGCTTTCAAAGCAAAGCATATCGGATCTTAAAAGACTGACTCCACCTGACGTCCCATTTTACCTGATATCACCTCTAATGTGCTTTGCATACTGACAGGAAAATTTCTATTTTTAATATTTTATTGGACACTTTGATTTTTATTTATTATTACATACATTAGTGCTTACATGTTTAGGTGTAGCTTACAGGCAACGTCAGCATATTGTTGCTCAGATTGTGTGTGAGTGTGTGTCTGTAGGAAGAAGGAATGCGATGTGTATCCCAAGGCACAGCAAGGATCATGGGACCCTTTCTGTAATGATTCAATCCTCTACCCAATGAAAGAGCTCGCTGTTCCCCTGGGACTGTTTATGCTGTTGCATACAACCAGAGAGAGAGAGAGAGAGAGATACAGACATGAGATAAAGAAAGAGAGATTGGGGAAAAATAGGGAGACTGATAGAAAGAGAGAAACAAGGAGAGGCAGGGAATGAGAAATAAAAGATGCCAGAAATGGTTAGCAGTGTCCACATCGAGTAGGATGTTTCGTGTCCTATCAGACAGAGTTAATAATAAAGATTTACAAGCCCCTGACCACATGATGAGAGTTTCAGAGATATGATAACATCAAGGCAACATGTGAAAAACTGAATTCATACTAATGGAAACACAAGAGTCATGTGACGCAAACACTCACATGCAATACAGGGTGGTGTAGAGCTGTTTTTCTGTTCCAGGTCACAAACGTGTGTGTTGTACAGTAGCAGTGCTGGTGTTAGCGAGGGCAGCACTGGGCTATTCTTGTACCTGCTGATGACTATCAGGTTTCTGATGGACCTCAGCTGGGTGTGGTACAGGATTGAGTGGACATTGCGTTTTCTATTAGGTATTTATATAATATAATGTAGTATACAGGGAAACCCCAAAGAACAAGCATATTTATCTTATATAATATCAATATCTCTTTATCTGTCAGCCAAAAATCCATTTAATTAGACACACACCCTAACTTCTGAAGCAGCAAATTGATTTCAGAGTGTGTCTATAGTAATAAATATCCTGAAATCATGTTTATGTTTCAAATATGTTCATTATCATTGGAAACTATGAAGTAAGTGGGTCAAATGATGCAATTATTGCATTAAATCATACATTTTAAGGACCACCTTTTTATCTGAAATCGTTTTTCTGTTGCCTCCTTTAGATCATTCCCCATGTGCTCTTTTACTCAATGTGAAGGCCAGACTGGATTGAAGAAGGTGCTAGTCCCTTCATCATGTCAGTGCTTTCCCCTGACTGTGGCTGCACACAGTGAATTATTCAGCAGGACAAAGTGCTCCACTCGTAGGGTGAGGCCTGAAAGAACAACACATTATAGGAGCATTAACATCCACAGCATCTCAGTGGCAACAGTGCTAACGGCTTTATTTTAATGCTGATAATTGCTCCAGATTGGATACACGTAGTAATGTTTCCTGATTCTTGGAAACTTTTTCGTTTCTACATTAAATCACACGAGTAAAAGTGCAAAAGCTTTGGCCTCAAGAGGTCAAATTCTAGCGCAAGGCAGACAAGTCGTTCTTAAATATTCTTACTGAACATAAAATGCACCAATCATTTATTATTGGTATTTCCTAACATATTTTGCTTATGCGTAGTGCTCATAGAGCCACATGACACTTAAAACCCTTCATGGAATCTGACATAAACCTATATAAACATTCCATAAAGGCTTTTTTTCCAAAGAGCATCAGTTGACAGTGACGATTTTGACATCAAGCAACGTAACACCTTGAACACCTTGAGTTAAAAAAAAAAAGTTAATCTTGTTATTCTTCTTCTTAGATTAATAGAGCGTCCCCCAAGTCCATGTGAATAAACTAGAAATGATCATGTATTAAAATGAGTGTATTAATATACACCTATCATCAGCACTGCTGTCAGAGCTGCTGTTATAGAAAATGAATTAACACCTTCTGACCAATCAGATTCAAGAATTCAACAGAGCTAGGATATAAGTTGCAATAACATACTATTTTTTTTTAGCTCAGTAACTTCTTGTATATTAGAATGATGCGTTATAGTTCTTTATGTTAAATGGTCTGCATTCATTAACCTTTTTAACCTTTGTGGTTCTACAAAGTGCTTTACACTGTTTCTCATGCACCCATTCACACACACACACACACACACACACACACACTCACACACTCACACACACCAACGACAGCAGAGCTGCCATGCAAGGTGCTAGCCTGCCACTGGGAGCAACATGCGGTTCAGTGTCTTGCCCAAGGACACTTCGGCGTGTTGAGTCATGTGGGCCGGGAATAGAACCGTCAACCCTGCGATTAGTGGACAAGGCTTTAATGTTCTTTACAGCAGTGACAGAGTTATGCATATTTTCTCTGGCATTTCTGCAAAGTGAGTTTCACCATCATCACCTTATACTAATTTAGAAGGAGTTTAGTGTTAATGTTTGACATCAGTGAATAACATCATCACCATCATACGTCTAAAATTAGAAGTCAGAAATCTTATAATACAGCCTTATTTGAACACTTGACTCAAATATTATAACAACCTGATCTCAAAATTGCAGAAAGCAGTCTTCATGACAGCTATGAGTTGTTATAAATCATTTATGCTGGTGGCAGGCCTCCCTACAAACACTAAAGTAAAATTAAAGCATTTTTTATTTTTGGGAATGATAATTGGGGAAAAAAGGTAATATTTCAAATGAAGGCAAAGGAAAACAAGGCTTGTAATATCATTTTTAAGGCCATGACATCCACGCAGGACTTTCTGGGGAACTTACTTATATGACGCTATGTTGATAACACTATAGTGCCTTAGACTGCCACGTTACTAGTCTGTACTGGCTCCAACTGTAAATATCTGGAAAAGGAAGGGTCAGAGAGAGAGAGAGAGAGAGAGAGAGAGAGAGATTGAACTATATTTGATGAACTGGATTGAGCTTGGAGCCCTAGTGGTACCACAAAAAATCCCAAAACGTGTATTTTAACCTGTGTTTTTGGATTTTTGTTTTACCACTAATGGCTCCAAGCCCAATCAGATCCATCAGTCTCTCTCTTTCTCTCTCTCTGACCCTCTCCTTCCCTTTCCTATGGCTTAGAAACTAAGTAAACAAACAAACCACTTTGCAAGGATCATGTCTCAGACACATGGTGTACGTATATACAAGGTATACATCACTGAGTGAACCTGACTGGGCCTGGAACCAGAACACTAACAGATGCTGAAACATAAAGGTGAATAACAGACTCACTGGCTGCAAGAGAAGGTGTTTTAGTAAAGAGCTGGCTTCAACAAAGATCAGTGACGAGGTGTTTCGAAAGCCACACATACTCTCGCATTCTTGCTTTTATGCTAAAGCAGAGCAGACTGGAAAAAAGACAGAGGTATAATTCAATGGAAAGTCCAGTCTTTTCCCGTTTTCCTTGGATCAAGCTGTTTTAGCATGAAGTCATATTTTCTTGTGCCAGTGGAAAACAAAGAGTAAAAATAATGCTACCTCAAATATGAAGCAGCATACAGAAATTTGGTTATTAAAGCAGTAACCAGGATGTTAGAAGCCTCTGTTTTGAGGTGGTGATGATGGGACCACCCATCTAGATTAAAATATAACTTGACTGCCTTCAGGAGCCACTGAGCTGATTCCAGTGCGCACATGGAAAGCAGCAGGTTAAAGCAACTCGGTGACTTCATCAAACAAAGTCATATTTTTCAGCCAATTAAGTAAAAAGTCAGGAATACCAGACCTCTATTTCTGTCTGTCATTTTCTCCTTGTACTTCTTTTTTATTTTATTTCTGTCATTATACATGACCGTCCCCCCATCCCCCCCCCTTTTTTTTACCTCCTGTGTCTCTAATGCATGGGAGGAGGCAGACAGGGGCTTGGAGAGGATGAGGGGGGTGAAGGCAGAAAGCCATCCTCCGTGCTCTACATTAAGGGATCAGGCTGTGTCTCTGTAAATGAGTATTGATCCTGCTTCTGGCGGGATCGTTTAGGAGATTAATGCTGGCAGTAGTTGTGGTGATGGTGGTGGGAGGAGGGTCTCCAGCCGAGGCAGGGAAGCCGAGGCAGAGCTACCCAGGACAGAGGACCTGCTGTGGGGTGCTGAGGAGAACAAACCCCTGCCTCCCCTCCTCACCATCTGGACCAAACGCCCAGGGCACCAGCTGCATGGGGGAAGGGTATAGAGAGAGAGAGAGAGAGAGAGAGAGAGAGAGAGGTGGAGAGTAACAGACTGAGAGAGGAAGAAAGGAAGGAAGAGGGGGAAGGATAAAGGGATGAAAATGAAAAGAGAGCTGCAAATGAAAGAGAGCTGCAAATGAAAGAGAGCACATAAGGAAGAACGAGAATGAACCCTTGCGAAGCCAAGACACTGACTGTGAAAGAGAGGGAAGTGAAGAATCACAGGCAGCAAAGAGAAACAAGAAGCACAGGACGATAACAGCAATGAAAGGATATTAAACATGACCATAGATTTGTATGATGAATGCATGAATACATCAGATCAGAATATAAGAGTATGGGAGTGGCATGGAAAGAATGAGAAAGATGTGAGAGAGAATAAAATGTGAGAGGGAAAATAAAAGAAAGAGACAGGTGGGAGAGAAACTGAGCTAAACATTAGAGCTGATGAGAGAAAGAGAGAGAACAGAACAGAGGAAATCAGCCATGATGGATTAGAAGAGGAAAAAAGGGAGTAAGAGAGCAGAGTGGCTAAAGTGGCCCAGGGGAATCTCCCCAACATGGGGCCTAAGGAAAACCATTACAGAATTACAGAGCGAAAGAGAAGAATTCGTTTAAAGGTGCATTTTGGAAGCCCGTAAGAGTATAACAAACTCAGGAAGCTGGATGCCGGTGCGGAATCTTTAATGAACAATATGAAGCAGAACAATAAAACAAAACTGAGACAAAAACTTCACATAAACGAAGTTAAGGAACTAGTCACATTACAAAGTGTCATGAATCTTAAACAGCCCCCTACTTCCTATTCCCTGCAAAATACAAGCTGCATTATGGGTAGTCTGCATCAGTATGCAAAAATAGTTGAGCTCTAACCTACTGTTGGATTGTAGGAGTATACAGGGTTATTCTACACTATACTTTCAGATATAATTTAAAATGCAAAACTCCCTGTCTATTGCACTTGAGAAGGGTATAAGTAACAGACTTCTAATGAGGAGCTGGTGACTAGCAGACCACAGACACATAGCACTGTAGAGCACTGAATTGTTGGCTGTTGTGTTATCTTTGATGTGTGTGTGTGCTGTGAACTGTGTTGACCGTATCGTGTTGTGACCAAACATCAAGGAAAATTCTTAATACATGTAAAAGTATATGGCAAATTAAATGATTCTGATTCTGAATAGGAGGAGGAGTGACTGGAGGTGTGCCAAAGAGATATAATATACATCACACACTTTGAATTGCTGTTTTATCAGGTAAACCTATCATGGCCTATAGGTGCACTTTAATTCTTGCACACAGTGTGTTAATGCCAAATCAGTGCAAACTGACCACCAAGGTGCTGCATTCACAAAGAACTTTTATCTTACCACTAAGAGTTCTCTTAGTTCAATGCCACTAAACTAAGAGTTTCTAACTAAGGCTAGCTGAGAGCTTTTCCTTAAAACTTATTCACAAAACTGCTGAAAAGAATATTTACTAAGAAATAAAGGAGGAGGAGTTTTGTGATGGATTGTTTCACCAAATTCAACCTGAAAACATGCCAAAAGAGTGTAATGTCGGTGATGTATCTTCAGTATTTAAGTGTAAGAACTTAAATGTTAAGCACTAAATATAAATAAAAATAGATCAAGGGAATGGTCAATCAAATTATATAATATAAATTATATACGGAATAATGAATGAAGAAAAGCTGTAATGGAACAAGGAGTTTGTTTACGGTGATGATGTGCATAGCTAAACAAAGTTCTCTTCCGTTACATGATGTGTTAGCATATATCATATTAATATATCATATTAGGTCATGTTAGTATGTCCCAGTACTTGCATACTCTTTGGCTACACACTCAAATGTATGTACTTTTTCTTCTCACAAAGAGTACAAACTTTTAGTGCATAGTGAAAGTAAGTGAATTGGGATGTAGCACTTATTTGCAGCAAAGTCAGTGTAGCCTATTAATTTGCCATTTAGGATGGTTTGTGGTTTAGTCTTAAAGATATTTTTGCCTGCTCTCATGTCAACACAACATTGTTGCATTGTGGTTCTCTCGTGAACGCCTCAGAGATCTATGCAGAAGCGAAGATATTTTGTGAATAAAGACTTAATTTGAGTGTTTTTGCTCACACAAAGCATTCCTATCGCTTCATAAAATTGGGATCAAACCACTGGAGTCACATGGATTACTTTTACGATGTCTTTATGAACTTTTTCGAGCTTGAAAGTTTTAGTTAGTTGCACTGTAAACGTATGGGCAGAAATCTACCAGGTTTCATTAAAACTGTCTTTATTTGTGTTCCAAAGATGAATGAAAGTCTTACGGGTTTGGAATGACGTGAGGATGAGTAACTGATGACAGAATTTTTGGGTGAACTATCGCTTTAATGAATTACAATTCATCTGGTCTACCCCTATTTGCAGTTTTAGAACCTACTTTTAATGCTAAAATGTTTTGTTAATTACTTTTAGAAAACAAAAACAGGATTTCCTCTTAAATCAGCCTGTTCTCAGCTACGTTTGGTCTTAAACTTTTGTTTCTGAATACAGCCCCAGATGTTATATCCAACTAAGAGTGGTGCTGTGGTCAGAAACACTAATAAAGTGCTAAAAGACGAACACAAGCTGTGCATGGAAAAGAAAAGAAAAACAGTCTCTAACTTTACACCTACAAGATGCACCAAACAATTGCTAGTAAATGGACACAGAGTTTAAAAACCTCAGTAACTTCACTGCACCCGATATACTTGTATTAATGCCAAGCACACAACCAGTTAATGTTAGTGTCATCCACCACCCAAATAATATCTGTTCAGCTCTAGCCACTTGTTGCTCCCTTTAAATTGATGGAAAGATGGAATGGGTGTAGATACAAGAACACTAATAAAGCGGCCAGTGAGTGTATATTTTCCTTAGAGGAATAGTTTAGCCAAAAAATGAATTTGATAAAAAATTTTGCTAAGGTCACACGAAAGTTTCTAGTGCTATGAGGCTCATATAAAGAACAAGTGATGGAATCGTATCAATGTAACCTCCATACTTGAAAAAAAATGTGTTAAAATCAAGAACAGGGGGGTTTCGAGTATTCTGATTTAGCTTTGTCTGCAAGTAGAATAAATTTGATTGTGCAAATGTAATTTCATATGAGAAGAAATCTAAGAGCTGAATGAACTTTTGGCAGCAATACAAAAGGAATTGTTTATCACACATAATCACAGTTGCGCTAGCTTACCTATAATGGCCAACAATATGTTAGCATTTTTAGAAAACACAAAACTGGTATCGTGTCAGAGCATTGCACATGTTCTTGTATTTTAGTGTGAACGTCCAGCAGTAGAAAGTCCAGTTATGAAGGTCATAATGCTGAAACTATTCCAGCGTCTTGCAGTCGTCAGGCCCAACAATGGAATGTTTTAAAGCCGAGCTCATGATGTCAGTTGTACACTGCTGCCCCTTCCAAGAGCAAATTTGTTATGAGATCACTTCCCGTTCTACAGATTGTCCTTGAACGGAGCTGTGGGACCGACGCCCAACAGGGTCCAGCTGCTCCCAGAGTAGATGAACATCAGGCCAATTGCTGCACAGTGCTTCAACATCTGTAACTCAAGCATTTCAAATAAATGTCTTCATCTGTTGTGTGAAAAGGTATGGAGCATTAAGTGTAAAGGGCATCCACATACAGACAGGTGACAAAGGGGAAAAAATGGTGGTTTGGGTCCACTTGTCCATTTAGAGGGAAGAGTCACTGCAAATGAGTTATTCTGAATCATCACCTTTATCTTATGATCAAACATTTCTATGCTGATGGGAGTGATCTCTTCCAGGATGACCTCACAGCCATTCACTGGGTTTGATGAAGATGAAAATGATGTAAATCATATGCGATGACCTTCACAATTACCAGATCTCAACTCAGTCGAACACCTGTGAGAGATTTTGGACTGGCGTGTTAGACAGTGCTCTCCACCACTATCATCAAAACACCAATTGAGGAAAAATCTTTAGGAAGAATGGTGTGTATTCCTCCAGAGACATGCAGAATCTATGCCAAAGATCACAGATGATAGACATTACTAGACACACTTTATGTTTTTCCTTTAATTTTACACCATGTCTGTATCTGCTAATATACTGGTCAATATCTAAGAATGACTTTGAAAGGTACTTATGTTGCCTTGTTACTAAACCATTTGTCCAAAGGCCTGATCTGAAAAAGAATTACACATGATAACGTGAATTTGTCTGGGTAGAAATGTGTACGTACAGTAGACACTCTTGGATATATTTCTTTATATTTTTGGGTTTGGTGTGTGGTTTGTAATGACTAAAAGTGTTTCTAGACCTTTAGGGATTATATAAATAATTTCAAAGATAACATAGAAAAAATAATGAGCTGTAATATAGCTATGCAATGCATCTGATTAGTTTCCTACATTTCAGAGACCTCACTTTTCTGGCCTGGAAATTAGATTCATCAGAAAGAAAGAAAGAGAGAGACAGAGAGAGAGAGAGAGAGAGAGTTGCAACATCTTGCAGTATGTGACTTTTGCTTAAATGTACTGAATATGCTAAATGAATGAAATGGTCGACGAACACTGCAATTAAATTCAAATGTATGTGCGTATACAGTATGTGCAGGAGCAAGAAAGGTTTTGTTGGAGCATATAGAGAGTACGGGTGAGCTAAGTCTCAGTTCAGCAAAGATCCATTCCAAATGTTCCGTCAAAAATCACTTCACAACCACAGCTAAAATTTATTCTGTGTATGTTGGAAGCTCAAGCATTTTCTACTGCTCAGTTGCTGGCGTGACTACCTGGAAGAATCACACACACACACACACACACACACACACACACACACACACACAGTTCTATAATTCCGTATATCAAAGCTGTTTTTGGAGGAAACCTCCCACATCTTAGGTGTGGTAGAGAGAGGGAGAGGGAGAGAGGGAGAGGGAGAGAGAGAGAGAGAGAGAGAGAGAGAGAGTGTTTCAAGCACATTTAACATTTTTCCAGACAATGTACTAGTAGTCAGTCCCTGTTTTCTTCTAAATTCGGTTCAATCTTTCAACCATCTAATTAGTGTTTTTTTTTCTTTATTTCTAATGTCTCCCATTGTTGATTTTTGTTAAAATTAATGATGATTTTTTTAAACACCTTCTACCCGTTTTAAATTCTTACACATTCTTAAAGATGAATACTAACTTTTGAATAATTGCAAACAATTATGGTGAAAAATGACTTTCATCCATCCATTTTCCATACCGCTTATCCTACACAGGGTCACAGAGAGCCTGGAGCCGATCACAAGGTGGGGGACACCCTGGACAGGGATCCAAACCATCGCAGAGCACAACTGCACACAGATTCACATGCATGCTCTGCGAACACAGGGCAGAGGCGGGATTCGAACCCCCAACCCCGGTGGCAAACATGCTAACCACTGAGCCGCAGTGCCCCCCTAAAATACTTTCAATTAGAGATAACTTTTAAATGTATCACTATTCTTGCTCAAAAGCTCTCATGCATGAGCAAAACACAATAATATGACTTTTACATGGAACTAATTAGATCTTTTTTAATAAAAAAAATGACAATAATATTAAACATTTCCCATTTCTGATTCAAAATAAATATGGAAATCCATTAAGCGCAGCGATTCTCATTACATATGTTTTAATAATGGAGCAAGAGGTCATACCTGAAATATACAATTACTTTATAATCACAGCTTTGCATCCTAAATCGAAGTCTAATCAAATTGTGAGGTCCCTCGAGATGTTAGTAAAGTGTTGTCATGTGCAGTGGGTCAAAGCTGCAGCCTGAGACTCACACACTCCACAAGATATCTTATACAAGGCCTGATTATCAAGACCTTCATTAGCTGAATCAGAGAGAAACCGAAGGTGCTCAAAAGGTCACATAGGTCTCAGAATGAGAAGCACTGGCCTAAAAGTGCTGTCTACATATATTTTCATCCTTCATCTTCAGTAAGCACTTTGTCCTTGTCAGGGTCGCTGTGGAACCGGAGCCTGTCCTGGGAACATTGGGCCGGAGGTGGGAATAGCCCCATGGCAGGGATGTCTACTGCAGGGCAACACACATTCACACACTAATTTCCTTTATACATGTACAGTATGCTCATTCTGTACACAGGGTTATGGGTTTGTGTAAAATGGGAGAATAGGACATTCAGGTGGTAAAAATACCATTTATAGACTATTCTATGATGGGTGAAAGGCCAGTGTTAATCTATAAGGGCATGTAACTAAAACACACACACACACACACACACACACACACACACACACACACACCAGAGAGGATAAAAGGGTCAGCAGTGCATGAAAGCTATAACTGTCTGCAGGTCCAACCTCTCACCCCATAACTCATGGTGTGTGGTGGAAGATTTGAGGAATGAAGGGAAACATGTTAAATGGATAAAATCACTTTTACTGCACTTTTCACCACATCCACAGAGGTGTTGCATGTCTTGAACCCTGCGCCACCTCTCGAGGGAGCGAGAAAAAGGAGGTAGAATGGACTAAAAGCACAGAGGAAAAGGACAGCAGTAAGTAGACATACAGGTCTGTACTCTCGGTTAGCCCTTGTGTCTATCAAATAAGCTTTTCAATTTGTTTGAGATTTGATTTAAAACTATTAAGTGTCATACGCTGGGAAAGATACGACATATGTCCATGCACAACAATATATTACCAAGTTCAACTGATCAAAGTTTAAGCAAAGATGAATTAGTCATTACCTCTAAATAATTTAAAAAAATAATAATAATAATAAAAAAGCTTAAATCATCTCGAATGTCTGATTCTGAATATACATACACATATACAAACACAAATTTGTAACATCAGCACTAAAGTCATTTAGAAAAGAGGCTTTTGAGTACTTTGTTTAAAAAAAAAAAAAAGGATTCTGAAACTTGCGACCACTTGTGATATGGAAATTATTACTGGATAATGTTAGCAGTGGAAACATTAGCCACTGAACCTGTGTGCGAATCTAGTTAGCTTGCTAATTAAGCTAATGTTAGAGATGAACAAACAGTAGTTATGGTATATTTTGACAGGTTTGGATAGGTTACTCTTAAATAAATCATTATGAATCTAACAATGCAGACTCAGGAACTAAAGTCCTACTTGTATCTACCTGTAATAGAAGTTAGAAAGTTTACTTGCAGCTAGCTATCTGGCTAACTATTAGTGATGACAGGAGGATATAGGGGTTTCCAGTTTATATATTAAAGCATAGAGATGTTGTAGAGATGTTCCTAAGCCAATGTAATTTTTTTATGAATTGGTCTGAAGTTTTCTAGTAAAAGCTTTTGTGATCCAGGAGGACAGTTGTGTAACATCTAAGTCTGATGTATTTACTAGTCGCTGAGAATATGGTCATGGATTTTAGTGGGGTGTGGGATATCAGGGACTGACATGGAGGCCAATCAATATATAATAACTAATAGCACTGCTAAGAAATGTGCTTGTAGATCTTGTCGTTGTGTATTTAAAAAAAAAAAAAAGAAAAGAAAAAGAAAAAGTTTTGAACGTTGATGAAAAGCAGCTGATAATCAGCTACACTTGTCCAGCTACTGAACCTGTGGAACATAATTCTGCACACTGACTCACTCTTTCTCTTACTGTCTGCTGACGATAACAGATTTCACAGACAAGTATGTCCAAATGGCTCTTCTCGCTGAACAGACAGCTCTATAGCCAACTGCCAGAGAGAGAGAGAGAGAGAGAGAGAGATAATTTCAATAGAAAAGCTACAAAATAAAACAACTGTTCAGTGAAAAGCAAGTCCAAACATGTGAACCAGTCTCTCTCTCACACACACACACACACACACACACACAGACACACACACAATACAAACAAGGTTGTAATTCAGTGCAACAGGTGAGAATGTATGTAACTGATATGGTATTAAAATGATAGTAAGGTAGACGTAAAAAAAAAAAGTTTAGGTTTAGAAATAAGTTTAGGGTTAGGATTAAGTCTACTCTACTCATGAGGAATTTACTAGCCATTTTCTTTACCATACTACCAGTAAAGAGTTTTATATGTAATCTTAACATTAACATATGGTGGTAAATCTGTAAAAGAAGCTACAAATCACACACAATCACACCCAAAATACAAACAATATAAAAAATTACAGAAATATAATTAACTATTCCACAAACAAGAAAATAAAACAATGAGGTTTGAAGCCATTGTACTTTCTCTCATAAATGTGATAGTCAGTTTTCCCCCATCACATCCCTGTTTTGTATATTTTAACACTATCTCAGTAAATGGGCGGGTTCGCTTGTTACTTCACGAAGTACATGATTGGATAGCTGCATTTTCGCCATTTCTGATTGGCTAAGTTTCTCGCGCTGACCCGGTGTCCCGTGAGCCGTTCCATTTCTTTTAGAGGGGTAAACATCTGACAGTTTCTTTAACACATAATAAAGCATAGCCGAATCAGTCTTCAGGCGTATATTGTTTTATATTCATATTTTATGCAGTTGTGAAATGTCTGTACATGATATGACACCGGCGTTTATTCACAAGTCAGGGATCTTAACACTAATCCTCCCTACATAGAGTTATTCATGGTCTGGTCCAAAATGGCTGTACAGAAACAGTTGTGAAGATGTGTCGTTCTTCATAAGAAACGAATATGTTTCGTCATGCAAATTTGTGAAGAGTCCTCTGAGGGAGCAGGAGGATATACATGAAAAGGTAAATACAAAATATGTTACGTTTGTTTCGTCGTGGCGTTTCGCTTTTCCTGCAGGAAAGAAAACCCAATGGGGTTCCTGTGCAGTCTTATTACGGCAGTGTTTCAGCCAATAGGAGAGGACAGTGCAGCTTACAGGCCGTTACTGTATAATACCACAACACAGCAGGCTGTATAACACCTTATAGAAAACATGGTCCAACCACCATTTCTCAGGCTTGCCTATAAGATTGCTTAAAACATTGTTCTTGCATGATAGTCGACGTAACTAGCTAGTTTTATAATTTCAAGCTTAGCTCATTATCAGTATTAGCTTTGCACTGAACTGTGTAATACCTACCAAGGATTTACCATACCTCAGGTGTTGTGATGGTTGTCTGCTACTAAATCACTTCTAATAGATCTAAAAGAACAATTACTTAAGAATAATATGCAGCTAGCATTAAGGAACGACAGCAACACGTTAACTTTTAATAACAGGATGGTATAAACATCTAGTGCAGTGACCTGCAACGCTTGTCTCTTTCCTAAATGCATCATTGCAGTGAATGGTGGTAGATCAGTTCAGGGAGGTTTTGAGTAAAACATTGAAAGTGTTTGTGTATGCATTTTCTAATTAACAATCAATCCTGCCAGTCATTAGCATTTTACTACTGCTCACTGTGCTGCAGATACAGATTGTATACACTCATGAAAGTGGGTTTCAGTAGTATATTAGGCAAAGACCAGGACTGAGATTTAAATGATACGCAAATCTAAAGATTAGCATATAGAATGAATAAGTTGTGTTTTTAACATAATCTCTATTCTTCATATTGATTGCATGCTGCCCTGACTGGCATACTGTGGACATAGCTTGTGATTAATATGTGGACTTATAATTAAAGATCGAGTCCCTTTTTTTTTTTTTTTTTTTTTTTTTTTTTTAAATTTTTTTATTTTAGACTTAAGAACGAACACGTCTCTGTTGGGAGAAAACATTTCTGTTGCGATATTTTTTATTTCTTTTCTTTTTGCTGTGGTGCTTTGAATTTGTGTTTTTGGATGTTGTTCTGCATCTCTTGGATGTACAGGACTGTACATTCTGTTAAAGAGCACCTATTATGGTTTTGAAACGTGCATAATTTTGTTTTAAAGGTCTCAAGCAATATATTTACATGCAAACAAGATCAAAAAACACTTTAATGTGCTCATAATGTAAACTGCAGCATGACCTTTTTTCCCCAGTGTGACAAACGATTCATTAAATGATCTGTTCTAAAGGATTCAGTCTAAACTCCTCCTTTCAGAGAGCATACTTTGCTCTGATTGGTCAGATGTCCCAGTCTGTTGTGATTGGTCTACCGCTGACAGCGTGTGTTGAAAAGGAAACGCCCACTACCATAACGAGTTTCAGCTCCGTCTGTTTGCGAGCAGCCGATGAAGACCAGAGACGGGTTTTTGTTACAAACCTACGTAGGGTAGTACAGGAAGTAAGTCTGGAATCACTAACGACTCGTTTCAGCTGTACAGAATCGCTTCCTTTTTTTGGATTCAGTAACCCCGTTTGTCATGTGTTTTTTTTTTTTTTTTTTTTAAACTTTGCAGACTGTTTACATTCAGAAACAGCTCTATAACACACTACATGAAAGGTAATATTTAAAATAAAAAAACCCATAATAGGTGCACTTTAATAAAATACAGGCCCAGAGGAAAAACTGTAGGTATTTTTCACACCTCAGACCCTGTAGACACACATAATGTTGACCCCACCATCCTGCCAGTCTGTACTTGTAGGTGTTTTTACACCATGTGAGAAGTTCATTTGTAATAAATCTCTCAGAACATTCAGTCTTTAAACTGTCAGTGATGAAGATATGGTACAGCTCGAGAATGGAAAACAAACATGCTTTGTGTCAAAGAAGCTGACTGGAACATTATCAGACTGGAACATTGCCTTTACATGTGTTGTAACACGTGGCACAGTGGGTAACACTGCCACCTTACTGCTTCAGAATCCTTGGTTTTGATCCTGAGCTCGAGTTTGTGGATTTTTGCATGCTGTCCAGTGGGTATCCTTCAGGTTCTCCAGTTTCCTCCCACTGTCCAAAACCATGCAATAGACTGGAGTCCCTTCTGAGAATGTACCCCACCCATTTGGGGTGAATTCTCCTCACATTTATAGGCTTCGACGCTGACCAGAGAGGTTACTGAAACTGAGTGTGTGAGGCTGCACAATTAAGCACACTTGTGATCACGTAGTTAACTGTGATAATGGTGAGCTTAGCTAAAGTTTAGCAGCTGACCAATTGGCCAGTGAAATTTTTTCTTTGCATAGAAGGGTCAGGGTCAGCCATGATGCAGCACCCCTGGAGCAGATAGTGTTAAGGGCCTTGCTCAAAGACCCAATAGTGGCAGCTTGGTGGTGCTGAGGTTTAAACCAACAACCTTCCCATCAGTAATCCAGAGCCATAACCACTGATGCACCGCAAGCTTTTACTGATTCATAAAATTTTGAACTTCCAATTTTTATGTTTTAATCCATAAATTTTCCTTTTGCTTTTCCTGGTTGGAGTTACAGTGGCAAAAGTCTGAGAAGGTGCAAATCCCCAGACATTCTCAAGCTAACTGTCAGTACGTTTACATGGACAATAATAATCAGATATTAACCCAATTAAGACAATACTCTGATTAAGAAACTAGCATGTAAACAGCGATTATTGATGACCTTAATCCGGCTAAAGTTATACTCGAAGTAAACACAAAGCGAATTAAGACATGAGTATTCCTGTTTTAGTTGCATTATCAAAGTGCATTACAGACATGTACACACCTTAATCACACTATTAAAGTTGTGTGGGAGTTTTCACCTCATTTTGCGACAGGATACACACACACACACACGGCAGTGCTCAACCGTTTGACAGCAAACATGAGAGCTCTGTTTCTATATTGCAGGTGAAATACACGTATGCGGTTTTGGAAGCAGCCCATGGTGTCAAGCAGTCGTCTATTTGCACATATAGCATGACAAATAATTAACTGCAATTGAAGCTTTCGTAAAGTTAAAAAAACACCCAAACTGTATACGGTACCATAACGAAGATGAACTGTATGTTGATACATGAAATTCTGGAGGGAACGTCGGACAGCGTGGCGTGGGGACGTAATGACGTGTGACGTTAATCGATCTATGTTCTATAACATGTAAAACGGGAACATGAAAGGAATATTCTAAAATCAACTCATGTAAACACCTTAATCACAATATTGTCTTATTCAGAATAAGGTCAATAATTAGATTATTACTGTCCATGTTAACGTAGTCTGCTCCAGCAGGTCCTGGGCCTTCCCCAGGCTCTCTCCATCCAGTAGGACATGCTTAATACAGCTCTACTGGGAATTGACAAGGGGCTGTCCTTGTAAAATACCCAAACCACCTCAAATGGCTTCTCTCAAGTTGGAGGTGCAGCAGCATCTCTGTTCAGAGGCTCATTTGGATTGTTGAGCTCCTCAGCTTATCGCAGAGAATAACCCTGTGGAGAAACCTCATTTCTGCTGCTTGTACTTGTATCCTTATTTTTTGTGTCTCTACCTACAATTTATGAGGATAGGGCTATAGATCCACCATCATAGACCTGTACGGTGGCTGTAACACTGCCACTTCTGGAATATGTCTTCTGGAATATGTCTCCATCAGCTTAGGGTAGTTGTCCTGTTGGAAAGTGAACCTCTGACAGCAGTCTCTGGAACAGGTTTTCTTATAAGATTGCCTTGTATTTGGCTCCATCTGTCTTGCCCTCAACTCTGTAAAGCATCCCCACAACATGATGCTACCACCACCACGCTGGGTTTATGAGCAGTGTTGAGTTTCTGACAAACATAGAACTTTGTGCCAAGGTAAAAAGTTGACCAGAGAACCGTTGGCAAACTCCATACAGCCTGGAATCTTCTGGGAACAGGTGCATTTATATTGAGTTCACTTGATAATTTAATTTCACACAGGTGGGCTTCATTCAACCGTTTGTGACTTTTGATAGTAACTGGTTGCACCAGAACTTATTTGGGGGTTTCACAGCAATGGGGGTGAATACTTATCCAGTCACAGCTAAATAATTTTGCAAACTATGTTGATTTTCCACACACGCCAATATTATGGGCGATTTTGTGTAGATTCCAGACATATATTGCCAATTAAGTGCCGCAGACTTGCATTTTAACGTGGATTAGATGTATTGCGTCGGCTCTGGATAAGCTGCATAGAGTAAGGCAGTGTTCAGCTGAATTAGCTTGTTAACTTGATGCAGATTTAGCCTAAATGTAAAGGTAAGATCTGGGCCAGGATCACTTTTCCTCCCTGAGAATGTAGGTGTAATGAAAGCTTAAGCCTGCTGATGAAAATTAAGAGGCGAGTCATTATCTCTTGACGGTTGCGTGCCCTTTGGCAGTTAAAAGGTACAAATTACAAAATCTGTTTGGTGTACTGGATCGTGGAGAAATATGCTCACAGTACTCTTAGAGGATGTTAAGGTTTATTTTTGCAGGTGAAAAGACACTGTGTGGTTTCACATGTGGTTAGAGATGGGGGGAGGGAGACTTTTCCTCATTGCAGATGCTTATTTAACATTTCCGGTCAGTCAGAACCATGTCAACATCACCCACATACACACACACACACACGCACACACACCCAAATACACACACACAGCTCTACATGTACACAGCCGAAACCAGAGAGTGAAGGGAAATTATCACATTTTCCTCCTAGTGGCCTGCCAGTGGGTGAGTTTGTAGTGATGGCTCCCAGTGCTTCACACACACTTGGACTCGAGTACTGTAATAGCAGCCAGCTTGTATTGTGGACGTCAGTAATACCGTGTGTGTCCCTGTTGCAATTAGAGCTCGAGACCGCACGGGGAAAACCGGGCTTTAATCACTGAGAAAGTTTCTGAACATATGCAGAACAAATGTCTTTGGTTTGAGATCAAGGTGCTTCATGGTAAAGTGCAACACTATGGCCAAAGAAAATATATGAACTTGTAGTCTTGCATATTTTGTGAGTAACTCAACGTCCCTGTTCAGCGGTGCTGGAACCTTGCTGTCAAACCCAAGGCTTCTTGTCTGTTCTTAACTCATGTCCTGCTTTTCATAGAGGTCACAGAAAAAGGTTGAGAAGAGTCATCTGTTTGGTTTGACTTTGGATTTGGGCAGCTTTGCTAGAAGCTCATGCGTCATGCAGGACTGTGTTTCAAAAAAATATACTTGCGTACAGTGCGAGACGATTCTTTTCTCCCATGTGTTCACGCTGAGAAATATAAACAGATGTAGTATTCTGTCCTGGATATTTTGCACTAACCTGTCCCATGCATACAGAGCAGGACAATGACGGTGTGTTCACATGACTAGTTTTGAGTGACACAAATCTGATTTTCTCCCGTAATGTGACACAGATGCTTTTCTCAGGACCGAGTCTGTCCTGGGCCACAATGGGATGCATATCCGATCTCCATGCGATGTGAATAAACACAGAGCGGTACTCATGTTGTGTGTGGAATCAATTCAGGCAAGACTCGAAGGACATGAACGGTACTGTGCAGTGTAGTGGAACTCACAACCCACCTTTATCAAGGTTATTATATTCATATTACTGAGCTCATATCATTTATTAGTTTAATGAACTCTTCACTTGAATTGTGTTTAATTCTAATCTCACACTCTCACAAATCTGGGCCTGTCAATAATGTCAGAGTTTATAAGTATTTAACATCCAATTTACACTGGTAAACTCTGACTGTGCAGGACTGTACGGAAGTCCAGAAGTAGCTCAAAGTATATTGTAAAAACAGGCAGTTGATGCAAACTCTGCACAAACTCTGCACAAACTCT
>JANDJT010000032.1:10533954-10546181 GCA_024331685.1 Stegophilus panzeri
ATTATCATACTTTTCAGAAGGTCAACATTTCTGTATTATAAATTCTTTATTCTAATATTCTGAAATACTGGATTTTTTATTTCCATGAGCTGTAAACCATAATCATCAAGATTAAAACAAAAAAGGCTTTAAATATTTCACTTTATGTGTAATGAATCTAGAATTTATGAAAGTTCCACTTTTTGAATTAAATTATGGAAAAAAACAACAACAAACTTCCAAGATATTAAAATTTGAGATGCACCTGTATATTATCTCTTTCTTTCCTTTCCATATTTACTTTAAAAGGAAGTCATTTACTCCTGGAACTGGATCGAACCATCTGGATTGAACCATTCCTTATGGAGCCCACGCTCCATAAGGGATCTGAGAAGGTCAAAGCTCACTGCTGACCTGGAAGTACTTGTGACATCATCATACTATACTGTGAGACCGTTACTTGGACAGCTGCATTCACTTCCTGTCCTGTGCTACACCACGCAGGTGGCATTTGCCAAATTACTCTTGACGACTGCATTCCATAGGTCAGAGTTTAACACTTTAGATTTATAGCATCCTGTTTGGTCTAAGTGAGGAAACAAGGCTCTTCTCTCCAGAAACCTTCGAAAATAATCACTGCCTAGAGGAAGAAGCTCTCTGTACGTCATTATCTCTTAGACTATGTGGCCATCTCCTGCACATATTCACAAGCAGCCTGCTGTCTGAATTCTGTGTTTTCACTATGTGCAGTAATAATTCTACAGTGTGGTGTAGTGATGTGGATTGTGATTTGGAAAGTAGTGTGAACAGGAAAGGACAGAATACCAGTGCATCACAGTACTGGTCATACTGAGTGTAACATTCAGATATATAGCACTGGCAGTGAAGTACACTGAAGCACACTGAATTTGCAGCGTAGTGATATTTTTCCATTATTAATCTTCCCTTTCAGATGCACTGAGATTTACTTATTGATTAGTTCACATCCTGCATGCCGAGGCAAGCCTGTAGTTTCAAAATTGGAATAGATTTTTCCTTTTACATTGATTGGCTCAGGTGACAGCTAATGACTCAGACTGTGTGTGTGTGTGTGTGTGTGAGAGAGAGAGAGAGAGACAGAGAACGAACGAGAGAGAACTGCTACACTGGCAGAGCCTACTATTGTTTGTCATGTGTTAATTTGTTGTTGTTTTTTAGATACTATGACTGAATGGTTGTGTGTATGAGTGTGGTGTGTTTTTTCATGTAAATGCACTACAGATATTGTGCGCGTGTGTGTGTTTGTGCATTGTGGACAGGTTTGCTGACTGATCTTATTTTCTCCCTGAGTCATTGTACTGCTGTAAGATGAAACAGAGCTCACACAGAATAATCACACAGTTCCACTACATTATGCTATGCCCATCACTCTGCAAGAGAAAAATATGTATTATGAAGAATAAATTAATGCAAGTTTATCCATGTAGTTGAAAGGTGAACATAAAATATGTGTGAAGTTATACCTTGACCATTTTTTTTGTTTTGTTTGAAGAATGACTAAAGCACGTCACTGTATAAAGGAAAAGTACTGGGGGTCTTTATGCTCACTTCACCCCATGAAATAGACTCTCCAGCCAGATGCATTGTGTGTGTCTACCTCTGTTATCTAGTGCATATCGCCTGCTTTCATCTCCCCCCAGATCTGCAGGCACTGGACTACCCGAGCTTAACATACTACCTCCCAGGCCCATACACACACACACACACACACACACACACAATCCAAAGCTGTTATCGCACAGCTACAGATGAAGACCCTCACCTCTAGGCCAGAACACACACATTTTACCATCCCAGATCAGATCACCCCTCTCCTCCCTTCTTTGTTTCCCCCTTTCCCTGTCCTCACACTGCTTTTGTTTTTCTACCTTTGAGCACATGCTAATCTTTACCCCTATGACATCTGGAATGTCCTCTGCTTTTGATAGTAAGTGAGTGAGGGAGAAACATCAAGAGACTGAAAGTAAACTATATTAAATATACACACACCTAACTATTGTCACTCAAGGTATCACTATAATTGGGTAGAAAATATTGAGCTGTGTTGTATTTCCTTTTATAGTGACAATGGCAGCCATGAAAACCCAGGAGCAGCGGACTAGCCCCTTAAAATCACCCATACACAGTGAGTATGAAGATTATAAACCTTATTCATGTGTTCTCACATAAGTCAGTATGTAAACAATGATATGAACATGAACAGTATGAATAATATATTAGCTTTGAAATGTTCAGTGCTTTCAGTGAAGTAAAATGCTAGAAATGTAGAGGCAGTGTACAAGGGAAAAGGGACATGAATAGTTTGAAGAGGCCTAGATAAGAAACAAATGTATTAGGGGGAATTATGTCCAGTGTTATACGCAAGTAAAAGAATAGTTATACAAGTGGTAGCAAGCTCTGAGGGTCAGGCAGTTGGTAAAGCTCTCCTGACCCAATGACCATCAATTGGCCTTCTCAGCACATTTTTTTTTACGCATGGCTGAGGCACATGAGCGCACACACACACACACGCACGCACATACACACGCCCACACGCCCACACGCACACACACACACACACACACACACACACACACACACACACACAGACAGAGAGACAGAGCCTGACCATAACTCCTCCACTAACATAAACAACAGACCGTCACCTTTGAACTCCTCACCTCTCATCTGCTAATCTGTGTAGCTGGACTGTCTCATTGTATATCTGGTTGTGACTAAAATACATACATCTTCCCCTTTATCTAAGCTAATGCCCCTTCAGGTTTTAAGTTCAGAAGAGCTTTAATCCAAGACAAGTTACTGTTCATGTCAGCTTTTACTGCAACATTAGTACTAGGCCTACACGACATATCATCTGTTACGTGGTTAACACAGTATTGGTCTTTGCAATGCTGGTATCTCAGAATGCTGCAGTATGCAAATGACCACTTTTAACAAATCACATTTCTAACTGTGTTGTGGGTATCCTTACCAGGTAAGTGTTCAGTCACTCAATAAACTTGGTTAAAAATAATGCACACCAGTTTTGAACTCAGTCACATTAGAGCTTAATGTGTTTTACATATATTGCAAGTTATATCATAATCACTTAAACCTGTAGCAATCTAATTACTTTTCTCATTCTGTTTTCTATTAAGTAATGCTGTGTCATCTTTTTACCCTAATCAATCTGTCCCTCTTTGTGTGAAACCTCCTGGTTTCTACGGAGCGCCAACATCAAACTCCCCATAGACTTTTCTTCTCGTTGCACTTCTGGCATGAGTCACAGATGAGCTGGAATCAGTGGTCCAAATAAAGTTCAAGTATTTCATATCATATGAAAAGGGGAAGGTGCCAAGGGTGCATGTACTGTCAAAAGTAGCTGCCAAACCAACCTCTTCCAGGTGTAAATCCCTAAAACTGGAGCTCTGCTTAGCTTCACAGAAATATGTTTAGACCTTGACACTTCATACAGCTTATTGAAAGTCAACACAACCATACAAATAAGTAAAATAGCCTTTAGTAAAGAATAAAGTAGCCTTAAACACTTTAGCATAATACTTAGCCAAGAGTAACCAAAATGTAGTCAGTTCATGCATGACCATGATTTGATGGAAACATTGTTCTCTTGACAGATGATGGCCGTCCTATTGCACAGGCAAAAGCTATTCAGTTCCGTACCATTGCACCTAAAGCATTGGGTTCATCCTCTGCAGTGATATCCAGCCATCCACCCTCTACCCTTCCAGAGGCTTCTACAGCTGTCAGTCCTAAATCCATCTTAGTACCTGCACAGAACTATGCGCTCATGCAGGTAGCTGGGCAGGAGGGTACTTTCTCATTGGTGGCTTTGCCTCAGACATCACCACAAAGTCAAGTCCAAAAGAATCTAAAACTGCCTATTCCCAGATATCAGTCAATAAGAAGCCAGAGAGCTTCTGAGAAAGCTAGTAGTAAGATGCAGAACTCAACCAAGTTGGTCAAGCTTCCACTGGCAAAGTCTACAGTCAAAACCAACGTGGGTGTTTCCAGTTCACCTGAGACCCTAGAATCATCATCTGAACAGATTGTCAGGATGGGCTCCGCTGCTTCATCTGAAATCTTGCTGCCAGACAATGCTGTCCTTTGCACAGGGTCACAGACAGATCAAGCAGTGAAAAGAAGCATTGATTCTCTAAACAACTTCAGCTACTCCACTAGAGCCTCTGCCACTGCACTTGTTGCTCCTGTCAGTAACAGCAAAACCATAAAAACAGAAGGTACCTCTGCAGGAAATGCTATTACTGTCCTCTCCCCCACCATCTTCAGCAAAGCTGTCCAAATAATCCCCTCTCCCCCCAAGGGCAAACTCCCCATTCTGCCATACGCCAAGGTGAAGAATTCCCTCTTACCATCTACAGGTCTTGCCAGCACCCAGTCCCCAGTGAAAGTCTCATCGAATCAGGCCAAAAATAGGCCAAAAAGCTCTCTGGACATCAAAGGCATGGTCACAGACAGCAGAACTAGGAGTGCAAATAACACCCACTGCAAGAAACCCACAGGCAAGAGGCGAGGGAGGAAAAGGAAAACCATGGAGGACATTTTGTCCTTTGAGGCAAAGAAGAAGAGATCTTTGTCATTTTTCTCCAGGAGAATACCAGAAAAACCACCATCTGGCACCCAGTCTTCTTCCTCACAGGTCAAGGTTGTGGACATTTCGAAAAAGTATCGCAGCATTCGCCCAAAGCCTATTCTAGTCATGGAAACCACTGTTCCTCAACTTGTACCACTAGCTTCTCTTTCAAGCTCTAAGAACATTGACCAGAAACTTGTCATGGGGCAAGAGATGTCAGGAAAACCACTTAGTGCTGTCCAGCCAGGCTTAGTGTCTATACCAGCACCAGGGCAGCAATCTATGGCTGAAAATGGAAATTGTGGAAGGTTTGCATATGTGGGTAGCCGTGCACTCCACCGATGTACAACCTGCAGTAGGTGTTTTCAGTTCAAGCATCACTTACAGAGTCACATGAACAGCCACAGTAACCTGAGACCGTATGGATGTCCGGTGTGTAGGAAAGCCTATGCTCACTCAGGTAGCCTAAGCACACACATGAAGCTTCACCATTCAGAGGGGAGGCCCAGGAAGAGCCTCCGCTGTGAGTTTTGTGAGAAGGTCTTTGGGTATGTCGGTGTATACTTCAGCCACCTCCGAGAAGTGCACAGGGTCATCCTTACTGTGGAGCCATCCATCCGTCAACATGAGGAGAATACACCCATAGAAGGGTAAGAATATCTAGAAGCAGTTTATATAAACATGATTATTTCCTAGGCCTGATATTTTAATTTATTAATTGATAAATTAATTTCTCTTGTAAGAGAATTAATCTGAAGATTTTCTCTTACATTTCCTGCCTAACAAAAACATGGTAGATACACTATATGGCCAAAAGTTTGTGGACACCTGCCCATTAAATCCATATGTGCTTTTTGAACATCCCATTCCAGATTTAGTTCCCCTTTGCTGTTTTATTAACCTCCAGTCTTCTGGGAAGGCTTTCCAATAGATTTTGGAGCGTGGCTGTGGGGATTTGTGCTCATTCAGCCACAAGAGCATTAGTGAGGTCAGGCACTGATGTCGAGGAGACCTGGGGCGCAGTCAGCGTTCCAGTTCAAGGTGTTCTGTATGGTTGGGGTCAGTTCTCTGTGCAGGCCACTCGAGTTCTTCTACACTAACCTTGGCAAACCATGTCTTCATGGACCTCGCTTTGTGCGTTGTCGTTCTGGAACATGTTTGGTCCTCTTGGTTCCAGTGAAGGTAAATTGTAATGCTATAGCGTAGAAAGTCAGTCTATATAATAGTGTGCTTCCAACTTTGTATCATCAGATTGGGGAATGCCCACACATGGTTGTGATGGTCAGGGGTCCAGAAACGTTTGGCCATACAGTGTATATAGGCTACACCAAATAATGCTTAATTGTGAACTACTGAGCAAGTGTGTGGCCTGCAATGGAGTTCCATCCCGGGCAGTTCCCACCTCACTGTCACTTCCTAGGATAGGCTCTAGATCTACTGTGACCCTGACCAGGACAAAGCATTTACTGAAGAGGAATGAATGAAATGCACTGATTAATGAATGAGACATAGCACAATTCTAAAGTTCCTTCGCAACATAGTTATATTGCTGATGCTCAATTTCATTTGGTCACTTATTTAACAAAATGCATTTTGTATTTTTCTTTTTTTTGTACCTTTCAGTTTTGTGGACTCTGAGGACCAGGCTTCAGAGCAGCGCGTGGATCCTGTGGAGTTGCAAATAAAGTGTGGCCGCTGCCAGGCAATCACACCCACCTTTGCTGACATGAAGCTACACTTGTTGTATGTGCATGGTGAGGAAGTCCAAGCCCATCTAAAAGAGGGGGTCGTGCATGAAGGACGCGAGGCTGAGAATGAGCTGGTTAAGCACGCAGCCCACTATTGGAGGCAACTCAATGAGAGGCGCAACTTGGTACGCTGCGGAAGTTGTGATGAGGAGTTCTTCTCGTTCTCCAAGCTTGAGTGCCACCTGCATGCCCACCACCAAGGGGTTATAGAGAGTCAAGACGAAGAACACAAACTGAAGAAAGAAGCTAAAGAAGAGTACGTCTCCGAGAGGTCTGTCACAAGTGTGACCTTTAGAGCAGGGTCACGCTTTAATTGCATCCTGTGCAGTGAGGTTTTGAACAGCAAGCAGGACGTTCTGGAGCACTGGAGGGCGGTTCACAAGTGTGAAAACCCAGTCATGCTGTGGGAGGTTCTGGATTCAAAATGAGAGTACAAATCTGCTCTCAACCTAAGGTAGCATCCCAAGAAGCAGTATGGAACATTTATCAGTTTCTTTCATACTTTTTAAAATGTCTGTTTTGCACTGTTTTGTTTTGATATTGAAAGGAAAATTTGACTGCTTTAATTTAAACTGTTTGCTTTTTATATCAGTTGTGAAGGGTTTTTTTCTTTCTTTTTTTTTTTTTTTTTTAACTCGTATGTGTTTTTGTTTATTTGTAATGGACATGGTTCTGAGATGATTTTATTCCAACACAGTGTTTTGAAAATTCAGTTTTGAGCATTATAAATGCACATACAGTGGGGTCCAAAAATCTGAGACCACTAGTGAAAATGCATCTGTTTGGCGTTCTTTTTCAGTTTAGCTTTTCATCACAAATGATATTATCAGCAACAGTTTGAGTGAAAAGTAGACTTTTAGAAATATTTACTTGAAAGTCAGAGTTTCTTAGTATTTGTTATGTCCCCGTTTTTCTTTAATGACAGTGTGCAATCGATAACGTTTGTGTTAACATAGTTAGTATCACAAATTTGCTTACATTTAAATAGTGACCTAGAAATTGTGCAACATGTTGCACATTTATTTATTTATTGTTATTTATTTTATTTTTTTTGAATATTCAAAATTCTAAAACTTGGTTTATTTCCAATATGATTTTCAATATGGTCTCAGACTTTTGAACATCACTGTATATACAAGTAATTTAATCACTAATATTAAATGTTTTTGCTAGTGAGTACATGAGTTAAAATGTATGTTTTTGTGATGCAGGGGTGCTATCCATTGGAAGATAATTAAAACTGCTTACTCATTGGCCCAGGGAGTGTTTGGGAAGTGCTTTAGTTTCAGGAAAGCTCCATGAAAATCAAACCTCTAATGTGGAAGGTCAGTAAAGGAATAGTTTAACCAAAATTTCAATGCACTTTGAATATCTGAGTGTCTAGCATGATGCTGATTGGCAGCTAGTTGGAATTATCCCTTTACCCTTGTAGCCTTGGAAAAAAGAAGAATATTCAGACTGGAAAGCAGCTCAAAAACGTATCATAGGTATCATAAGTTAAGTTGTACAGTAATGATTGCAGAATGGTGCTGGTATATTGTTGATTTACCACTTTACAGACCTCTATGTTTATAGACAGCCTTCCTGACCCTCATCCTGACTCTATACTTTGCTCCAGTGCTGCCACCTCTTCCGAACATGTGGTCAGTGGAATTCTTAGAGCTGCTATCTCAGTTAAGGAAATAAAATATATTCTAAAAATCCTATTTTATATACAACTTCTAGTCTAAAGCAAGAGTTCTCTATACGTGTGTGCACGAGTGCGTCAAGCATTGTTTGTTAAACTTTAGATATATTTAAATATTATTTTCTGTTTAAAGTATCACAGGGTAACTGAATGTACCTTAAATGTTTCAAAACCCTACCAAATGTTATATACATTTACACACACATATATATATATATATATATATGATAGATAGATAGATAGATATACATAGATATATTGAGCATAGCTTATATATTTGCAAAATGACATAGTTATGCTGTTGTTGTATCTTGACTAGAGAAAATACTTCTAAGATTAAAAACCTCTATGCCACGTCTTGCATTCAGCATACTTGCAGCTCTTGCTATGTACTGTAAATGCCTTCTTGCTTATGAAACTTGTGGGTACATTCTCTAGCCACAGACCAAGTCTAACCCTGGACTTGAAATACGTTTCAGTGTGAAAGGCAATTGACATTGTGGTGCTGTGGATGTTGTATGTTTAAATGTCTAGAAAATGTCAGGATGTGTTCCTAAAGACAGGGCGCTGCTTAGATTTCTCACCAGCACTCTCATTTTTGAAAGGACTACAGTGCATGAAAGCATCTGAGAACTGCCTCTTTGTTATCAGACTGTTTGTCTGACAATCTGGAGTTTAGACTTAGATAAAGTTTTTGAGCTTAAGTGAACATACTTGGGTTGAAAGTCATCGTGGATTGTGATGATGGTTGAATCCCTAAAGTGTTACAAATTAGCTGTGTTTAAGCTGAAGTTTAAAACGTGAACAAAAACATGTTTGGTGTCTATAGGTGATAAGAATGTGGTCCCCTCTTGTCCCCGATAATTACACAAGTCTGTTTTAGGTTGCTTTAGCCTAACTTGTGCATGTGTGCTCCTGTCCTAAACCAGTGAAGATAAAACAACATAACTGATTGGTACCTGAATAAAAAAGTTATGAAATCTGAGATGAGACTGCTAGGTTTATTTATTTATTCCTGTTTTGTGAAGAAGAGTTAAGGAAAAATCTAGAAAGCTAGGATGAAAGAGTTTCACATATGGTCTTTATTTTTAATTTTTTAAAAAGAAAAAAGTTAATGCATAGTTCAAAATTTTGTGATGTCAAATCATGTATTCATTTTCTGATTGTGGTTTGAAATCTTCTCTGAAATCTTTTCGCTTTTTACTTTGTTGCCATGTTGAAATGCCAGGTTTTTACTGCCATTTGATGGTGGTTGTGCAGAGTGATATTTCATATAAGATTGTCAATGGAAAATCAGCTAAATTAATATAGAACTGTGAATGAATTAATGGTCTGAGGAAGATAACCATTTTACTGCAATTTAACTGAATGGGAGACACATTTGTAATGATAAAAATACCTGCTTTGATGAGCTAATCCAATGGTTGATTATATTATCTGCAGAAATAAAACTTTTTAAGAATTGAAACAAAGAAGGCCATTTTTATTGTTGTTATTATACTTGTGCTTAGAGTGCATGGTGAGCCATGGTACATTTGAACACTCAACCTTACCAGCAGTATCCTCTAACTACTGTGATTATTGTTTCTAAGTGGTGCATTAGACCAATTTTATATATGGTATAACTAGGCCTATCTCATTTTGCAGCCAGCAGACTAGGTTCAGCACTGTTAGAAAGCGCATTATTGAAACTGGTTTGAGATCAGCTTTGCGACTTTTGGGGTTGTGTAAAAAGCCAAACTGAGGAACTGCAATTTCATCTTCACCTGGGGCTGTACATAGTTTGTTTAACTTGTGTGCATTGAGATCACTTTAATAAAAGAGCAGATGAGCCTATCTTGATGCTGTACACAGTCACTACATGGTGTGGCAACTCACTGAACCTCAATCCAACTCCATGCAAAATCACAGGATGCTATCAGACAAGAGACTGTATCAAGCAGCAAAGGAGCCAATGATGGAAAATAAAGGAATAGTTTCAAACAGCATAGCTGAGGTGACCTGAGAGAAGGTGGTGTCTGGAAGAAACGGAATTCAATGAATCCTAGGTGATGGGGTTGCAATTAGTTTGAGGGACTTGAGAAGAGATTATGTCTACCAGAATGCAAAGAAATCTACAGTAAGTGATGGAGGGGCCTTTTTTTCCCTGAAGAGTAGAATGTTGAAGGGATGGAAAGACAAGGTTAGTGTGGACAGGTCATGTGGAGAAGGATAAGAAGGGTGCGTGAGAGAATTTTCAAGAATGTAGAGAATGATGAGAAGCTAGTGATGAGGAGGACCCAGAAATGGACTTTGCACTTTGGCCAGGCAAGTCAAAATTGTACCCAAGTTGAGGCAATGTAATAACTTTGCTTCTCAACACACTTGCACAAATATCTGATTATTATCTGAGGGTCTCCAAAGACTTATATAGATTACTTGCACATGATGCATGAATGAGCCTTGACTGTCCAGTTACATGAAAATCATTTTAAGTCTTAAGTATGCTACTTTTTTTTTATTTTATTTATTATTTTTTATTATTATTTATTTTTTATTTTTTATTTTATAAAAACACTATCATTTTTAATGGTTCTTTGTTTTGTTCCTCTGAAGGAAATATGAACATATCCATATAGACATTTTATAGATTTCAGAGTGGGTTTCAAGTATAACTATCATGAAGCTAAGCAGTGATGGTAAAATCTAATATTGGTCAATACCTCAACAATGAAACTATTAGGCTTGAGCAATGCATTACAGTGGCTTTTGAAAAATATTCAGAACCCTTCTCCATTTCCTCCCCAATTTGGTCACCTGCCACACTGCTTTATTCAAGATATGTGAAATCAGCCATCATCCTACAATCTTTGCTCATGCTGAATCAAAGGGCAGCCTAACGCACTTTGAGGAAAGCGCTGTCTACCCTCTTCTGGATACATGACCTATCCGATGTCCACTGGCTAGGGTTGATGTGATTGACAGTATGGCCAATTTTGCTACCTTGGATGCCGGGCACTGTGGCATTGGGATTTAAACTAGTCAACTCTCAATGGTTGTGCAAATGCTTTTTACTTTTTTGGCCTTTTATCTATACACAATAATCCATAATGACAAAGTGAAAAGCAAATTTATTTAATCAAAAACTGAAATATATTATCTACATAAGTATTAAGACCTGTTATTCAGTACTTTGTATAAGTATCTGTGGCAGCAATTACAGCTTCAAGTCTTCTTGGGTAAGTCTCTACAAGCTGTGAAACACCTGGATTTGGGCAGTTTCTCTCATTCTTCCTGGTAAATCCTCTGAAGCTCAATCTGATTGGATGGAGGGCATATGTAAACAAATGTTCTATGGGGTTCAATCTTTAGCTGGGCCCCTCAAAGACTTCAGCATTATCTGGGATGTATGTTTTGGGTTGTTGTCATGCTGAAAAGTGAACCTTCTCTCCATCTACACTCTAGAGCAGGTTTTCTTCAAGGCTATATGTAAGTGCATGTTGTGTGCCTTTCTAAATTACATTCAGTCAATTGAATTTGCCACAGGTGGATTCCAGTCAAGTTCTAGAGACAGATCAAGATCAAATCAAAGCAAACACAATGTACCTGAGCTCAATCAGGAGTGCCTTGCCAAGGGTCTGAATACTTAGCTGAATTAGAGTGTTGTTTTTTTTGTTTTTGTTTTTTATAAATACATTTGCAAAAAAAAAATTCTACTTTTTTTTTTTTTTTTTTTTTTTTTTTTTTTAAACTTTCCCATTATGGATTATTATGTGTAGATTAATAGCAAAAAATAAAGAGTCAATGTAATCCAAGTCTGCAAAAAGTGAAAGAGTCTGAATACTATCCAAAGCCACTGTATATCATGAGGTCTCACAGACTACGCTTACATGGGCAGCAATAATCTAATCATTGACCTTATTCTGAATAAGACAATATTCTGATTAAGATGTTCACATGAGTCGCTTTTATAATATTCCTTTCATGTTGCTGTTTTACATGTTATAGAACAGAGATCGATTAATGGCACACATCATTACGTCCCCACGCCATCCGACGTTCCCTCCAGAATTTCAACATACAGTTCGTCTTCGTTATGGTACCATATACAGTTTTGGGTGTTTTTATTTTATTTTTAATTTCACGAAAGCTTCAAGTGCAGTTAATTATTTGTCATGCTATACGTGCAAATAGACGACTGCTT
>JANDJT010000032.1:10555249-10581548 GCA_024331685.1 Stegophilus panzeri
TTTGCAGGTGTTTTGAGTTAATTATCTGATTAGAGCTCTTCTCAGGTCGACATTTCTGTATTATAAATTCTTTATTCAAATGTTTTGAGGTACTGGATTTTTGATTTTCATGAGCTATAAGCCGTATTCATCAAAATTAAAACAACAAAAAAAGGCTTGAAATATTTCACTTTATGTGTAATGAATCTAGAATATAACAAATAACCACTTTTTGAATTAAATTACAGGGGAAAAAAAAAAAACTTTTCCACGATATTCACATTTTTTGAGATGCACCTGTATATGTATGGTTTTCTCTAAGTTCCATTCATCATTACTTCTTACTTTTGGTTATCCATTCTCTCTATTAAATTTGGTGCATTGTAATTGGGCCAGGAAGATGATTTTAATTGGATTTAAAACAATAGCATTGCAGCAGTTTGTGTTTGAACCCTGACTAAAGAGAGGAAAAGAAAGATCTGCAAAGAGAAGTGACAGGAGATCAGCGGAGGACAGCAGACTCAGCCAATCCCGTGTTTGACAGCAAAGCTTAACCCACATTCTCAGCACTGTTAAAAATTAAAATCCCAGCAGTGACAGATCAAGCTCAGAGACAGATCACAGGTCACCACCTTACAGACTCTTTCATCAGCATTCTGTCTATGCACAAAATACTGCACAGTCATTTCTCTGTCTCTGGGTTATATATTCTCTCCAGAAATGAGTGCAATCACATTCTGACACACAATCACTGCAACTGCAATTTCTCTTACAAACGGATGCTTAGTTTGTGGATTTCTGTAGCACATCAGTAGTTAAAAGCAATCATTTCCTAATTTGATTTTATGTCATACTGCCTCACTATTATGTCTCTTTATGTTTGGGAATCTTTTTCATCAGTTGTTGATCTTTTTAATTTTATTCCTTACTTACAACAGTATGATTAAAAAAAGAAAAAGTTGATTATTTTCCAAGAACAGCTTATTCCTAAGTGTTTTATTCATCTTATACTACAACCGCGTGCCAATGCTAATAATATCAGCATGCACTTAATAGCTCATTTATGCAGTTTTCCAATACGCCAATAATGTGGCAGCAGCACAATACATAAAATCATTCAGATCCAGGTCAAGAGCTTCAGTTAATACTCACATCAATTGGATGTTGGTGCCAGATGGGTTGGTTTGAGTATTTTAGAAACTGCTGATCCTACAGTTTACACAAAATGGTGTGGAAAAACAAAACAAGAAACACTGAGTGACAGTTCTGTGGGTGGAAATGCCTTGTTGATGTTAATAGCCAGATTGGTTCAAGCTGCCAGGAAGGATATAGTAACTCAAATAATCACTCTTTACAATCATGGTGAGCAGAAAAGCATCTCAGCATGGACAAAACATCAAACCTTGAGGTGGATGGGCTACAACAGCACACTGGGTTCAACTCCTGTCAGCCAAGAACAGAAATCTGAGGCTGTAATGAGCACACGCTCACCCAAACTGGACAGTTAAAGAATCAAACAATTATACATCACTTTTAAAGAACAATATTGTATTAATTACTTGTTATGTTTAATGTTGTGGAATGTCCACAAAAAACAAGTAAACAAAATGCAGAAAACAAAAATGACACGTCCTTTAATTCATTTATGTGGAGGAATTGAAAGTTGTTACTATATAAATAATAACGTAATGTATTAGTAGGAGTGCATTAATATAAATATGTGGATTGCCTTGCAGGCAGAACTCAGTGGTGTCCTGTTAAAGAAAATTAATCACCACCTTCTCACCAGTTACATTTGGCCATTCAACAGTGGTATAAATGGTTATAACGTCATTATGATACCATAATGATTTGGAAAGGTTTTGTACCTCAGTTTAGATAAATTATTTGATCTAATGTCTAAGTCCCAGATCAATATCAAAGAAGAAAATGGCTTCAAATATTGAGGGTAACATTCTAAGAAGTACACACAGCTGAAAAACCACTCGTTTCCTTGCTCGCACACACACACACACACACTGACCCTGTTGGCCCTCCATCTGCTTCACCATCTCACCTTACATCCCTGATGGAGCGCTCTCTTAGTCCGTCTGATTTTAGGATATGGAGAATGCTCCGATCTAATGCACACTTTCCACTCATCTTCTATCAATCACAACCTGCAGGAGACAGAAAACATCTATTTGCTCTCAGAAGTGCCTCATCAATAAATGAATTGTTCACTGGAGCAACATGTAGAAGAGGATTGTGGACTTAAAATACTATCAAATACATAAATGAAAACAATTCTACAAGACACACTGGTAACTGACAGGTATGTATGCAGCAGGTGGACACATGATTTATGAGGAAGATCATTTTACCCCCTCCCCCAGTTTCCCATATCCCACTGGACACCACCGTCCATTAAAGATGACATCACACAGCTGCTAGAACAGCCGTGTGCAGCTGTGGCCCATAAGAGAAACTCAGCTAAACCCTAATTCCCCATCTGACCTCAACACACAGACACACACACACACACAGCATAGTCAAGACAAGGGGGAAGCAAATTATACTGTACATGTAACATTGTTCACAGAACATCCAAGTGTGATTTTCTGTGCCTTGAATATTTCACGTGCACATAAGGACACACACTGATCGTTACTCCCAAAAAAGAACCTTCCACACAAACATGGTGTGAAATTATCCAGATCTTCGTAGCATGAACAAAAAAAAAAGGTCCATCCATCACAAGCTTCTTTAGGCCAAAAATGGTTAGCATTACTCTAGAAACCTCATTCTTGCAGCTTTATTTTACACGTGCAATTTATCAGCACATACATTTCAGTGGACTCACATAATGATCGCAGAGAGTTAAGTTTCAGAGACCATATTCTTGTTTTCAAATTAAATTAAATGTTATCCAACCCCTGACCACTCCAGAAGTACCCCATTTGCCCCTGACAGGTGTTCTTCTCTAAGCCAGCAAACGCTGAGGGACAGCAGCAACTGTTACACCCACCTGTTTTTTCTTTTCTTTTCATTCTTTTTTTTTTTTGACGTATACATTAGCAAAAAAAAGCAAAAGGAAATAAAAGTATATATAAAAGTAAATATAAAGCAGGCAAAAAGATAAGCAATACAAAAATACTAAATGATTTACCAATGAGTCAGACTTATTTGCTTCTCAACAGTGTCTTCATAATCAGTGTGGGGTAAGATTGTAATCTGATTGCATTACTGATTACTGCATGTAAAAAGTAATCAGATTACTAATTACTTTACTTTCAAGATACTTTCAAAATCTGTAAAACCTACAAAAATACACTACAAAGTGTAACTCATAGTTCTTTCAGTAATTTTAGCGCATGTTCTCCGGTGATTCATTAAAGCGCATGCTCATTGCTCAACTCCTATAAAATTAGCCTAAAACACTTATCCAAGGCATACCCAAAGTAAAATTAAAGCTGTTCTTGAACTCGTTTGAGTACATGCATGGTTTTGGTCTCTTTAGAAAGGTGACTGTAAGTGCTACTGATATCGAGTAATAGAAGTTTGAACACACTGAAATAGAAGGGTTTTTTTGGGGTTTTTTTTGCCTGATTCTTTTTTATACAGATGCCTGCAGATGACTACACCTGGGGGCTATTAGCTGGAAAACACAACTGCACCACAGCATGAAGCCTTACCTAGTCCAAGTTCAAATTTCATAATACCAAAGAAAATGAATATTTTACATACTTTTCTAAGGGTATGTCCATGCATTTTACCAAAATCAGCTTTTGGAGACTCCTAAGGACTCTTGGTAACTATGGACATATACCATGGATATACCATGGATAAACCATGGATAAAAAGGCTACTACTCTTGATTTTTCTCATAATTTTGGTCACTAATGAAAGGTTACACTAAGAGCTATCATATCACATATCCAGCAATCTACAAAATGTATATTCATAATTTAAACTTTTGTGTGCTTTTACATGCAGAAAAACGTGACACTTGCCACTGGTTACGCAGCTTTACGCACAGACTTTTAAATTGAAGTGTTGAAACTCACCCCTAAAGCAGTGTATCATATTTTCCAGAATTTCATTGGTGCCAGTCATCCACACAATTGGTTGAAATAGGCTTGAGCTTTTCACGAAGTTTCAAATGAGGTGCCAGTTAAAAGTAAACATTTTTAAGTCAGTAGATAAGGAATATTCACAAGAAAACCAAATTATAATGGAGAATACGTGAAAGATTAGGTACATCTGCAGGTAATTTGAAATGATGCACCAAGAGTCCATGGGTATTTACTGATGTAATAATGTGTTTTGTACTAAATATTTTGACATGATTGGATTGTTTGGACCATTGCCAATGCAGCAAGACTGTGTTTGTCGGTATGTTATCGATAAGTGGACTACTATGAGGCTTCATAGGTGAGTTGCCTCAGTTTTGTAAATGTTTGTTTGTATGTTGGTGGTCTGACAGAGATTTTGATTGCAGCTGCTGTTGTGATTGTATTTTAAAACGTTGTATAACCTATCAATCAAATCACAAGAATCTTAGCTTTCCAATGATATATTGCATGAGTACACAGCAGCTGTGTACATAGCATAGTTCTGCACTAAACAAAAAGTTTTAACTGATGCACCCGCGCAAAATGGGATTTCTTTTAAAAATGCATTTTACTTAACATTTGTAATGCAAGTAATTTTATTGACATCAGTAACTGTAATCAAATTATATACATTTAAAATGTAATGCATTACATTACTCTGTTATCAGAAAAAGTAAGTAGAATACAGTAACGCGTTATACCCAACTCTGTTCATAATATATGTTACTCAGCTGTGTGGCAAAGCTCCATTTTCATTCATTACTATTTCTGCATTGCTGAGATATTCCCAGGGCTGCACAGTTCTTTGATGGACGGCTTGTTTAATTATGACACAGTACACCACTCTCACCAAGCAGAAACCTCAGACGTCTGGAAACTTTGGAGCTGAGGACATGAGAACACTCTTTACTAATGGCATGGTTGGCACTAATATACATCATGACTGCTGAAGAGTCAACATGGACAATGCAAGTTACAGAATTCCTATTGTTCTACATACAGTGAACCTTTGGTTTCAGTATCTGGTGCGATCCCCTTGTGCAGCAATAACTGCAACTAAACTTTTCTGGTAACTGTTGATCAGTCCTGCACATCAGCTTGGAGGAATTGTTGCCCAATTCTCTGTACAGAACAGCTTCAGCTCTGGGATGTTGGAGGGTTTCCTCACATGAACTGCTTGCTTCAGGTCCTTCTTCAACATTTCTACAGGATTAAGGTCAGGACTTTGACTTGGCCACTCCAAAACATTAACTTTATTCTTCTTTAACCATTCTTTGGTTGAATGACTTGTGTTCTTACGGTCGTTGTCTTGCTGCATGATCCACTTTCTCCTGAGATTCAGATCACAGACAGATGTCATGACATTTTCCTTTAGAAGTCGCTGGTTTAATTCAGAATTCATTGTTCCATCAAAGATGGCAAGCTGTCCTGGCCCAGATGCAGCAAAACAGGCCCAACCCATGATACTACCACCATGTTTCACACATGGGATAAGGTTCTTATGCTGCATTGAAGTGTTTTTCTTTCTCCAAACAGAACATTTCTTTTTGAAACCAAAAATTCTATTTTGGTCTCATTTATCCACAAAACATTTTTCCATTAGCCTTCTGGCTTGTCCACGTGATCTTTAACAAACTTCATATGTTCTTTTTTTTTTTTTTTTTTTTTTTTTTTTTTTAAGAGCATTGGTTTTCTCCTTGTAACCCTGCTATGTACACCATTGTTGTTCAGTGTTCTCCTGATGCTGGACTCATGAACATTAACAATAGCCAATGTGAGAGAGGCCTTTAGTTGCTTAGAAGTTACCCTGGGTTCCTTTGTGACCTTGCAGTCTATTACACGTCTTGCACTTGGAGTGATCTTTGTTGGTTGGCTACTCCTCGGGACGATAACAATGGTCTTGAATTTCCTCCATTTTTACACAAGCTGTATGACTGTAGATTGGTGTAATCCAAACTCTTTGGAGGTGGTTTTGTAATCTTTTCCAGCCTGATCAGCATCAACAACTCTCTTTCTGAGATCCTCAGAAATCTCCTTTGTTCATGCCATGATACACTTCCACAAACAAGTATTGTGAAGATCAGACTCTGGTAGATCACCGTTCCTTAAATAAAAAAGGGCACTCACTCACATCTGATTGTCATCCCATTGATTAAAATCACCTGACTCTAATTTCACCTTCAAATTAACTGCTAATCCTAGAGGTTCACGTACTTTTGCCACATATGTAATAAAAAGTATAATATAAAAGTATAATATTTTTGTCTCATTTGTTTAACTGGGTTCTCTATCATCTTTTAGGACTTGTATGAAAATCTAATGATGTTTTAGGTCATATTTATGCAGATATATAGAACATTTCTAGCACCACTGTACATATAATGAGGGGCTGTTGCATAAACACATCTTTTCACAAACCCAGTGTTAAGCAAAAAAATTAAATAAGTAAATAAATAAAAATTCATAAATTAAATCTATAGAGGGCAATAAAACCTCTTTCTCCCTCACTCTTCATGCCTACATGTTCATGTGTTTTCAATAATTGAGCATCCAGCAATGTGCATAAACAAATCCTGAAAATCACTTGACATTTCATTACTACAAAAAAGAGCAATGTTCTGTTCTCTCTTTATACTCTCTAAATAACACATGAGAAACCTCCCTAGCCTTCAGTTCATCACAGAAGAGAACACCTCACGCATCAATCACGGTGCTGGCAGTGCCGACGCTGCACACTGAGCTCTGGCTGTGTAAACCACAGCTCATTGATGCCAGATCTGGCAGGGGAGCACTAGAGCAGCGCCAACATGTGGTTCTGATTGAGGTAGAACTGATATGAATTACACACCCTCTCATCTCCATTTCTGGAAAGGGTCAAAGGCTAGGACCTATCATGGATTTTTATAATGAACTGTAATTGAGGATTAAAGTGGTATGATGTAAGGGCAACAGCCTTGTTCCAAATCCCACAGTTCAGTGAATAATGCTATATGATAGAGTTCTGCATTAGATTATTACGCTACATCAAGATTTTTGAGATAGATTGCATTGGTTAATATTCATTATATCACACTGCTGTTGAATTCTTGATTCCGATTGGTTAGAAGGTATTGATTAAATTTCTGTAACAGCATGGCTTGGACTTAAAGGTTTATATTGCTTGTTCTATATGTTATATATGTAATATAACTTGTAATATATGTACTTGTTCTAATATGTTATTTCTATAGTAGCAACTTATACAGGGATTTGGATGGTAGGTCACATAAAAGGAATAAAAATGTGAGTTGATATGGTTAATAAATTTTCGGTTTATTTAGCGTTTTTTTGGAAGGCATCTTCAGTGTTAGGGCTTTATTACAATTGGAGGTAAAGTTTTTCCTTAACGTCTTCAGGGGATAATGCATAAAACACTTTGGGGGCATGCTGTTATTGAAAATTACACATTGTTGAGGCACATCACACCAGCTTCACTGCAAAAACAGCCCTACTAGAAAGAGGCCAGATATTCTTAAATATAATCAAATTGCCTTGTATCAAGCAAAAAATTCAGCCAATGTGGTAAGCCAATTTTGCTTGGCTAGAATTCGTAAAACTAGTATAAAACTCTAGCCACTGAAAGACTGCAATGGGCCTTAAAACTAGACAAAAAAAATGCCCAAATTTAAGCAAGTTGTGCTTATTACAAGCAATGAAATCTCAATTATTTAAGATAGACTTACTTAAAATTTGTATTTTGGTCTCTTGATTGAGCAAACTATAAGAATTTATTATTTAATCTAAGATTAATAATTAGCTAAAAAATAAGAAAGAAAGAAATAAAGAAAACGCTTACAATAAGACACAATTTTCTTCAAACAGCATAATAAAAATAAGTGACTGTGTCTTAAATTAAGGCACAAGAAGCAGTGTTTTTATTAACATTATTAACATTTTTATTAAAACAGGGGAAGAACTCTGGAACATAGCTGCTTATATTGAATATAGTCAAATCTATCCGGTATTTCTTATTATAAGATTACAATAAACCAAATGTAAGATCATTAAACCAATTTCTACACATTATTACTCATTTCATGCTTGTAACTGTCATTCTATTGGCACATAATTTTGCTTCTTTCTAGAAATAAATGCTTAAAATTAGCAAAATGATCTGCCATTAGAACAAGACTATTTCAAGCTTGAAATGAGTACAAATGGATTGAAATAGGTTTAATAATCTTATATTTAGTTTATTGTAATCTTATAATAAGAAACACTAGATAAATTTGACTACATTCAAGGTATTTCAACTTGCTAACATGTCATTTTCTGCAGTGCAACAGCACACCCTATATTGCCATAGCAGTAGAAACAACACCTACTCATCAGTGATGTGTGACGCCTTTTAAAATACCTCAGTGATTCGCACTGCATTGTATACCTACTAAAACATCTGTTCCAGTTTGTTTCGAGGTTTGTGTTTTGGCATTTTGTTCAGCTACATTTGATTATTGTCTTTCATCACCACTGGTTTGAATATTTGTCAGAAAACAAGGTTTTCTCTCAGTATTGCTAAGTAACAGCTCGATTGTTTCTATGGAATTACAACAGAAGTCTAAATTCTGTCTATGCGTCACATTACCAAGCTCTATCAAATTACACATTCTATTCTAATAGTACATTTTGTCTTTTCCCTGTATTATGTTCCTGACCCCTTATGTGCATATGTAACCCTCTGTAATACCCCACTAGAATACTCTTGCAGAGCGGCTAACAGAGAGAGAACTCAACACCAGGCGAGAGCACCTCCTGCTTGGCAGGCAGGGTGAGCTCACCCATCCTATTTTTTCACTCTTACCCACTGTGGCACCGGCACATACAGGGGGTAGGAAATGTAGACACCCCAACCGTGCTTGTTATGGCAAAGGCACACTATCCTCTAGTTCTTTAGGCGGCAGGTGGTCTTCTTCACTGACTGCCTTCTTCTAAACTTTCCAAGCAGTTCAGTGTTAGCTTTGCATTTTATTCTTTCTTATGCAGCAGCATTGAAGCAAAAAAAAAAAACAACAAAAAAAAACCTTACCAGACACAGGTTTTGGCCTAGAAAGGAAAGCTGGAAGAGAGATCCAGACCTCTCATGTTAGCATGAGTTGAACAGACATCTGACCATGAATAAACCATCTCCCTCCTGCTGCTCAGATACCTGAAGTTGTCTCTAGGAAAAGGAGAAGGTAATTGTTCTCTCTATCTTTTTTGGACATGGACTATTGAATCTGTCTGAGAAAACTATATTTTCCATTTATGCCCTTCTAAAATTTTCATGTCAGAGGTTCAGTGAAAGCTAGATAGCTGGTTGTGAAGCAGTGTGGAATGAATCAATCCAAAGAAATGAAATGAATCATATTAAAATATACCATAGTGCACTGTATAAAGTGTTAGTTATATGAGATTTCAGTTATTCTACATGCACTGCAAAATAAGTCATCTTAGCAAGTGAAAATATCTTAGGTAGAGTCAAATCTATCTAATATTTCTTATAATCAGATTACAAGAAACTAAATATAAGTCATCATTAAATCATTAAAACTATTTCTTGACATTATTACTCATTTCAAGCTTGTAGTTGTCTTATTATATTGGCAGATAGTTTTGCTTCTTTGGAGAAATAAATGCTTAAAATGAGCAAAATTATCTGCCAAGACTATTTCTAGCTTGAAGTGAGTACAAGTTACTTAATAATTTGGTTTATTATAATATTATTACAGGAAATACTAGATAAATGCAACTATATTCAATTTATTTCCACTTACTAAGAGATGTCATTTTGGATCAGTGATCTAGGTGTGATTAGCTACAATATTAATCTTGTAACTGACACTTGAAACTAAGTAGAGCTAGATAGATAGACAGATAGATAGATAGATCTTTGAAGCATCAAACCTGCTGCCACAATATCATAACATTTAGCAACCGATCACTTTACTTATCTTTCCAAAAATGTTTGCAAATGCACCATAAAAACAGATATCTCTGTGAATATAAGAAAACATACAGTATATCCACACAAAGTGTTTTCCAAAATACTTTTATACCTTCTTCCACCCTGGCTTTCGATTCCTGGCCCCAGGAGAAGAGAGAGAGAGTGAGAGAGAGTGAGTGTGTGTGTGTGTGTGTGTGTGTGTGTGTACCTGGAAGTCCATGTGGACCATCACATGGTTCTGATTTAGTTGGAAAATCAAACCCAGTTGTGTGCAGGCACCGATTTAACCAAAATAGGCACTTTAATCATTTTTATGGACAGTGGGAGTTTACAGCATTTGTATTTATTTATGTACTAGAGGCCTAGGAAAGGAAGTAAATCGCAGAGGAGGGGAGAAGAGAATGTGATGTGAACCATAAACCCGAATTAAGATAACCCCCAACATTGACCAGCCTTCCCATTTCAGTTATAAACTTGCCATTAGTTTTGAATGATCACATAGGCTGTACTAGTTGGCAAGTAATATTACATTAGGCCTGTGTGGACAGACAAAGATTTGACAGTTCCCCTCATTAATAGGTAATTTGACGTTGTTTAGACTGAAGATAAGGCTTCATTAGCCCCATTTATTAAACACTAATTAGGGCAGCAGACAAGGGCCAGATGTTAACACGTTTTACTCTCACCCTCCAGCTGGCAGGACAACAAAAAGGACACCTTTGTCACCCGATGGTGTGTTATAAAAGAGGAAATTTCTTTTTCTTTTACTCCCTTTAAGACACATGTAATTTTTTCTGTTTTTAGGCAATCTTTCCTCTGACCATTTTGAAATAGCAGTATGCAGGATTTTAGAGGTTGAATCTGAAACAAGCCAGGTCTCCAAGCTGTAAACCTGAGTTGGGAATGTTGTTTTTGTTTCCTTGGCTTTGGCTGCTCCGTGGAGAGCTCCCAGAGAATTGATCACATCTGAGTCACTGCCTCCGCCTGGTTACATTGTGTTTCTGTTTGTCTCCCTGCTCGCTCGTTCGTCTAACAGCTACACCTAACCCCTTTCCCTGCATGCAAACCCTCACTTATTCACTCAGTCTCAGTATTACTGAAGCCAGCACTGTCAAATCACCATAACAGCATACAATTACTTTCCCTCACAACTACAACAGACCAATCAAACAGACCACCAGTGCCATCAATAATCTCAAACAGCAGCCAGTCGATCACATGTCTGTACTAAACATGATATGTTGATAAAGGCAGGGGATAAAGGGTAGAAACAGACAATAAGACAGTACATTTAAAGAGTTAGGAACTGATCAGGCAGTCTAGAGAGAACGGAGGTGGCATCAGTAGAAGCATGACAGCAGAGGAGAGGGGAAAGAAAAACACAGTAGGAGAAAAAACAAGTGGCAAACCACGTGTTGTGTTTATAGCTGTTGATTAGTTCATCAGACCTGATAATGATGCCAGCTGGTAAGGACACGTGAGTGGGTTGACGGAGCTGAAGCAGGGAGAATTATCATATACAAATATCTGCAGACAACATAGAATGCTAAACATACATGGTTCGGATATTTTTGCATGAGAATAAGCACAAATAATAACGACTCAATGGGTCACTGATTAGAGTTAGCTGCTGGTTTTCCATTTATAAAGACGTTTCTGCTCAAACAGTCGACACTTAGACACCTTGTATTAGATTTGTTTTAAAATACATCTCTCACCTCATCTCTCCATGTATTAAATACATTCACACTCCACTTCACTATGAGGATACAGTCACAGACATAACAAGCAGCTACATCATTTAGCAAAAGATTTCTGAAGTACTGTGCATTTTGTGTGTTGCCTGATGGTGACAGATTGATCAGTTATATTGCTTTAGCACATTTCATCAATCCGTTTCTGAGAAGATTTTTAAGGCTCAAAATGTGTACACACTCAATAGAGTTCAATAAATAAAAACTTCTATAAGCAATTTAAAGCCAGCACTGATTACGCTCATGTGCTGCTTTCAACACTGTATTCCTTTACTACAACCACTGAGCCATCACTACATGGGCAGTGGTGGCTCGGTGGTTAAAGGCTTTGGGTTACTGTTCAGAAGGTCAGGAGTTCAAGCCCCAGCACTGCAAAGCTACCACTGTTGGGCCCTTGAGCAAGGCCCGTAACCTGCAATTGCTCAGTTGTATAAGTGAGCTAAATGTAAGTCGCTCTGGATAAGGGCGTCTGCCAAATGCCATAAAATGTAAATACATTTCTGGTAGAATGGTTGCTAGTTAATGTAGATGGTAATCGAATTTGTGTATAAACATGTATAGCCAACTAACTAGCTATTGCTGCACTCAACTCAAAAGTGTAATTCTGAATTTATATCTTTGGATAGGAAAAAAAACAAAGAAACCCCTCAACTTGGAATTTCTAAGTGCACAAATTTCTAAATGGGAAGTCAGGAATGTGTCCACAACCCTGTGTTCAGCGTATGACATCATTTCAACATGGCTGCTCACACTGTAAAGTACCACTTCTTTATTAAATAAGATTATAGTAGTATTTGCTTTAGATCAATCAAAATACAAAGACATTGATTTAACCATCTAATAACACTGACCTTACAGTTAGCTGTTTTGAGAAGGTAAATAAATCATGCACTTTGAAGATTACTGACTGTATAACACAAACATTAGCTGGTGAGCTTGCTGTTAGACAAGCATTAAATGAGGGTTCCATGTTTTGTTCCGGTTTGTATCTTGAATATGCTGATGATAATTTCAATTTCAACTTCCCAGTTTTGTTAAGTCAAATGCAGCATATTTCAAATGCAGCATATATTCATTTTCTGTACTGCTTATCCTACACAGGGTCATGGGGAGCCTGGAACCTATCCCAGGGAACTCAGGGCACAAGGCGGGGGACACTCTGGACGGCATGCCAACCTATCGAAGGGCACAGTCACACACTATGGACAATTTGGAAATACCAAGCAGTCTACGACACATGTCTTTGGACTGACGGAGGAAACCAGAGTACCTGGAGGAAACCCTTGAAGCACAGGGGGAACAGGCAAGCTCTGTGCTCTGATGGGATTAGAATCCAACCCCAGATAGACAATAGAGTGCAACTGAGACACAAATAATAATAATAATAATAATAATAATAATAATAATAATAATAATAATAATAATAGCCATTTTAACAACTTTCTTATCACAGTTATATATTTTTTTGACAACAGCTCAAGGCTCCTTGATCTGACTCTTCAAATCTCCCTTTACGGTGAGCCCAACCTGACCATAGACAGTATCCACACACCCCCTATGGGGCTGACTCACAGATTTGAAGTCATTTGAGTGACTGGACAGCCAAGAAACATCCTTTTTGGAGTCATATTGTAGTGGAAATTTCTCAGAGTAAAAGAAAGTCATTTGATTTTGAAAATGTAATGAGGTCAATTTTAAAGTTGCCAGCAAAATTACCCGTAATATCAAAATATTCCCAGACCATATTTAATTACAGTATAAACAAATTCTATTTCATTACTATACACCACTGCTTTCCATACCACTGTATGGAAAGAACATGGTAACTTTTGTGCAGACTCAATAACTAGGAAAAGAAATCTGGGTTAATACAAGCAGACACCACAGATAAGCCAAAGAGAGAGTGTAACAACACAATAAAATAAAGAAGGCGCAAAATAAGGGAACTTATATTTCCATAAATCATTTCAGTCTGTGGCCATCTCTAGTGGGTTATTACATCTTTGGGTAGGAAAAGTTGAGCTCAAGCTTTTTCCAGAACAGAGAAAGACGTGGCAACTGCAAAGAAAATGAATGAGTCAAGAAAGACCTGTCTCAAACTGATAGATAGAAAGTGAAATATTTGGATTAGTTGTACAGCTGTACCTGTAAGATATATAGAGTACTACAGTGCGACATGCTTATTTTTTACATGAAAAAAAAAGTCGGTGAAGAGAAGCCTTGTGACTCCTGCTGTCCTGATCCTCCACAGCTCTGATACCTACAGATTAATTCAGTTCATTCAGCAGTGGGCAGGAGTGTGGCAGCACGGTGGCCGTTAGCCAAGCCTGCTAACTGTGCAGCCAGGGACTGCAGAGCCTCCACTCAGCCAGACTGTGGTGAATTTAACACACTAATCAGAAACATTATGTTCTTGGGGAGCAAGCAGGAGATTGGCAGATGGCTAAGAGCATTAGAGAGATACCTGCCAAACGTCAGCCTGCTCGCCCTTCCTGCTGTGCTTGTCTTTGTGCAGAGAGCAGACGTGCACTCCTGGTGTATACGGGGCATATGGCGGGGTAAATATTGACTAGTAATCTTTATACTTCCAGTGTAATCTAATAATTAATCACAAACAAACATACCCCCAGTAGGGTAATAAGAATGTTGCTGAAAAGTCTCAAAGCTTTCTGCTCTGCGGTCATTCATCGATCTTCAACAGCTTCAAGTCCTTCATATACAGGTCTGTAAGGTTTATAGTGATGGTATAGTAGACACCTACTATTTCATATTAGTGTGAACCTTAATATGAAACCTTATTTGAAATCATGTCCTTGTTCATATAATTCATCAGTATGAATCACTTCAGTAATCTTTCCTCAAAATATAATGACCTTTGCTCAACTTTAATCATCTGCTGATTGAGTGAGGCAAATGTTGCCATGAAAATACAGGCGACGAAAATATTTCAATCATTCATCGTCAGTAACTGCTTTATCCTAGTCAGGGTCATGATGGATCCAGAGCCTATATCTTGGGATATGAGAATAAAACCCAGGATGGTATTCCAGTCCATTGCGTGGCACCATGCACTAATACATTCACAAACTCATTCACACCTAGGGACAATTTAAAGTAGCCATCCACCTATGAGAAGAAATGATGGGAAGAAACCAGAGAGCCTGTAGGAAACTTCACACTGCAGTAACAGAGCTCAGAATTGAACCAGGGACCCTGGGGTTGTGAGGTATTAATCCTACAGTATATCCACTGTGCTGCCACACCCCTGGGAAAAATATGAAACAATAATATCATAGCATGTTTCACCTCCCTCACCCTCAGCTATGATCAAGCAAAAATGCTGAGCCTGTTATGGAACATTGATTTCTGTTTCGTGGTGTCTTTAAAGACTATTGATTAGTAAGGCTAGAGATGGATATTTAAGCATTATTTTATAAATTCTATCACTGGGTCATGTGTATAATTTTCACATGCAATTATGTATTTGTGGTTTGTGCGTTTAAACACAAGGCCAGTATCTTGCAGGGAGAAAACAAACCATCATTTAAACAACTCAAGAGAGATGAACTCTTTCACAACAGCTTGTTGGAAGACAAAAGAGTTGTTAAAGGCTTTTGTTGAAGAATGATCTACTCTGAAGTTAAACAGATACTTTCACCCTGTTCGTTAGGCTTGGTGAACGTTCCTGGAAACACTGCAGTTTTCTTTGGTGTATTCAAACACAAGAAGTCCAACAGCCAAGCCCCTTAACCAGACCTGCTTTCTCTTCATGTTCTCATTCTCTTTCTTTCACACATTAATATATGCAAGAATTCAATAGGGATATGGGAAAATATGTAGAGGAGGCAGAGAGGTAGAAGAAATCTGTCCTTATGAGGAGAGGCTACAGACCTTACCATTTACCAAACTTCTGATATCAGCTGCATCTGATGCAGACACACACACACACACACACACACACACACGGTTTTATTGCGAAATATTGGAGAAATGGGTCCATTAAGGTCACATGATCCCAGAAGGTTTTGTGATACAATCTAATGGTTATAAAGCTTTGTGTAATACAACTGAATACCTTGTAGTAAATATTGCTCCCACGTTTATTATTTATGAATGGATTTTGATTAAAATAAATCGTGATTGCCAGGCAATACTAAAGTATTTTGGTGTAGAAACATTAACACAATAAAGCAAAAATAAATAAATAAATGCAATGATGGTGTAATATACCTGAATGGTTACTGATTGGTATATTCATTTGGACAGTGATTAAGCTGTGTTGATGTGTAAAAATGAGCCCACTAGTCCTCAGTATTAGTGGACTGTAGATCTCTCCTCACCATCACACAGTCTGGTCATGTACTGGCTTCCATTTCAAATAGAACGGTTATCATTCCCAGCCATTAAAATACTTCCCAAGTCAAAATGGCGTGTGCCACCTACACAAACATTTGACCTTTAAACAGAATTACCCGCATATGTAAAACCAAAACGACTGCAGATGAATGGTGGGCTTGCTCACTTTTGGGTGAGAGCACTGTAATACTCAGGAAAAGGTTGTGTACCATGAATCATGAATGCTTTCAAAAATGCTTTGACAGTTTCCTAAATGAATGACCAACAAAGTGGCAAAATGTACTTTATTATACAATTATGATACGTGACAAAAGTTGCACGATCTCATTGCTAAAGGACCAGACGAATCATATGCTTAGGTGCTGCTAATAATAATAATAATAATAATAATAATAATAATAATAATAATAGCACATTTCAAGTGCGGTAAAATAGCTCCCTTACATACGTCCATGGTGCACAGCTTTAGGATTATTTCCCGTAGCATATCTCCCCCTGCAGGCCATGATACATCAAGACATGTCAGATTAATAAGTACCTGTACAAATTCTGAGCACATACTTTATAGGTTTCTGTGCTTTAAAAATATACTGTATAATAATGTATAAATCATGACCTCAGAGAAAACCTTCTAATACAATGGTCATGAAATTACAAAATCATTACAAAAGTACTGTCTTTTAAGTCCTTTTTTCTTTGCAACCACCATCATTTTCCTATTGCAGCATGCATACTGTTTAAAACATTAATACAGATACATTAAAAAAAAATTATTATTATTATTATTTTTTACATTATATTTTCAAGTTATTTTATTGCACATACAGGAAAGCCAAAATGACTACATATAATACTGTGTAAAATATGATGCTTTACAAGCTGGTAGATCCTTTATTTCTCATTTGCTGTTGCCAATAATTTTGTTATTAGATGCTACATTTATTACTTTATCATCCATCATGGATCAAATTGCACATGATAAAATACATCAGTTTAAATCTGGTGCATTTACTTTGTATATGTGAGCGATGCTGCTTTTAATCATTCCGCAGACAGTTTCTTGGTTTAAAATGTTTATTTCAATGACTCAGTCTCTTTTTTCAGTCTCTTTTCTTTGGCTTGTTCTCTTCTAGATTTCAAGCTGGTAGTGTCAGGGTCTGCTTTTGAGTGTACTGGAATTGACAGGTCTCCCAGACTTCTGCTCTTACTGAAGTGAATGTGTGGAGCTTGACCCATCTGTGTTGGTTTCCATTTGAAGCAACCATCAATTTTAGTCAGATAACCATTGAAATGTGTATCATTTATGTACCAGAACATGTTCTATTTATTTCTATTGCCTACCTTGGCAGCAGGGATTGAAGTGAGTCATACCCATCACTCGGATCATCACCACCCACTGTTGAATAAGAGTTATTTTATTTATTAGTTTCCTTCATATGTATTAGAAACTCAAGTCCAAATTGACTTTTTTTTTTTTACTTCAAGGCAAACAGCAGAATGACATTCTATATATGAGTATTTTAGTCATTATTCTAAAATACTTCTAGATGAGGGGATGAGCCCTGTCCTGGAGAGCAACATTAGGGTTTAACATTCTACCTCACCTAATGACCAGTGCATTCATTGACTAGATTTGGAGTGTAAATATGGGGAATAAACAAATCTCTGTGGCCCTTCAGGACATGAATTTGATACAAGTGTTTGAGATTTTGTGCCCTAGGGTTTTCTGAAATTCTGAAACTCATGCCTTGGGGAAAAAAAAAAAATCAGTCTAAAATAAATCCATAAAATAAGAATTAAAACTAGTCATTTGATTAGGACTAACTAAATACTGCAGTATACAACTGTACATCATTATGTTAGCTTTCTTGATAAAAATGAAGCATTAAAAACAAAAAAAACTTACCGTCAGGTGGAGGCCAGCTCATGCTGCCATGTTCCTTACGGTCTATCAACGTCCTCTGTGAGGTTTGATTGCTTACAGTGGAGTATTTCCTCTCAATGTCTCACAGATTTCTGCGTCTAACTGAAAAGGACAGCCCTTGTTATTTGCCACAACTTGTTCAATCTTTCTCATCAGCTCAGGGACTTGCACAACTTTTCTCTTCTCTGTTGTGTCAAAAACATGGTATCTGTTCCCACATTTTTCTCAAAGCCAGTGCAGGGCGTCCTCTTCACTCTCACTGAGCTGTTCCATGTCTACGTCCTCCATCCAGCCCACAGTAGTGAACAGCACTATGGTGTGATTCCAGACGCAGTCACCAAGAAGTTGCAGATATTCTTCAGTAGTGTGTTTGTTCAGCTCTTTGAAGGAAAACGCTGCTCGCACAACCAGAAGGAATACAATAGGTGCAACGTTGGAACAAAGAGTCTGAAGACTCTGTACTATCTGCCAGTCAAGCACAGACGTTTTCCAAAAAACATGCTCTCAGTCCCAGTCTGGAGTGTCTACTACAACAACCTGTCTTCCTGCTACTCATCCATGCTGCTGCACATTTGCACATTCTTTCTTTTGTTTTTACCTAGGATAATGTTTCCAACTGTGGTCTATCCAGCTCTTTTATAACCAATAAGCACAATGTTGAGCTCAGAATCTCTGAGTGAGGCCCCTGTAAGCGAACATAAAAGCTCATAAATGATTTCCCAGTGCATTTAGGTAAGGAAAAAAACACAGCACATGTGCCGTTATAGGGAAATGATTGTATGATGTGATGAGGCCGAAGTGAACCTGATTGTTTTATTCCTATTATCACACAGCAATTTGCGAGTGATTACATTTATTTTATTAATTAAAGAATAACATACTTACCTATTTTCATTGCCCTCGTTCAGTACATTTCATTGTAGCATTGGGCCTCATTTATCAACCTTTAAGTAAAGTTGTGTGTAAATGTTTGTGTAACCCATGCTGAACAAAACAAATTCATGGATTTTGCCAGATTTACCAGCCATATGCATAGCTCAGCTGATTTGCATTAGGTCACACCCCCAAAACTCCATAAAAGGCAATGCTCACAGAGCTAAAATGATGAGTAAATGACCAAAAAAAAAAAAAAAGAGAGAAAACAACAGGGGAAGTTATTTTGACTCACTTCTATATCAGTAAATTAATCTTGAGCCGAATCACAGAAAACGTGAATTAGATGTGAATTAAGTGAGCTGAAAAGAAGTTATTTAACCTCAAAACTGGGGGGTGGGGGTGGGGGTGAATACCACTCAGTGCTAATAAAGTGTTGCACAGCAATAAAAGAAGATGCTGTTACAAATGACTTGGAATGACTCGCACAACATTGAAGTCATTACAATACTTCCTCCTTCTATACAGCTGCATTTCTTCCTAACGTAATGACTTGTATTATTTGTCATAATTGTGCCAAAATTACATTGGCTTGCGTTCTTTATTTAATGCCAATAACATGAATAGAATGCATTTCACACAAGTTATAAAATGTGTGTGTATAATTGAAATAAAAAGTGATTTAAACTTGACAACATATTGCGTAAATAAAAGTACAGGATTGTATCAGCTATGATGTATCAGCTTTATCAGTCAAGGTTTATTTTAGTTAGTCTTCATATGCATGAATCTACACGCACTCGGGAGGACGAGTACAACATAACCATTTTTACGAACTTATTGGATTTTTGGGAATAGAGAATTTCTTGTGTAAATGCTCCTACAAATGATTTACGAATCAGTCCTTTGATAAATGATTCCCACTGTGTTTATCTGATTTTAAGAATGGGAACAAAACTTACCCATTTGTAATCTTTTGTCACCTTTTTCAGATTCTGAACTAGTTGCTACTACTCTTGTCCCCTCTTGTGCCTTCAGTCTCCTGTTTCTAGCTTTGTCTTCTGCCACCTTCCTTTTCTTTTGGACCTCCTGCAAATCATCCATTTCAAAATGGCCACCACCATTACTACCGATGACCTCATCAATCTTTTCAAGCAGTTCAGAAACCTGAGATTGATCATCCTTTCTGTTGTTGTTGAAAACATGATACCTGGTGTTACATTTCTGCACTAGCCACTGGAGAGCTTCGCCTTCATTCTCAATCAATAAACTGCTCAATTGTTGTTTCTTCCAGAAAGTCCCCACATGTGAACAGCAGCATGGTGTATCTCCAAACATTATCACCGATAAGCTGCAAGTGACCCTCCATTGCCCTCCTGTTTCTTTCAGTGATTGAAGTGACTAAACGGACAAGCACAAGCAAAACATGGGGGCCTGCTGGACACTGAGCTGTGCTAAGCATTATGTCCAGGAGTATCCGCTATGGTAATATGTTTTCCTTGAACTTCTCCTTGACTTTTTTGCAGGTTTTGTGAAATGCCTTGCTTGCCAGAATTGTGTTTCCTGTTGAGCTCTTTCCAGAATACTGATAGTCTGTCAGCAAAATTCTGATCTCAGAACTGTGGCTTGTGCCTCCTATAAAAATAAAGAGCAAAATGGGATCAAGATAATTATTTTACTGTGTCAGTAATCTGAAATCGTATAGAAACACCACGTAATAAGCTAACTGTTGACTCCTCATAGCTGCAGTGTACAAGTCATTTTAACTGCTATGTGATTACAGCAGGTTTCAGCTGACTGCTACACTGTAGGCTCTGTGTTGAGCACTGATTCCAGAGAATGAGTACAGTTACACTGTGGAATTGGTGATCAAAGCTTATACAGCAATCAGTGGCAGCTAACTGTAGTGGCAGCTAACGGTGTCCAAAACAAGTTCTAGCTGTAGGTAAGAGGTTGTGTTCTTGAACCCAGTATTTGGTAAGTGTTCCGGTTACACTATATACAAAAAAGCTTTTTATTCTCATGATGTTCTTTAACATTGAGTTGATGATAAAGGAAATGCATAATTACATGGTTAGAGGTACACATTCTTGAGCTGCATCCCATCAGATTAATCCACATGGTGTTGACGAGCACACCCCATGTGCTGAAGCAGCTTAAAATAGCATTTTTCTGCCAGTAAGGGCCAAATGCTTTATAAACATTTGAAAAATAACAATGGTCATTATAATCAAGACACAATATTCTACTTACCCATTTTTGATCCCAGCATCTTTCTCTCATTCTGTGTCATTAGCAGTCTTTGTTCTGCCCGTTTATCATCATCTTATATATCAAAACAGTGTTTGCTCATGTTTTCTTGCACCATGTCCTCAATCTTCTTTAGTAGTTCTGTGACCTGAATGCGGTCACCACGGTTTCGGTTGTTGAGAACATGGATTTCTGTTTCCACATTTATGTACAATCTGCTCGAAAGCCTCGTCTGCTCTCTTAACATATTCTACATGCTGATTGCCATTTGAGTATAATATTATATGATCCCAAACTACATGGCCAAGAAGCTCTGTGTGTTCCTCCATTGAGTAAGCCATTTTCTTCGTGATCCACTTCTCACCAATGACTAGAAGGATGGTGTGAGGTCCAGGATCACACAGTGGCATGCTGAGCATTATCTAATGCTTATCACGCTCTGTTGTGTCGATCAGCAGAAGGCTGGACCATCGATTAGGTGTGATCACCGTGGTTATTTTTCTACCAGATATCTCTCTACCCTCTTTTTGCACTTGCTACTTCTCTGAGAGCCAAACAGATCTCTCCCAAGGATGGTGTTTCCAAGTGAAGCCAGGTCAACATCACTGGGTCCAATAAGTATAATCGTCTGGTCTGAATGATATGTGAAATTCCTGGTCAGTTATGTAATCATGTGTCTAACCAGTGCCTTTGGCCTATGTCAATCTAATGACAAAACAATAAAACAGACTTAAACACAACCCTGTGTTAAAGCATGTACATAGGACAATACACAGTGACTTGCAAAAGTATTCAACCCCCTGGAATTAATCACATTTGTTTGAATAACAAATGATAAATACACATTCTTCCTGTCAGTATTTTTTTTTTTCCATCAAAGTCATGTTCTCTTACAGTAAATTTTCAAATTCAAAATGAAAATAAAGAAACTATCATTTAAGCTGAGCCTTAGGGAAGCACAAAAGTTACTCAGTGAAGATGTGGTGGTGTTTTTTTTTTGTTTTTGTTTTTTTATTAGGAAGGGTGTACTTATTTTTTCCCCCACCTGGTTTACTTTTTGGGAAGAAAATTAACATATACTTTGTGGTCATCTGGGGTTATTTGTTTCTTTAGAGAAGTTGGTGAGAGCCACACAACTGTTATTTTGTCCCGGCTAAGTACAAAACAGAACTGAAGGAGGCTGTACTCCCGCCCATGATGGAATAGATTAAAACAATCCTGACTAACAAACCAGCTCTATATTTTGAGCTTGCTCAGCTTTCTAGGTTGTGACAACACAGAAGATGGCTTCAAGCAGAGACCCACCTCAAGAATCAGGGGAACTTCATAGATTTCTCTTGACCTATTGCCCATTTGTCATTGCAAATAGCAATACATTTAGCATTGTTTCTTATCAGTGCCACTGCTTTGCATAATTATTTAACCCCATTGAAATTTAATATAATGTTACCACCTGTAACTCATTGATTTAATTGGGATTTTATTTAATAGATCTGCACAAAATAGCCTATAAAATGTCAAGGAAAAATCTATATAGTTTGCACAATTATTTATTTAGTTTGTAAATAATTTTAAAGTTGTAGTTGCAGAAATATTCACCCTTGAACGCTGTGAAACCCCTAAACTCATTTAGGGAAGATGCAGTTTTAAAGACAAACATCACTTTTTGTAATTTTGTACAATTTTTTTTTTTTTTTTTTTTTAATTTTTTTTTTTTTTAAATTAAACTAATGTTATTAGGAACTGAGGTTATGTTTCATACAAGAACTTAATTACTTTTGGTGTAAAAATGGTAAGTACCAAGACAATTTATCCAAGTTTCACTGACATGCCTGACTCATTGTAGGTAAGAAGAAAATGAATGATACATTTAAAATACCTTAAAACAGGGGTCAATCCTATCCACAAAGGGTCGGTGTGGCTGTAGGCCACAGATGCATTGGAGAAACCAATCCGGATTCCACTTATTTAATCAGTTCACCTATCAACTGTGCCTCCAGTTTGGCTGGTATGAAAGCCTACAACCACACCAGTCCTTTGAGGATAAGACTGAAGACACCTGCCTTAAAATGACAATAATTTATAGTAACATAGTAGTGAACAGAAATATACTTACACTAAATCTTACCGAACAAAGACATTTTTATCTTTAAACTGTTTTTTTTTTTTTTTTTTTTTTAAATATACATTATGTCCAACTCCATAACCTATTATTTTTCTTAATCTAAACTAAAGATAAACCAACCTCAATATATTTTCATCTAAATTCTTAATAAATATTGATCAACTCAATACATTGCAGGAACAATTGTTTTCCCACATGCTGGCGTCATTCAAAGTACAAAGTATTTTAGAATACAAAATTTTTTTTTTTTTTTTTTTTTTTTAAATAATCACACAGACCAAACATTAAGCCGTTTTATTCTTCACGGTGGATATTTGTTCTATTAAACTTAGAAGACAAGTAATAAAGTATTTTTACTTTACCTGTACCTTGATCTGTGGGACACAACCACTACCCACACATGTCAGTGAGAAATGAAAACACTAACAGAATCGTGTGTGCATTCAGAAAACTGCATGAACTACTTTATAGTATAAGAAAATGAAAAAAATAAAAATAATAATAAAAAAAATATATTCTCCTCAGCACACTCTTACAAGTCGATTCAGTTGACTCTGATGTTTAAAAACAAGAGTAGCACACCACTGACTGCATATTTTCATAGTTCACTGTTTTATTTCCCTTGGATATTATTTCGACACTGCAACAGTAATTATTGCCCCATCTGTACATTGTGTTTGAGGAAACACACCAAGCTGATTAGATACTGAAAAGGCTCGATGTGGAAAAAGCAAGGAATCCAAATTTCTGTCAAACACCCACCTTTACACATTTAAAACTGAAATACTCACCAGTGACTAAAGAGGAAATTTCCCTTTTTTAATGTAGCTTTATACACACCCTTTGCCTAGTTATTAGGTATGTCTTATAGCTATGCTCACTGGCCCTTTAATCAGTACAATTACTATAAAGGTGACTTGGTAGGTTTAAATATACCAAAAGCAGCCTGTTGCTATGCAGACCTCCACCAAAATAGAACACATTAGTGTTAGTGCAGTGGTTCATTCCATCATGGCAGAGATGGAGGAAGCTGACATTATCTATAGCAACAGGCTACAGTCGGTACTTATACCTACAAAGTTCCCTATAAGGCAAGTGTAGCTGCTATAAGGGCCTGAATGTACAATGGATATAAAAAGTCTACACACTCCTGCTATAATGGGAGGTTTTTATGAAGTAAAAAAGAAACTAAGATAAATCATGTCAGAACTTTTCCCACCCTCAATGGGAAATTACAACATATAAAAATTAACTGAAAAACAATTCAGAAACTGAAACAAAACTAGGGAAAAAAAACCCTTCCAATAACCTGGTTGCATAAGTGTGCACAACCTTTTATAATTGGGCATATGGCTGTGTTCAGAATGAACCAATCACATTCAAGCTCATGTTCAAATGTAATTTATGTTCGAGAGAACATCATACCAAACATCAGGTGATGTTTTGCCCTGGATTCCTGTGCGAGTTCAAATATAAAACAAACCACATAACGTTCCTTTGTCTCATCTAAATCTCAACTAACCTAACACATCAACTTTAACCTGGAGATGACAAAGTTTGCTGATGCTTTAAAACAAGAGGAGCACATCATTGACTGCATATTTTTGTTTATAGTTCACCATTTATTTCCCTCTGATATTTTATATAGGTCACAAAAATATTAAAATTGCATACTATTAGATTTCATTATATAAACTGTACACGAAAGCGAAGGCACTATACACTGAAGAATCTGAGCAAGGAGATTTAATTCACCTCCAGTTCAACAATATTTAATTAAGTTCATGTTATCAACACTCACACATTACTCGGTCACACCCACACCTTTCAGAACCTGTATGACAACAGGGCAATTTGGGATGGCATGTACACCAGGCTGTGAGTGACACAGGACAGGATTATTAGTACATTATTATATCTGTAAAAATTCATACTCTACTGTACATTTACTGCAACTAAATCCATGTAATGTGTTTACACAAGTAAAATAATGGCGAGCACTTTAAAGCAAAAACAGTCTGCAGGTGTGATGTGGCCATTAAGTTAATCAAATGATATTAGGTCTTGTTTATTTTAGTTTTCAGGAAACTGTATGGGCAGCTTGACTTCTGCTACATGAACATGTAATGGAATGAACAAAAATAAGCTGGAAAACACAAAACCTCAAATCAAAGAAACATTACAGTAATTTACAGGTTTTTTTTTTTTTTTTTTTTTTTTTTTTTTTACAATTTAATAAGCTGGAAAAAAAAAAAAAAGGAACAGAAAGAGATACGCCAAGAGGCTGGTAAACCTCTGCTGATCTCTGTCCATATCCACCGCTCCTTTCTTTTCTTTTTATATCCCTCTGCAGTGCACTCACACCAGCACACTCTCATGTGTACATTTATAAAGTTCAGCCAACAAAGGGAGTATAAGCTGCACCACATGCATGTTCCAACTCTTTCAGTGATGCAACAGTGATTATCACTCCAACTGCACATCGTCATACTCCTAAACCCACTAGAACAATCCTTTGTCTTTCTTCAAATTCACCTGCTTCCATCCTGGCAAAGCTTCATACTCCATCCTAGTCATCTCCAGTGCTTTCTGTAAAAGGAACAGACGTACAGAAACACAAACACATGGCATTTGAGGAAACACACTAAGCTGATTAGACACTGAAAAGGCCTGTTGTGGAAAAAAAAGCAAAAAAAAACAAGAAATCCAAAATTCTGACACAGAGACACACACGTAAAACTGGAATACTCACCAATGCCTAAAGAGAAAATTCCCACCTTTTTAATGTAACTTTATACTAGGGCTGCAACTAACAATTATTTTCATAATTAATTAGTTGGCTGATTATTTTTTTTTTCGATTAACTGGATGGGGGAGGGCTTTCAGTACCATTTTTTGGTTTATGTAAAATAAAATCCACAAACTGAGTGTTACAAATATAAACTTCAGACTAAAACTTTACACAACTGTTTGTCCAATTAT
>JANDJT010000032.1:10582294-10608344 GCA_024331685.1 Stegophilus panzeri
TGCAAAGATTTCAAACAAACTTCTTTCACGTTGTCATTATGGGGTATTGTTTGTAGAATTTTGAGGAAAATAATGAAATTAATCCATTTTGGAATAAGGCTGTAACATAAGAAAATGTGGAAAAAGTGAAGCGCTGTGAATACTTTCCGAATGCACTGTACATTCTTCATTTAGGACTGTAGTTTAATTCAGTGCTTTTTGTGAATTCATAAAAAATAATGCATAAATACTTATATAAAGTAATAAGTTTATATGATATAATATTCATGCATTACTTTTTTTTTTTATTATTATTTTTATAAAAGGTAACGTTGACAAACAGTAAACTGAAGAAAGTAATTATTGGTGACTCTGGGTATAAGGCTAAAGCTAGCAGAGTCACATTAAGTGAGTATGACGTCATGCGCCGTTGACTAGGAAGTGGCTTATACTACCGGTTAGTAAAAAAAAAAAAAAAAAAAAAAAAAAAAACTGCTAGTGTTACTTTTGAGATGATATTACCTTTCTAAAATTCACACACTAGACGGTAGCGTATACAGTACATAGTGTAAGTGTATTGGATGTCATTTGGGATGCAACTTTAGTATTTACACTCGAAAGCGTGTAACGTAGTGAGTAAATGTACCTCGTGCCGCGCACAGACCAACTAATCGATAATGAGATTCGTTGACAACAATTTTCATAATTGATTATTATTGATTAGTTGTTGCAGATCTACTTTATACACACCCTTTACCCAGTTATTAGGTTTGCACTAAAGCTACAGTCACTATATATGCCATTTTAACAGGAGTGTGTAGACTTTTTATATCCATTGTAGCTACAAGACATATCAAATGGATATGTAATTGCATTTGTACAATAGTTACAGTTACATTTATATTGTGCTTTTCTAGACCCTCAAAGCGCTTTACATAGTATTGGGGGGAGGCTCCTCAACCACCACCAGTGTGTAGCATCTACCTAGATGATGTGATGGCAGCCATAGTGCACCTGAAGGCCCACCACACACCAGCTACTAGTGGAGAGGAGAGAGTGATGTAGCCAATTCAGGGATGGGGATTATTAGGGGGCCATGACAAAAGGGTCAATGGGGGAATTTTGCCAGGACCTTGGTTTAACGTCTCATCCAAAAGACGGATAGTGCAGCACTAGTGTTTCAATACACAAGAGCCTGGGAGGCATAAAACAAGTTTGGACTGGCAGAACATGCGAGATATCAATTACAAACTGAAATGTATGAACATGATGGCTAGTTGTTTACTAAAGGCATATCCAATGTTTCGATATTATACCTACGATAATGCCATATAATACCACTATAGCTTTAATAATAATAGTTTAACAGGACATAAATATGCAGTTACATTTGTACTTATGATATGCAGCTGTGGTGTTTTATTTGTCATAATAAGAGGTGCATGCTAAATAATTTTAGTTTTCAGTGCTTTGTCATGTGTGTGTTCAGTTTACGAAATCAGGTTGCTGACTAGTATTTGGCATTATTCAATATTAATAGGTGTAGGTCATTTCTGCATCTGAAGATATAGTGGTTAATAGCAGGGCTGGCACACATGTACTGAATAAATGGACATCACTGTACATATACCAGTAAACATGTGGATAAAACCAGGAAGTCTCTCTTGATAAAAAAAAAAAAATCAATTAAATGTGAGAAGCACATGCATTAAATAAATAATAAGTGTGTTATCTTGTGTGGCAGGTCAGAAACCCACACCAAAGGTTACACAGAAGACATGTTTTGGTGAGAGTTGTGAAACAAGCAAGTGAACTTCTGGCTGATGGATTCCAAATACAAGCATTGTGAGAATGTGGGGAACACCAGCAGTCTGTAAAAACTCACCTTCCCATAGGTCCCTACACCCTAAGGGTGAAAGGAAAATGTAACCACTGTCAGATATGATACTATGTCACCACAAGAGACAAATGGCTATAAAAAAATAAAAAAAAAAAAAAATAAAAAGAAGGCAGAGAGAAAAGACTTCGTACAAGAGGGTGAGTAAAGAGGACGGAGAGTAGATTATGAGATGGGGTACAGAAAAATAATATATCACACACATCTGGCAAGCCTTTACCTAGTGAAGATGTGACGAGCTTAAACTTGCTGGCTATTACAATTTCTAAATCAGAACTGCAAAAAAGCTAGTCTATCCTGCCCATTAGAGACAGACTGGGGTTGACGTTAGCTACCCTCTAATGTGAATGAAACCTTTTAAGCATACAGTGCTAAACCCTAGGATAAAGTCAGCTTCAAGAACTCTCTGGACAAAGCTAAAACTGATCAGCGGTGCATGTTTTTAGAATTATCAATACACAGTTCATGAACAAAAGGTTGGGATCTCACCTCGAAGTCTTCGTCTGACAGGTAGAGCTCGAGGTGCAGAGGGTCGACACCTTCTGGTAACGGCCGGGCCATGAGATCAACCAGTGGATAGGTGGTCTTACAGAGTCCGGCCAAAACATCTTCCACTAGAATGATCTGATTACATACTTCCGCTTCCTATAACATGCAATACAGCAAAGGGGGCAGTTAATGGTTTATTTTCCATCTCTCATCCATTCATATAGATATCTTCATCTCATCATTCTTACAGATTACATTGTTACATTGTACAATTAAAGGTATTTTAAACTGCATGTCTTTGGGGGCTCTGTCACTGCTCTTGAGAATGTGCATTCTGAGAGTGCGTGAAGTGAAAAACCTTCTCGGTGATCTCAGCGATGTCTTCTCTGTGCTCCCAGCAGGGGAACATGTTAGTAAATGTAAGTGGCTCCAGTCCTGCATGAATCAGGTAGGCCTTTGGAGGCTTCTTCTCGTTCTTCTCTGCACAGACACAAACACAGAGAGCAAAGAGTCAAAAGGGCACAAACATCTCTTTCAAACACATTCTGTTTCTGCAGTGCATCTATACAGAGAGTTATTCTTGTGATCTTACAGCTGATCTCAACGAAAATGGTTAGGATGTAGTTTTCCTTTTAGCTGCTCAATACTCCACAGATTATACCAGGTCTGGGTCTCTGGTTGTACAGATCCACTCCACAGAAAACAAACTGCCCTGATGTACTGCATAAATGGGACAGTCAGGGTGTACAGAACACTCCCAAACTGTCTGCAAAGCTGGTAGGAATTTACCCAAACAGACTTCTAGCTGTTATAGCAGCAAAAGGTCATTCTAGTACTAGTCTGAACAGGATGAATGCTTATGCAAGCAGCATCGTTCATCATAACAATCCACAGTCAGTATAAACAGGTAAAAAGTATTTCCCGTTTCATAATATTACATAGTACTATTGTACCTTCCTTCCCCCCCCACACTCACTTTCACTACTTCAATCTATATATCTCTCTGCTCCTTACCTTGGCAGTACTGGAGCACAGTTTCCATGGCACACTTCCTGTCTAAGTCCCATCGGATGCGGGCGGAGCCTGTGTTCTCACTGTCCTGAGACCACCAGCCCTGCCACAGGTACACCTCATGATAATTATCTACCAAAAACAGAGCTGTAACAGAAACGAAAAGCAGAAACTGTATTCCTGGATCAGTGCATCTCATACTTCCATGTTTATTCAGAGAAACAACATAAAACCAATTTAAAAAAAAAAAAAAAAAAAAAAAAAAAAAAAAAAAAAAAACAGTTTTACAGGCTCACTAGGTTGATTTTGCTATACATCTCTCTTGATAATATAATACTGCATAAACAAGAAAGAAACTGAAAAAAACAAGATCAGACAAGCTATATTATAGCATAGTACAGCTGGAACACGTCAGATAGGGCACTTGTGGCAAAAGAGTGGAGCATCAGAGAAGTCTTATTTTATTAATTAATGTATTGTTTCATCACAGTAACTGAAAATAATCAACACAAAGATGAAGCAGAAGTTATTGAGCGCTCAAGTGAATTTGACTGATTGTAAACCACGGCACATACAACAGTGCATCTATGTTCCACTATACACAATAGGATTTAATACACAGTATACACTGAACAGTATCCAAGCATGTCATTTTGAACACAGTCAGTGTGTTCGGTGTTTGTACTGCACCTGGCTGAGTGACGTTATACAGATCTTCCTGATGGAAAGGCATCGAGTTGACCAAGTTCGGCTCTCTGGATGGACAGATCAACTCCACGGCAACAAACTCCCCTGATGTACTGCTTAAGTGGTATAACCGTGGCGTAAAGTTAAACTTCCCCAAATCTGAAACACAAATTAGCATACACGTTAACTAGTACACACACAAAACACAAAGAAACGGCTAGAAAACCTGACTCACCCTGAATCATACAGTCATATGCCTTGCGGTCGCGTCTCCCGAGAGCTTCCCAGAATCCTACCGGTTCAGTGCCTTCCTCACACTCGTGGATGGTCACCTTGCTACTGCTGTGAAGTCCTGCCTCTAGAGGACACCTGAAAATAAAGCACCAACATGACTGATAGTGTGTGTGGTTAACTTGATCACATTTTGGGGGCCAACTCGGTCTATGATCAAAGAAATGCATGTCAATTTTGATCAGGTGGCTTTGTTTCATTTAAAAAAAAAAAAAAAAAAAAGAAAAAAAAAAAAGGGGGGGGGGGGCTTTATCATATTTTGAAAAGTTCAAAGAAGGATTGCTGAAGAGAAGAGTAGGGGTAGGTGTAGACTTGGTAAACCTTTATACCTGACCTGCATTTTATACCTGAATCTTGTATTGTATCCTGGTAACATTTTAAATACATTTTCACTTGTAGACAAATGCAAGTCTAGTAACTCGGACTGAAATCTGATAGTAATCTGTTCACATGCAAATCAGATCATTACATTCAAACACTATCTTGCAGTGTTTTTAAGTTATTTTATAAATAAGATATATAGTAAGTATCTCGTTATTAATCCTGCTAATGTTTTTTTCTCCCCCTACAGCACCAACATTGATGTATGAGGCACCTATTGGGAGGTGCTTTGGTTTTGGTTGTGAGATAGATATAGTTAAACTTGTACAACGTGTGTGTCGGAGACCACTAGCTGAACTAATTTGAGGGATCAGACACATTCATCTCTATCCAGATATAATCCTGATACTCAAAATGTACGAGACAACTTGGTGTAAAAACGCTGATGGATAATAATGTGTTTGTTCTGTACGAGTTGTGTTCACTCACTGCTCTTTGATCTTGTTAGCAGCGGTGCGGCCCACGTCCTGTGTGTGTGCTTGGGCCTTGCAGCCGTGCCACAGGTACATGCTGGCTTTGGGGATGTTGAGCAGAATCATGGAGGAGCGAGAACGCAGGCTGCTACAGTGACACACCACCTCCAGCAGGTGGCCCTCTACTGGCTTTTCTCCTCTCACACAGTACAACCTCCACTCATCTGCACACAATGGGAAGAAAATTAGCAGGACTCTCAGGATTTTGTTGCAAAAAGTAAGAGAAAATCATATATGAGAAAGTTTTCCTATGCAAGAAAATAAGTTACTGAAAACTGAAAATAAAGCATCATGTAGGACTCTAAAACAAATTATAATCTGAAAGAAAAGAAACTAATCTTCCAGTGTTTTCCTTTACGCAGTGTATTTTGTTTTATGAACCGTCAAAGCAAGCCACTTGAGCTTGGTGAGATGATATCTACTGCAACACAAGGTGCTCTAAACCCCCAGTTTAAACACTATCTGTATCACGCAGCATTTTCCTGTTTCTCCATTATCTATACACACACTAGTCATGACTGACAGGCAGGAAATAGAAATTTTATATGGAGTCAGAAAACATTTGCACAAATGCACTCAGTTACCAGTTAAATAGGAACACCTACCTTGTATTTACTGTTAGTTGGCATTTCATCAGGTAAACCTATATAGGTGAATTTGGAGGTGTTCAATTACTGACTGCAGCTGTAGACAAACCGTCAGCCCCTCTTCACCACACCACAGCCATCAACAATAACAGCCCACCATAGGACCACAACTAACCACATATTACATGGGACGTGGATAATTCTCAGCACAGCAGTGACTACAGTATGACGTGGTAGTGTGTGTTGCACTGGTACAAAGTTTTCAAACACTGTGCATAATAAATAAATACCTAACAAAGTAGCATCCGAGTTGATGTTACCATATTAGTACACATAATGGTATAATACCCTTTAAATTTCAAAAGGGCAATTTTTCTTGACCGACATTTTTCTTTGGTTTCCAGCTGAACATATATTAAAACCAAAGTGGGCTTCACATACTGACCCTTCTCTAGAGGAATCTCTAGAGGAATACACTGAAAAAAATATATATAAAAGACTGAATCAACCATCATACCACTCATCTTAGCATATAATCAAAAGACCTGCAGGCTTAACAGAGACATCAAGACTGTAGCATACTCTGTGTATTCTCTTCTTCCTCTTCTCTCTTTCCTGCATGAATCATCATGCCTCCATTAAAACACTGTAGGAAACAAGGGGGTTCCTTCCCCTGCTGCACCTGGACCTGAAACACACAGAGCTACATTATAGTAAAATAACAGAGATAGAATGCTCCCTAGTAATTTAATAAGAGTGTGTGAGGTGTGGATTAAGTCAAGGATGACCTGTGCTCCTCTCTCCTCATCCAGCTCCACAGTCATGAGAGCTGATGTCCCTTTCTCACTAACTGTGGCGTTACGACCCTGCCAGAAGAAGTACGCACACTTCTCCTTACCTGGGCCAACTATCCGCTCAGAATTCAGCCTTTTCCCAACTGTGAAAACACACAGACACACACTTCACTTTTCCATGATGTCCAACAGTGGCGATGATGCAAGCATGATGGAGATAATTCTTTACTGAGAGAGGGCCTATGTCGAACACTAAAAATGAATATGTATAATTTGTGTTGCTTTAATACACACGCTTACACGAGCACCAAGGAAGAGTTACTCACCTGCTGCACTGACCATGTACTTCCATTTAACTACATACGTGTCTCCCTCATGGAACTGCCCGATGCTCTGCTTAGGGAGCCGACTGCATCAGGGACACACACGTCCAACAATTTAATACGCAGCATGGACTTCAAGGACCATTCAAGTCACTAAGTATTTATAAATATTGCCTGTATAGAATAATAATAAATAAAAAGCAGGATCTGTTCTGTACCTGTAGTCAAACTCCAGGATATGCCACACATCCACAGACAGAGTGCTGATCTCAAAGTTTCTCCGGTCATCTCCCTCCACCATTCCATAACCTCGGCCCACATCCATGCCGTCCAGAACGGTCCGAATGGGGGCATGGGACAACGGCAACATCAGAGACACATCATACGAGCGGCATTCCCCACTCTGCACCTCCTACAGGACAAAAATCAGGAAAACATTTTTCCATATTTTAAAAAGTTATATTGCATAAAGTCAGTATCAATTAAAAACCTTTTAAGTTAATTTCTCAATCACATTTCACTCATTCACCTAAATTGCATCACTTGTGTATTATAAACTGCAACTGTCATTAATAAATATCTACACACACACAAAGTTCTTTGTATCGTTGGTTTATGTGGAATTTTAAGACCTTATTGACGCACTACCTTATTCTCACTAGCTTGTATGTTATCATTCTTCTTTGACGCCTTCTTGGAGTCACTCCAGTCTAGAAACTTTTCCTTAAACAGCGTAGTCTCATTGTGCTGGGTCATCCTGCCAAATACAGCCCAGTCTGGCCGGCCTTGCCCTTTCCTAAAACAAACACACACACCATAAATAATGCCACAGACAAACTATATTCATTCAGTTGTGTATTTATTTATTTTATATTAGATAGATAGAGATATAGATAGATATAAAATATATATATGTTTAAAAAAAAAAAAATCACTGCCAGAGAGAGAAACAGAGTTGAAGAGATGTGGGCTTTGTGTTTCAGGAAATGTCATGGCTACACTATGCCTTGTTTATGGACAGTGAAATATTTGGCAGGAGTCTGGAAAAGAGTTCAGCATTTCATAACAAAACACACCAGGAGTCAGGTCTTTAAAAGTTTCCGATAAGATTTTCTAGTGTGTATAAATGAATATTCCAGCATGTTCAACTGGATATCTGTGCATCACGTCTGTAATGTATGCGAGATTACCACTTACAAAAATTCCACACCTTTGCCTGCAGTTAGAATAGACTTATTCAGACTAACGTTTAAAGGCAGTTGAGTTCAGTCAAATGTTTGTGAAAATCTCCTCAAGAACACTTATAATTCACTCAAAGAAGTGAAATAATTCACTCAAAGATATTTGTAATTTAAGCTCCAAGTCTATATGATTTTTATGATTTGTCAAGAATTTATGGTTAATGCCTTGATAAACACTGAAGTGTCTTAGTTTTGGCCTAATCATGCACTAAAAGTATAAAATATTAAGGGAAGTTAAGTAACTGGAATTATTAAGATGCTCTCTTTTCTCTGACCTCTAACACTTGTATTGTTACAGTCATGTTATACTGATGTACTTTAACAGCAGCCCTCAGAATTCATTCATGAGAGAGTTTTGAGTCAACAGGTTTTGCATTCGTTTCTCAGTACATGACAGTCTAGAAATTGTTGTCAGTGTTAATTGCAAAGCTACATGTGAAGTAGATTAAAGATCAGTTTAAACAAACCTGGAGTATTTATTTAACTCAAAATAACACTATCGAGAGAAAAGAGAAGTTACAGAAACAAAGCATACTGCATGTCTGTGTAGAAAGCCCCAAAGAAAAAAGGACGTTACATTCCCTAATGCAATGTTAGACGCTCGTGCAGACCTGGGGATAAGTGTGTTGCACTCTCCTGGATCTAGTGGGTTGATATCACAGGTTGTGTAGTCAAATGTCCCATTCCAGAGGTGCTTTGCCAGCTGAAATGCCACTTTTCTTTGTGCCAATGTCACTTCTTTACCATGCCACACATACACCTCACTGCCAAAATCAAACACCAGCACCTGCAAACACACACACATCAAAAATCTGTGGTTCACACAATACATGCGTGGCAGCCTGGGAAAACCCTCTACATTGTGAAATTTAGATAGGTTTACTCTATTATTATTATTATTATTATTATTATTATTATTATATAGGGAATACAGGGTTTCCCCTATGCATTTAACAGGTATCTGATTACAAACCGAATTGATTAAGCTAAATGTCCATTTCTCAACAGCATGTAACTATCCAGTAACTTGATCAAACTTGGACATTCACTGTGTGAGGAAACACCTACCTAGCAAGGTTTTATTCATCTTTAGGCAGAATAAATGCATTTAACACTGGATTTATTAAATAGGCTCTTATCTGATTATATTATTAAAAAGCAAGTTTAAAAACCAAGTAAAACATTTCCAAGTCCTTTTAGGGAAATGTGTTTATGGTTTCTAACATTTAAGATGTTCAAGTACGTCATGGGCAGTAAAATCCTACTTTTTGGCCAAAACCTGAATGTTAGTCTTTTTTGTCTGTTTGCTAGAGTTCAGTGACTTTGAATAGGCTTCTTCCAGACTGCCACTCATGCATGTACAATACATGTGTGTTACTAGCTGGTAATTGTGATTAACCAGCATGGCCTGACCTCTGCAGGGCTGAGCATGGAGCAGCGTGGTACTCTGCCCCAGTAGTCATCGTCAGGCACCAGCTTGTCCTCATGCAGCCTGTAGACACAGTTCGTCTCCACTATGGCGGTCTCATAAAACTCATCCTCCTCTGGAGTTCCTGCAGCTGTTATTTACAGAAAACACAATTTAGATATGAAATACTGCTCTCACAGCAGCTTTGACCATCCAAAGAACCGCCATAACAGCAGTTCAGACAAGCGTGTTACATTTCATGCACATAAGCTTATCACAGAATGCAACAATGAGACATATCACCTTGGTAGCTGGTCTGCCCTCCCAGAATCTTCCAGAACTCCTTGGATGCGTGGCTGTGGGTATTGATACCCTCCTCTATGGTGTGAACATAAGTGGCTCTGCATCCAAGGTCATGCTTGGTCTGGATGAATGTGGCCAGCTCTGCAGCCTGTAAACAGGATAAAGCTGATTTAAAAACATTAACACCAACCACAATATAGTGATGTTTACATGCCCAGAGATTTAAAATGCCTTAAGCTAGATTTCCAATATGACTATCCCAGAGGTAATTGAGACTTCTCTATAAAATAACATAACACAGACATTGATATACTGTATTATACAAAGTAAAATAGAACATATGGGCTACTATCCATGGCAGAATCTACTAAATATATTACTTTATAATAACCAAGCAACATATATAACCAAACTAAATGGACTTCGAGCAAAAGGTAAGCTGTGAACGTGGGGATTTCAAAAAAGTAGGTCAAATACATCTCCAAACAGAGTTCAATGGCCTCTAGTGCTTTAAACAATGTAATGTTTTGGTCTGTGACGATGCTCACTTGTTGAAATGTTTCCTGCCTTTTACAACTGACTTCCTGCTTCTGGTATGATGTAAAACCTCTGACTTCCTGCACGTGGGGGACTTTAATCAAGCAACAAACACGGGCTGTTTTATCACTCTCTGTCCTGTTATTAAATTTTATCATATTGGTACATAATGCTATTTAAAAACTTTTTTGTTAAAAAAAAAAACAACAAAAACAAAATGTTGAAATGTGCGTGTGTGCACGCGCACACACACATGTTGTGGGTTTGGGGAGATGGGGTGGGGGGCATGTGTCTAGGCAAACACTTGCCTTGGCCTTCTCAATGACATTTGCAAACTCCCCTATCCAGATAAAGCAGTACTGGGGTGTAACCAGGAGGAAACAATCGCCACTGTTCAGAGATGAAGCTCTAGGCTCGACTAGCCTCGTCTGGACATGCCGTCGGCCTAGTTCATTCAAAAAAAGAAGAAAAAAAAATAAGTTGATCTGCTACGTTGCTTTCTCTAATAGAAAGAGGAAAAAACATTGTAAGACAGTGTTTGACTTGTGGGCAAGGAAACTGATAAAAACCCCATAAGCTCATGCCTTATGAGGAAATGTCTTCCACAGCCAATGTAAATCCACCAACATTAACAACCTCTGTAACAAAAGCAACATGTCTCCTGAACAGTGATAGTCTTTTACTCAGTAAAATAAACTTACTATAACAATAAACCTTAAAGTGCCTAATATGTACAGACATGATAGAGATCCCATCGTACAGTATGCTTCACAAAGAGCTGACAACTAAGCTTATTTTTGTGACGCACTGATATTACATATAGAAATATGTAAGTAAGTAAATAAGTGTCCTAAACACAGTAGATCTGCTCTCCCCACTTCAGGGATAGGAAAGTGACTGACCTTTGACCTGCATGAGCATGGTGGCCTTGTAAGGCATGGCACTGTTGTGGGAGCTCTGCTCTGAGACCTTCACACTCCGCAGACTCACACTGCTGAAGTTCTCCTTACTCGCTAAGCCTGCCAGAGCCATGGCAGAGAACCCACTGTTCTTACACACTAAAAGAGAGAGAGAAAGAAAGAGAGACACACACACACAGGTGTGGTTTACAAAACTGAAACACAGCTTCACACATGCACAGTTAAAAAAAACAAAAACAAAAAACAAAAAAAAAAAAAAACTGTAAAAACCATAGTCAGATACACATAGCACCTCTAATGTGTCTGAAAAAATGTATAATAATAAACACACAAAGAAGCCAGCCTTCCTTCTCTGTAACAGCCCATTTAATCTGCCAATTCAACTGTTCTTTCATAGCCCCTCCCTCCATCACTCACTCTTCTCTTGCGTGATCCTCTTGCTCTCTAGCACACCAATGTTCAGTCTCTGTTCGGTGTACTCATGTCTGATGTCCTCTCGTGCAGCCAGCAGCTTCAGAGGGTTCCTGGAGGACTGCACATTTCGGGACGGACGCACTGCACGCTTGTGCTGCACCATCTCTGAGGTCAGCCTTAAAAACACACAAGCCAAAAGGTCACTATACTATAAGTGTATTTGAGAAGAATTCTGAGCCATGAAATTGGATCATATCATATGTTTTTACAATTTCCTGTTATATCAAATGTTACCACAAATATATTACATTAACACCCAAAACAATGGCATACAGATTTCAACATCTTTAATAAGTAGTTAAACACAAAGATTTAAAGCCTTCAGAGCCATTAACCTGATTTAACTGTGGTCTTACTTTGGCATCTGAGTTCCAAAGATGGCATCAAAGTCATCGTCGATCTCCACTTTACTGGTGATATTAGCAAGTACATCAGTGTGCCTGTAGAACTTATCAAAACACTCATCGTCCAGAGTCATGACCTCTTTAACAGTCTTCTTCGTTACTGTAAGTGTGGACTCTGGAAGCCCGGCCACTGAATAAGAGGACAGAAACAAACTAGTAGGTATGTTTTTTTTAGCTTGTCGTTTAGACTACATATTTACAGTTAGGGCTCCTCACCTTTACTGTTCAGCCGACCCAAGAAGGACTCCAGCTTCTCCAGCTTCTTGTCTGACTCAAGTTTTATATCGTCTCTGACCTCAATCTCTGCAAAAAGCATTATTACAAAAGAAACAATATTATTTCTTGAGTGATGGCACAGAATGATACAACAGGCAGAAAAAACCCCCGAATAATTCACAACATAATAGAATGAAAACAGGACCAGATCTCATCTGTTATGATGCTGTTATAAGATTAGAAGTGCTCTATATGCTTGTTTAAAGACAATGGCCATACAAGCCATATACCTGAAGATGAGGAAAACATGCACTTACATTATTCTGTTAAAACAATGAACATGTACTTTAAATTCTGTTTGCATAGACCAAGTACTTTATGCATTGTAATGAATGCAATTAATAAAAAATGACCACTCAGACACCACTTAATTAAAAAGATATGACTTTCCTTCATTAATTCAAAAACTCTAACAATGAAATCAGGAACGAACACACACACACACACACACTCTTCATGACCTTAATTTTTTATCGCTCTCATTGTCACATTAATTCATGTTAGGCATCTCCATAAGCAGAGTCTGAATATAGAGAACTTTCCCAGTGAAAATAGTTTCAAAATGTTTTTACTGAAGATATTTAAAAAAACATTAATTCTTTCCCTTCTTCATAAACATCAATCCTTTCCCTGCTTCCCTTATTCATAAATAAAATTAGCCCAAAGTAGACATTTTGACTCCCAGTGGTATACTCTTTCCAAAGACAGGGGGTTCATGCATTTTCCAACAGGATTTAAAAGTATTTCGATGTCTTCTTTCACTCAAATGCGTAACAATGGATCACTAAAGCCACAGCTGTGTATAAATAGACAAATGCAGCATACACTTGCACAAAATGCACCAAATTGGTGCAGCACAGTGTTACATTAAATATCTGAGGTGAACGACTGAATGGCCAATCATCGGAAATTTTTTAAATCATTTGAAAAGTGTATGTACTGTAAGAGGAGTTTACCTTCCTGAGGTTTGGAGATGGCGTTCTTGTTTTTGGGTGATGTAGGAATAAATCCTGGATTTGTAAGCACCATGGGGGCTGCAAGACCTGAAACAGAAAGTCAGTCCAAAAAAAAGTAACAATCTGTATACACTTCAATTCAATTTGATTTGTATAGCGCTTTTAACAATGGACTGTCACAAAGCAGCTTTACAAAAATAAATCCATTCAGGATATACATTTTTAAAAATGTGTATGAATTTATCTGTGACCTTACTCTGTGCCTGAAAGTACTATAGTCAAATACCACATCTTATATAATAACAAAATACAACCTTTTCTCTTGCACAAATCCTTTAAGCACGGGAAGCTTAAGAACTGCATCATTGTGATACGTGAATTTCTTTTGTACATAACCTTAATGATGAATAAGTTTCTTGTTTTAGAAGAGAACTTCACACAACTATGACTCATACAAGACACATGATAGACAAAAATCTTTGTGATTATATAAAACAATGTTTGTGTGTGAATAAATTAAAATGAGGCACTCGGTGACCTTTCTTGACCATACGACCAGCCACGGTAAACTGCGTGGAGTCATTGGAAGCCCCACGACCTTTGACCTTCCAGGCATCCTCTTGAGCTGTGATGAGCTGCTTCCGTTCTTGGATGGACATCTCTATACGCTCGAGTCGCTGGCTCTCCACTACCTCATCTCCTATCCTCTGCAAAAACAGAGGACAAACACTAATTAAATAGCAACACACACAAACTGAAATACTAATTCAATTTCTGCCAAGTGGAATTTCTCTTTAAAGTGCTATTATTATAATAATTCACATCTCAAAGTAATACTTATAAGTAAAAGCCAATGGAATGAAATTCTACACTAGCACCACATCGATGGTTCCTTGACTTTCTGTCCTGATGAATTCTCAAACATAGGGTCTGTAACCATGTGGCCATGTGCAATTCTAATCCACTATTCTACTGTAGCATTTTAACCAATCTATAGATGCAATACATTTACAGAGAGAAGTGCCGAGAATAATAAAAGAAACAGCTATAAATGAGTATGAGTGTAGCATCATTCTGAAATCTGATGAAGTGCAGAACTATTGTGTGTGTGGGCACGCATGTGTGTATGCAGGAGATAACCTTGCGTCTCCAGGGGTGACGTTCATCCGCCTGCATGAGCAAGGATTGCGTCTTCACATAAGGATGGGAGGGAGGGGGAAGAAAAGATAGAGGGGAGAGGAAAGAGTGGAAAGAGAAGATGACAGGATGAAAGGATGCGGCCTAGACCAGAGACGTTCCTAATTATAGCAAAGGCAACACTGACAGTTTATTTAAACATCTCAACAGCATCAAACATCTACAGCTAACTTTAGCAACAAGAAACACAAGCACACTTGCATACACACTGCCACTAGTACATATGTATCTTATATACCCTGACTGAAGTAAGAACACGGGAACAGAAACAAATGAAATAAAATAAAACAGATTTAAACATAATAGAACAATATAGAAGAGAAGTCAATAGAACGTAAGAGGATAAAACACAATAAACGGAACATAATAGAATAAAAAAGGAAATTGCATAACAGCACAAGATAGAACAAAAGAGAAAAACAGAACAAAATAGAATAGAATATAAAATTTAATGGGACATTGTGAAATAGATCACAATAAAACTGAACAAAAACAATAAAATAGAGAATGAAATAAAATAGAGCAAAATAGACTAGACTGGACTAGAATAGACGAGAAGGGCTTTGTTGGCACTGGATAAAGAAGAAAACTAGTTGGAGCAATGTGACCTATATCAGTAGGTGTTTTAGTTAAATAAGTGTTAAAACTAGAAAGTTCTGCAAATAACCTCTCACACAGCAGCAGCAAATTTAAATCACAGACTCTAATTACTGCTATAGAACCAAAACCTTGCTCTGGAATGAAATGCGCATGCAATTAGATGAAGAAAGACAAAGCATGTTCATGAAGGAGTGGAGGAGTGCGTGGCAAAGTTCAGGAGAGGAAGCACATGTGAGCAGAGCTGTTCGTGACTATAGCTGTGTTTTAAAAAAAAAAAAAAAAAAAAAAATATGAACAAATGGAGTCTATAATTTTATTTTACGCTACAATAAGAGAGAAAAGTGTTAGTTTGAAGAGACCGGTATAGGAGGGAGGGATGGAGGGCATGGGGTCTGATGTGCATCACAGTCCATACACATGTAATATTTATTGCCTGTACTGCTTACACAGGAAAGAGACAAACACAGTAACGTCAGGAGAGCTACGTTTGCAGTGCGTCAGTGGTCCAACTGAGCAGGAGATTGTTTGTTCTCTTGCTCACCTGGGAAAGGGGTTCGATGGGATCCAGAGACTCAGAGGCACTCAGAGGCACAGAGGAAAAAGTGGAAGAAAAGACAGGCTCCTACAGCAGGCAGAAAAATTGGAGGAAGCGACAAAACAAATAACAGAAGGGAGAAACGTAAGAGAGGATAGGAGGAAAAGGGAAGACCGCAGAGAACGGTTCTAATAAAAAGCCTATGTATATACATGCTGTACGTATTAACAGGGATGCAGGACCTGAGACGCACGATCAGTCCAAACAATTTAACTATTTGTATAAACTCCATGCCTGTAAGCGCTACAGTCAAAGGTCATGTGGTTATACAGTATAATATAGCCTTTCTCTTGCCATAATTCTCTTCACGTGTCATAATAAAGACAAGCCAAGAAGTGTATTACTACTGTACACAAGCAAAATTGATTGTACATATGTACTTGTTTAAGAAACTTCCCTGAACAATGCTTCACACATGACATTACAAAAATAAACTAATCAGCTAAATTATATCTATACAGTATATCTACTGTATAATGTGCATACAGTATATATTACATAGTGAATAGATGATTGAAACTGCAAGAGAGCGCGAGAGAGATGACTGTACAGTGAAACTCAATGGGACAAATAAATAACAAAACATGTTTTTGCCTAATTTTAAAAAAGGCAAACAGGACTACATTATTACATGTTAAGGTCAGCCTAAATATTTCTACCATGCACCTTTTTAGAAGAAGGATTTCTAATGAACTTCGCACATCTTCTGCAAATAAAGACAAGCACAGACTACAAATACAAAGCGAATGCAACAATCTCACCCTAAACTGGAGTAACTTAACATTGCTATGACGCAATCTGTGCAAGCTGTAAGCTTCAACAACGGAATGCTGCATCAAATGCAAATAATAGCAAATATTATTTTAAAGTTGTTTTATTATTACTTATTTCTAGCAGTTGCAGTTAGGAAGTAGGACCTCCAATTCCCACATACCACAAATAAAAAAAATTAAAAAAAAACACATATAAACCAATGTTAATCCAACACAAACTTTAAAAATAGACACGCAATGGTGCAAGACCAGTAGAATAATAAAATAGCAGCTCCATTAATCAGACCAAGAGGAAAATTCATACAGCGTTGTCATCATGCTAGCACAGTGAGAAACACCAGTAAATCCACCACCACAAGCTATGCAATGGGGTCACCATAAGAGCAGTGTAAAAATATCAGCACAGCACACCCATCACCACACCATGTCCTCTCCACCAGACACCGGCACTAAAAATCATGCCAGTGATCAGTCTTACCCAGAGCTGATCAGAGACTGCAAACTCGTCTATCATTCCATTGTCCTGGAGAAAGAGACAATACACTCTTACAAAACACATAAGGGTTCTTCACTTGTCCCTCTGTGGGAACCCTTAAAGGTTCTATCTATAACCTTTTATTCGAAGCCAAGAATGTTTATTTATTGAATGAACCCTCAAAAGATCCTTTGAAGAACCCATTATTTCCCCCCTAAGAGTGTGTCATAACTGAAGCCATGGTCATAATAAATGAAATGTATATTATGAGAAATAAATAAGTTATACATTTACAAACGAGTACAAGTATGTAACAAGAGGAAAAATTCAACACTGAGGGAAGTTTAGTTTTTGACCAACGTTACCTGCTAACCACATTTTAGTGTTTTGGAAAAAAGCATAATGGAGGATAGACAAATGGAGGATAATTATTTTTTTGTTTTCTGACCCTGCTGGAATCATTAATGTTTTGAAAAAAATGCATGCTGATGAACTAAACTAAAGAATCGAATGTCCAAAGGAAAACATGCCTAGTGGTCTATAAATCCCACAAGGATATCCTTCAGTAAACATGATAAAAAAAAAAAAAATCCACATTATACATGAGAAAATATTCATGTACAACGGCAGAAAAGAATGGGGGGGGAGATTAAGTTACTAGTGAAGGAACTTTTTATTAAAAAGCTCAAACAGAGATGAGCTAGTAATGTAAATAATGCCTTTTGCCTTTATGCATCATGTCCATTATTTAGGTGGAAAAAGAGGACCGTGCAAAAACTGAAACTAAATAAAATAGAATACAATTTTTTTTGGAGGAAATGATGGTTGAACTGGGGAAATAGTTAACTGACATGCAATGAATTTAATTCTATTAATTAATTAATGAATTTAATTATTTTGCAGAATATGACATCAATTACACTTCAGGGGAATACACAATTGTTTATTTACACATTAACACAAACCTTTGACCGTTTGTCACAGTTAGAAGTAAAAGGTGAAAGGGCCCAGGTTTACCTTCTTCTTAAAGGTCTGCTCCACCTCCCACAGCTGAGCATGTTTCTCTGAAATGGCCACTTTGACAACATCCTGCTTCTTATTGATCCTGTTCCTCCAGTCTTCCTCACCGCTCTTCCTCAGCAGAGCCAGCCTGCTCACACACAAACACGCACCAGACGGATTCAAAACCAGCACAATAACAAACACTTCGGTAGAACAGCACTGACACATGCTGCACCTGGACAAATGTAATTTCATTTCAGTCAGTAGTTGGCCAGACGCTGACGTGAGCTTTTTTATGAATCATGTCCAAGCAGAACACAATACCGGACACTCTCACGTTCCTCATCCACAACTGTAGGATGTATACTGTAGGACCAAAAATCTGTGTGAATTGTTACGTTACATTTACATTAATGGCATTTAGCAGACACTCTTATCCAGAGTGACTTACATTTATCTCATTTATACAACTGAGCAATTGAGGGTTAAGGGCCTTGCCCAAGGGCCCAACAGTGGTAGCTTGGCAGTGCTGGGGCTTGAACTCCTGACCTTCGGATCAGTAACCCAGAGCCTTTAACCACTGAGCCACCACTGCCCACTGACTTGTTCAATGAACATGATTGGACGCTTTGGTTCATTTTAACTGTCCTGAGATTATTTACAACAGCAGCTGAAACACCAAAATACGTACCCAAGATGAGGTGATTGACACCATAAGCAGGTATTAGCTGACTAATTTTTGTGTTTGTCTATTAATCTTATATTGCCCATCCTTTACACAGACACACAATATCGCACAAACAATTTCACACCATTTCTATCACATATACATCGAAATGTAATCATAAAAATTCATGTACTTCATTATTATATTCTTCATAATGCATTACATCAACCACCAGATTTACTTGGTTACTCTTTGGAGGCATCACAATCATCATCAGCCCATCAATACTGTTGCACAATAAGCACACAAAAAAGCAGCATCTCATTACACAATGTGATTGTACATCACCAATATGTAGTGAAATTAATTCATTCCAAAATCAGCTGCTTTCCTGGAGGACACCAATTCCAGCCAGAACAAAACTTCTCTTGAACCTCAGACAGCTGGAAAGCTCACAGCAAAAACATTGGGGTTTGCTATACACTTTTTCATGGGTGTTTTGCATGTTGCTGCAATATCAGTACTGCAAAGCCATTATTATGATAACGATTAACAAACAATTTATTGCGTAGCCCTTGAATAATGGAGCCGAGAGCGCAGACATCTCACTTTTTCCAAAAGTATGGGAAGAAGCATTTTTGTATTTATTGGTTTGTCATTTTCATAAACTGAAGCTGAGAGATTATGATGAATTAAAGCAAGCCAATTTTGTTGACTTTTTCCTTAGGTTACGTTTCTGGTGGATTACACAAAAACAAAACAAAAAAAAAAACATAACATGAAACCACAGTGTTTGCTTTTATTCCCCCCCCCTCAATATTTTTGATGGCTTAATTTCTCTCTAGATTGTTAAGATCTGTAACACTTTCTCCTGTTTGACTCAAAACCACATCTTTCAGTCACACTCAAATACACACACGTTAGCCTACACTATTTGCTAATATCCTCAGGGTGAGACACTGATGTGCTTGTCACTTCAGGCTGCTTTAGATTACCATGTCCTGGAAGCTTCGACATCCTGTAAACAGTCAAGTTATTACTCTATGACTGATTAACACTCATGTTCCTGAGACAAAGCCTTATATAGAAATGTCCAAAGTGTCCTGGCTTCTGTCACATCTTATTAGTATGCATATCAAACGTTCATTTTAAGTGCAAGTAAGTTAAAGTATATTGACTGAAACTGTATTTCCTTCACTATCATTAACGATATCATTGTTTCACTTGTATGCATTAGGATTACGTATAAACTAATCTCCAAATATTAAACACCAGTGTTTTAGATTTGTACACGTACAAGTCTCTTACTTTCAAACTTAAAGTTGCATTCAAAATACAGATGAATGATGACTCAACATTGCTGTTCAGGTTTAAATGCACGCACACGCGTGCAGAGAGCAACTCACCTCTCTTTGATGGACATCTGCCTCGCCGACATGATGTCTGAAATCTCCTCTGCCTCTTCAGTGTCTTGTTCTGTCTCTCTGGTCCTCTCCCTGTCCTCTGAGACAAGCTCTCTGCTGGACTCCAGCAGTTGCTGAGCGTGTGTGTGCTGCGGGAGAGACGCGCTCCCGTTCAAAGGCTGAGATGCAGTCAGCGCTGCTACAGCTCTCGCTGAAACAGCCTGCCTAGGAAGACCTGTTGCACAGTAAACACACACAGGAAGCTGTTAGGACAGCCCCAGTCCAGTGACGGAGAGCAGCCAGACAGACAAACTAGGATTGGGTGTGTGGCTTTCTCCTGGCCTATTCTATTGTTAAGAGATTATCATACAATCCGACTGAATGTAATAGGGTGTTAGTAAATTTACATAAAATAAGCGTAGGTGTGAGTTAGATATCTTCATGTTCAGATACAGGAAATCTGCAGAACCACAAGCTTGCGTGAGAAACAGCACTGACACAGCAGGAAGTGTGTTCTTTCTCCGTGACATTAAATGGTTTACTTTCAAACACAGGCATCAAATCATACTTTAAGCGCTGGACTGATTCGGTTATGGTATCATCAAGTGTTGTAGAGTCATTTCCTCTAGCCTCTACATCTCACAGCTTGTTTTTGCCAAGATCATCCAGTCATTAACATTCATAAAACTTTCATAAACAGATGACCACTGTTCAATAACGTTCATTAGATGATGCTGTTAAGTTCAGAAATACTGCTGCAATTTGTCAACATCATCTGTTTAATCGCAAATCTAACCTACAGTTCACACCACAGGTGATGTGCAACCAACACATCTGCATAGTGCAAGCAGTGATTAGTCCAATCCACACTGCTCTGTTCTGTAAGTGCAAATACTTCATTCTCATCATTCGGTCATCTGTGATCAACTTTATCATGGTCAGGATGGATCCAGAAGGTGGATGTCCAAGGAACACACCAGTCCATATCAGGGCACGGACAATATGCATTGTTAAAAGCGCTATACAAATACATCGAATTGAATAAAGAAAGAGCATTCAGCACATCAATCTATACAGATGCAATCTTTAAAAATCAGTGTTTGTAGACTGTTGCTGTTTCAAAGCTGTACAGGAAAATGCTGCTAAACCACATAAACCACACTGTGTACAGATTTCACATTTAGCCAGTGTTGCTGCATCTCCTTTTCACCTAAAAACACTTTTTAAAAAAAAAAAAAAAAAAAAGGGGGAAAAAAAAAAAAAAAAAAAAAGAAACCATACACCATACACTACCTGCCACAGCTAATCTTGACCTCTGATTTCCATCCGTCTCCTGGAGGTCACACGACATCACTACCTCTCCGTTTGGCTGCTTCACTCTCTCCAGAGAGGGCAGTTTCCTCATGCCCACACCCAGGCTGGACTCCTCTCCCTCAGCCCCAGGCAGCTCAGAGGGACGTTTGTGGTTCTGGAGTGCTGAAAGAGGTTGCGATTGGTGACAAGGTGGCGCATCTTGTTCATCATAGCGGTTGGACACACTGGGTTGGGACAGATGGAGGTCACCTGCATGGACTGTAGAAACCGTGGTAGATTTTACAGCGGAGGAGGAGGGGGTGAAATGAGAGCCACCTCCAACCTGCAGGCAAACAGAAAATAGGCAGAATTGACAAGTCTGGTATAGGATAATGGTGGCAAATAGAAAGAGAGTCATAAGTGAAGAGTCTTGTAACTGCAAGTATTAACACAAGAACACAAAATACACGTATGTTCAGTTACAACTAACGCAAGATGCACCTGACATGCTCATACAGTTCCTCAGTAAAGTGACTTTCAGTCACTTACATACTAATGAAAAATAAATATTTCAATGACACCAGTTCCTTTTAGATCTGAACACCTTTCCATAGGAAAAAAAAAAAAAAACTTCAGTAAAACTTGAGACATTCAGCCCATTATCAATGACCAGTGCAGATTTACATAAACATTCCAGCAAACACAATTCCAACACATACACACATGACTTTATAGCAACTCTCCAAACAAAGTGCAATTCATCACTACAACACTGATCCTAAAAATAACACACATCAGGAATTTACAAAAAGACTATTGCAACTATTACATCTATCACATATAATTAGCACCACAAGGTGGGACAGTGATTCATACAGTGACACTGAAGCACAACAGCACAGGACAAGCCTATGGTTTTACTGCAAGCTGAGTAAAACTAAAGCAGATGAGAAGAACCACACAGCTCTCTCACATGGTCCAGATCACTCAGTCCATCTGAGTGCCGCATCTCCTCCTCATAAAGATCAGAGTCCGAGCCATCCTGCACCAAAGAGAACCATCAAGCACAACTGTACCTGTGTGCATGCAGAGTGAAAGTACTAGTGGAAGTACAGTGGTGTAAACGACACCGATGGATTTAAAAAAAAAAAAAAATTTAAAGCACAGTAAGCACATCACATTTTCATTATTCACTACAGCACTGCACTATCAAGTACACAATAATCCCAGAGTCAAGTGACATTTTAATTAATAAAAAGTATAAATAAATGTTTTGCCACTGTTGGGACTGATTTCATGTTTAATTGACATGACGAGCCACGACAAGTCAGATAACTGGAAAAACTGGAAAAATTAAGAGATGCTCCATAGTAGCTGGTGGTCCAGGGCTTTCATGAAGATTGATGGCATAAGTACAAGAAAATGTTACACAATTTAGCCAAAAGTTTGTGGACATCTGATCACACAAATATGCGGGCCTTCCCTAAACTGTTGCCACAAATTTGGAAGCAGACAATTGTATACAATGCATTTGTATGCTGTAGCATTAAGATTTCCCTTCACTGGAACCAAGAGGCCCAAACATGTTCTAGCATAGCAATTCCCCCTATGCACAAAACAAGCTCCATAAAAGACATGGTTCGACCCCACTGAACACCTTTAGCTCAAACTGGAACAATGGATGCACCCCAGGCCTCCTTGCCCAACATCAGTGTTGGCCACGCTCCAAAATCTACTGGAATGCCTTCTAAGAAGAGTGAATGTTATTAAAAACAGCACAGGGGGACTAGCTCTATAACAGAATGTTCAAAATGCACATATGGATATGATGAATGGGTGTCCACAAACTTCTGGCTATGTAATGTAGCTCCAAACTGGCTCTGCCAATCCAAACACCAACAGACGAATGGTTATGGGAACACAAAATCCAAAGGTTTTGCAATGACCATCTCTGGGTTTGAAAGATGTAGACAGCATGTTGACTACACAAAAAAAAAGAAAAAAAAGGGCTATACACATGCATATATACACCGAGGAATATGAAGGAGCTTGAAATGTTCTGCATGGAGGAATGGTTCTACAATCTACCAAAAAAAGGACGAGGCTCAGTGCAGTTATTCTCTCCAGGGGTGGCTTCACCAGATATTAATTGCAAGAGTACTAATTCTGAAAACAAGGGTTTTGTACTTGTTTTGCATGTTTTTATGTTAAACATAACTACAAAGTCGCCGTCATTTTCAGGAAGGGTGCCAATAATTCTGGAGACTGTAGATCACCTGGACTTCTTTCTGTTATACATCTTTTAGTTCCATCTATTAGTGCACCAATTGTGTGAAAGTGTAAAAAGTCTCCACACCTGCTCCACCTCTCCGGGTATGATAGGCTGGGTCTGGTAACGGGCATGACTGCGCCGTGTCCGTGTGTCTCTGTGGCGGATGGGGTTGGCACTGGACTGCTGTGTGAGTTTGTTAAAGATGGCCATTTTCTCTGCCAGGCTGAGAGTGGAGAGGTCAGGCTCCTCCTGGCTTTCTTCAGTGTGCCGAGCCTTTTCCTCCTCTGCGGTCTCCTGCAGCAATCGAGCCTCTCGTGCCTGATCCCTCACCACAGAGCTGAGAAAGGAATTACAGCACCGAGAGGTGACAGGGGAAAAGGGAACAAGACAGACATATTAAGGGGGGGGGGGGGGGGGGAGGAAGAAAAAACAGCATATTACTGAAGACCTAGACATTTCATAAATATGAACTCCCCCCCCATCTCTTTTCTTTTAAAGTCAGCTACATGTTAAAATGATTAAAGTAGAGGCTGAGCATTAGCTCTGAATGAACATGACTAAGGCATGCATCGACTGTAGAGGAAACGATACACAAAACAGTTAGGTCACGGTGGACGGTGCAATGTAATATGACCAACAATAAACCACAATCATTCTTCACACAAACTTTTTAATCAGGTCAGTCTGCTTTCACAACAGCGTCCTGTTTATGCACATGACAGAACAATGCCGCTTGTTATGGACAGAGTGACTGAATAGTGTATGAAGGCTACAGTGGCAGCAGAAGTGTTTGTAATGCCATAACACAACCATGCAGGGCTTATGAGAGACTGAGGAAGTACGTGGTTAGCAAAGTAAGACTCTCTCAGACATCTTCATGGTACAGTGACCAATCTTGAGGATGTGTTCATTCCATCACATACCACAACTGTGCTTACTAGAAAGTGATCACAAGATATTGACCATTTTGCTAAACTTTTAGATGGTCAAATGAGCTGTTTGGCATGTTAAGATAAACACACCATGGGTCTCTTTTATAAAATGTTCTTGTGATAAAGTTTGACCCTCAATTCCATGGTTTTGGGCAACATGAAGCATACGTAAAATAGTTACTGAAGATAAATGAATCTTAGGATTAGGTGACAAATCAGAAACTTGAAACTGATATGCTCATTTTTCTGTCATAAAAATAGAATAAAATAACAAAGGGTTTGTACTGAATAGTACATTCACAATATCTAAGATGATAAATGAGCGAGTGAGGAATGACTTTACTCAGACTTCTAGTCAATGGAGCATTATGCAAAAAATACCATGCAGAAATAACCCCTGAAAAATACTATAAGAACCAGCCTTCAATATTGCTTTTGCCAGAAGCAATATACACATGGGATGAGTTTATAAAAATTTATTAAAGATTTATAAGTCTTTTTAGATTTAAAAGTAAGCACTTCAAAAAAAAAAAAAACAAACAAACAAAAAAAAACACATCCATAATAATCTAGGATTCCAGGCATTACTTTATACAGTGCTGTGAAAAAGTATTTGACCCCACCCCCAACCAAAAAGTTATCAAATACCCATCACCAATGTGAAAAACTAATTGCCCCCTTAAACTCAAAATCTGGTTGTGCCAGCTTTAGCAGCAATAACTGCAACCAAACACTTCCGATAACTGGAGATCAGTCTTTCACTTACTTCTAGGATCGGTGTTTTGCTGCATAATCCAGTTGTGCTTGAGTTTCAACTTACAGACTGAAGACCAGGTGTTCTCCTTTAGGATTTTCTGGTAGAGAGCAGAATTCCTGTTTCACTCAGTTACTACAAGGTGCCCAGGCCCTGCTGCAGCAAAGCATCCCCACACCATCACACATCCACCACCATGCTTGACCGTAGGTATGATTTTCCTCATTTGTGGAATTCTGTGTTGGTTTGTGCCAGATGTAATGGGACCACTGTCTTCCAAACAGTTCCACTTTCAACTCATCAATCCACAGAAGCAAAAGTTTTGAGGATCATCAAGGCGTGTTTTTTGCCAAAATTCAGATGAGCCTTAATGTTCTTCTGGGTTAGCAGTGGTTTTCACCTCGCCACTCGCAATTTTTGCCCAGTGTCTTTCTGATAGTGGAGTCATGAACAGTGACCTTTATTGTTGCGAGAGGTCTGTAGGTTCTTTGATGTTGTCCTTGGATCTTTTGTGACTTCCTGGATGAGTAGTTGCTGTGCTCTTGGAGGAATTATGGAAGGTCGGCAACTTCTGGGAAAGTTCACTACTGTGCTGAGTTTTTCCATTTGGAGATAATGGCTCTCGCTGTGGTTCTTTGGAGTCCCAGAGCCTTTGA
>JANDJT010000032.1:10608468-10641979 GCA_024331685.1 Stegophilus panzeri
CAACTTCATGCTGTTGAAAAAGTTCTATTTAAGTGTTGATTTGATTGAACAGGGTTTGAAGTAATCAGGCCTGGTTGCATTTGGCCAGCTGAACCCCATTATGAATGCAGTTTCATAGAGTTGGTAACTACGGGTTCAAATACATTTTCACAGAGGCCCAGTTGGTATTAGATAATTTTTTTTTGCTTTAATAAAGAACTTTTTTTTTTTTTTTTTTTTTTTAAATTAAAAAGTGTATTTTGTGTTTACTTGGGTTACCTTTGTTTCATCTCAGAATTTGCTTTAATTTCTGAAACACTTTAGTACGAGATATACAAAAACAAGAAGTGAGCAAATACTTTTTCACAGCACTGTTAATGAGGCTCCTGGTACTTTTTGAAGACCCATAAACAACTTAAAAATGTGACACTACTTGTTTAATCCACATGAGGGAGCACTGCACCTAAACACAGTTCTTACAGTGTACAGTGGGTAAAAATAACATTACTCAACAGACCTTTTGCTACATCCAGACCTCAAGGTTGTCTAGTTCACATTACAGAGCATGTGGGTTAACTAGTGTGCTATCTACATGCTTAAATGCGATAACATTTAGACACATTAGTATCCATTAGCGTGACCATGCCTCTTCTACACACACATGCACACATGCTCATGTGTGTAGGTGCACAAGCACGAGAGAGACGCCCGAGTACCTGTGTTGGGTGACTGTGCTGCTGACTACAGTGGGACTAGGAACACGTGTTACTGAAGACTGAACAGACACAGTCTGTGACAAAGGACCAGGTGAACTTCACAGGACAAGAGGAAAAAGGAGTGAAGAAATAGAGAGAGAGAGAGAGAGAGAGAGAGAGAGAGAGAGAAATCAGAAATAAGTAAAAAGACTTATTAAATGACTGGTAGCTTTGCCCAAATGACCACAGCCAGTCTGAAATGATGCCACAGCACAGACCTACAGGTCTGTGTAAGGTGAAAGTCATAACAATAACAATTAAATAGCTACTTGGTAAAACTACGTCCGTTCAAATAATGCTTAAGATTACAATTGAGTAAAAAGGCCATTGTAAAAAAAAAAAAAAAAAAAAAAAAATTTTTTTTTTTTTTTTTTTAAAAAGACATTCTAAACTCAAACGTTTAGGACTAACATACTGATAAGGAAACCATAATTTAAAAAAGTACTTTGCATTGTATGCCCTTTAATACAAACAGCTGTACCCTTTCTCATTCAATCAATTATTAATCATCATGTGGCATTAGTACAATGCATACATGTTTTTAAAAAAAAAAAAAAAAAAAAAAAAAAAATGTAGATACAGGAGCTTCAGTTAATGTTCACATGAAACATCTGTATGAGGAAAAAATGTGAGCTCAGTAATTTGTCCATGCCATGAATATTCTGAGTATTTCAGAAAGTGCTGATCTCCTGGGAGCACTGTAAAAACCTCGCCTGGTCTTTTTCCAATCTTCAACTGTCCAGTTTGGGTGAGCCAGTGCCCACTGTAGCCTCAGATTTCTGTTCTTGGCTGACCGGAGTGGAACCTGATGTGGTCTTCTGCTGTTGCAGTCCATCCACCTCAAGGTTCGACGTGTTGCGCATGCTGAGATGCTTTTCTATTCACAACGGTTGGAAAGAGTGATTACCCGAGTTACTGTATCCTTCTTGTCTAGTCTGGCCATTCTCCTTGCACCTCTCACACCAACAAGGCGTTTCCACTCGAAGAACTGCCCCTTACTGGATGTTTTTTTTTTTTTTTTTTTTTTTTTTTTTTTAAAGAATATTCTAGAGACTATTGTACATATGAATCCCAGGAGAAATACTGAAATACCCAAACCAGCCCATCGGGCACCAACAACCATGCCACAGTCAAAGTCACAGATCACGTTCTTTCCCCCATTCTGATGTTAATGTGAATATTAACTGAAGCCCTAGGCATCATCAGTACTTATTAAATGGAGATAGAAAAGAAAAGAAAAAAAAAAATGATCAACAAAATGATCTGTTATTTACAGTATCAAGCTGATCAGACAGATATTTTTGAACAAAATATGAATTTTTTCTTGCTTTTTCCATGTTAAATCATTTATTTTTGTACATGTTAAATAAAAAGTACCACTGTGCTCCATTACTGTTTCCCTGGCTCGGTGTTTGCAACCTTAAAATATTGTTATCTTAGTGTAATATTATTATATTGTGACAATCAGAATATTTTTGCCATACAGCTCACTCTTAGTTGGTTACACAGTTGTTTCTGTAAAGGTCTTACATGAGGGACACACAGACAGACAGACGAGCATAAAATGAAGAGTGTGTCCTCATGTTTGTGTTCTTACGTGGCAGCAATGACTACTTCCTCTGATGTGATCGGCTGGGTACGGTAGCGGTCCTGACCTCTTCTCAGTCTACGTGCTAAAGCAGCATTTTGGTTTTGTGCCTTCAAAGCTGCACTCTCCACACTTTTCTCCAACTCCTGAAGCACAGCAAAACTTCCACATGAAAAATGGAAGAAATATCTTCCCACTGCTCATAAAACAACTCATAAATTTCTTTAAAAAAAAAACGGCATTGGTGACTTTGTGCGCAGGTGCAAGTCCAATTCGTGCGACAAAACAGCGTACACACTTTTGAGCATACCAACACACACACATACCCTGAAGAGAGAGCGTTTGGCAGCAACACTCATCTTTGCTCTCTCATCCAACTTCTCATCTGCTGGGAAAAGAGAGAGAATGACCAAGAGAAAAAAAAAAAAAAGAGAAAGAAAGAGAGAAATCAAGTTGGAAAGAATCTTCGTGAGAACAGCCTTTTCAAAGCAAATACCTCACAGAGAAATCACAAAAAGTGCAGCACACATGGTGAAAAGATTTCAGGCGCAGAGAAACACATTCCTGCTTTCCATTCTCAAACCAATTACAGGCAAATTATTTCTGTTGTCAACAACTGGAGGCCTTCTAATTAGGTCACTGGCCAAAACCAGCTGTTAGGAGGCTGCAGGCTACTGCAGCTTAATTTGGACAAGATCTCAGGCCAGCAGGTTTGACGATACTGTATTTCTGACATCATCTGTAAAGAATGGTTATCTGACACAGCCTTCGAGCTCTGGGTAGGAACATTTGTTCAGCTCCAGTGATTCAGCTAGGAGCGTCAGCTTGTGTGCTGCAATTCATTTACGTTTTACATTTACGGCATTTATCAGACGCTCTTCTCCAGAACGACTTACATTTATCTCATCTCATTTATACAACTGAGCAATTGAGGGTTAAGAGCCTTGCCCAAGGGCCCAACAGTGGTAGCTTGACAGTGCTGGGACTTGAACTCCTGACCTTCGGATCAGTAACCCAGAGCCTTTAACCACTGAGCCACCAATGGCAAATGAATAATTTAATATTCATCTCTCAGGTCTGAGAGAACTGGCGAATATTTGAAACCTTTTTCAAATAATTATTTACATTGCACCCTTATTCGTTCATTCATTCCTCCACCCAACCAATCAAGGGGGGTTGGAATTAAAACAGAACTCTCGATCAATAGTGACCCATTAAACACAGCGAGAGCACTATTAGCATGTATCAGAGGTGAGAACACCTAGCATGACCCTACTGCTGCCCAACATTCATCCAAGCTCTTTTGCTTTCTTCTCTATTTCTGCATCACAAGATCAGCATTTAAAACATGACCGTGCTCTATTTCAGAGATCACTTGATGGCTTCATTCTATTCCTTAGTCAGGAAACAGCTGTAAGTCTGCAACATTGCTGAACGAGGTCATGCTACTGTGAGTCCCATCAATGTGCAAGCAGATTTGAAATAAAAAGCACAATTTCATGCCTTCAGACCGCCTGTAATTAGGTAACGTCATTCTGTCTGAATCACTATTCCGCCCAAGTTTGTGCTCACTGTTAACAAGTCTTAAAAATGCATTTAAATACTTGTTTTTAGAAGGAAAGTGCAAGAACAAATCTGCTGTGCAAACAGAGAAAAACAAAACAGTTATTTCAGTTTAATTAAAAACAACGGTAAATTACCTTCAGTGATTTGTGGTTCTGGGACTGGGCAAGACCTGTGGAAAGTACAAAAACACTATCTTAGGAGAGCCAAAGCCCAAAAGATCAAATCGACTAGGCATAGCAAGCTATGAGTTAATCAGTAAGACGCAAGAGGATAGAAACCTGAACAGCAACAATATATATGGTCAAGTGAGCAATCAGCAAGCTTTATACTGACCGAGAGGGACGGGGTAGGAGAGGTAGATTAAAAGCAGCAGCAATAGTTGTTAAGCAAATCACTCAATTATAAACCAAAATCCAGAAATAAAACACACTAGAGTATCACAATATCCCTTTTACTTTACAAACCACATTGGATTATGTGCTGAAACAAAGTATTATATTGATCAGTGCATGTGTACTTCATTTAGTAAAGTGCTTGCTGTGTGAAAGTGGTGAGGAAGAATATTATTATTGTGAACTAACTGCTAAAAACACATGCCAATCTGCTTCTTACAGAACACACCACTCAATATAATTGAGGCAAGTTGTACAAATCACATTTTAGTGCAATATTATTGCTCATGCATGATCAGTTCTTTCATCTACCCCACCTATCAGACTCCTGCCACTCAGCTAAGGTAACCGGCTGAGTTCTAAACCTCTCAGAAGTCTTTCTAGTCTCTCTCTCACTGGGCGATATGTATCGCCGAGGGCGACGGGAAGCTCCACCGCCACCTCGCTTACTTCTCCAGGGTACCTCAGTAGACGCAGGAAAGCGCTCTGCCCTACCATAACAGGATGGATTAAGCAAAGAACCGCATTGGAGAAAGGAAAAGAAAAAAAGAAAAAAAAAAATCAAAATCAATGCAGTATCAAGATATCCAGAAAAAGGCTGATAGGTTAACAGACACAGGCTAAAGGATTAACAGGACACTCATCTTTCTGGCTCCAAGAAAACAAAAATGAAATGAATGACTCACGCAACAATGCAAGGCTGAGATGTTATTGACAAACAAATAAAGATCCCGTCAGTAGTTAGAATTATTGCAGTTAGAATAATGAGCAGTTAATTTCAGACTGACTGCAGTCTCTTCTTGTTTAGAGGTTAATCAAAGCAATGTTAGCATTACTTAAGGTTAGTTCCAGAAGCATAAGGCGCATGATAGGTTTAAGGAACCACATACTGTTCAGGTTTTTGGGCACTTGTTGCACTCTTGAGGTAGGAGTGCCGCAATTGGGCTACAGAAACTCTCATGTCCACTGGAGAGTGGTCTCTTGTTGCACTGGCCTCCTGAGGGACAACCTCTCTGCTGTGGATGGCTTCCTGGCTGGCAGGGGCAAGAGTGCTTTTAGGTTTCCCAGAGTCTGATAAGTATCGACTCATTTGTTTGGTTGGATCTGGAGCCCATCTGCCAATTGATGCTGAAGTAGAACCTTGAATGCTTGATTGCAGATGGCTGGTTCCATGTTGGTTATACCAGCCATTGGGTGCTGTCTCCTGGGCCTGCTTGGCTCTCGCATGCATTTCTTCAGTTGCTTGAAGTCGAGATAAATGTTCAGTATGCTCCTCCCTCCGTGACCACCGTCCCTGCCTTCCTCTGGGCTCTCCTACCTGGATTTCCTCTCTGTTTGGTGCAGTACGTCCCTGGTGGTGGTGTTGGCTCAGATCTGCATCATTAAATCTTCCACGGTGAACGTCGTCAACACTTCTCTCTCTCCGTCTGACCTCAGAGGGCAAAACTGATTTCCTGGTCCTCAGAAGCCCCTCCACCATTGCCTGACTTCCCGTTTCATCCACTCGCACTTTAGCTTCTTTCCAAACCTGGGGGCAAGAAGGCTCTGTGCCAATGGAGAGGTAGCCATGGCATCCACGGTCCTGGTGCTCAGCTTGCCCAGCACGGGAATGGTCCAGCTGGGATGGACGGTATGGGAAGTGGGATTTTGGATGTTCCTGGTGGGTAGTGGAAATCTGTGTATGACTGTGGTACACTGGGAATTCTGATGTTGAACCGAGCTCTGCACTCTGGTGTGACGGCTCATCGCGAGCCAGTCTCTCCCTGACTCTGATTCTTCAGAACGAGACACAAAAGGTTAACACTAAGTTAGAGAATAAAGAAATTGAAACAAAAAAAACCAAAAAAAAAAACAAAACACTGCATAAGGTAGACAGTGACGAATTCTTGTTGCCCTTCTTCTGATCCAAATTGTATTATATGTATTAAGGCTTCGCTGGATTTGGATGTAATCAAACTGTTATCCTGATAATCGATGGGAAAACATTCAAACACTAATATGGTATCAAGGGTTCATCATCCCTGTGGCAGCAGTAATGGGAAACATGTGCTAGAGCTGAAATAATCCCCAGATGGACTGTAAGGAATACTTGAAGCTGAAAAAGTGAATGTGGATTTACTGACAACTGCCAGCAGTAAAAGCAGAATTTCATAGTTTATTCATCTCATATAACTCATTTTGAATATCATCCACCTTAACTGGTAAAGAATCATGGAGAAAACAAAAACAGCGTTTGTGTTTTAGGGAAAATGTTCAAGTTTACCTTTTGCCTAACGAGCTGGACAAAAGCCAACATTATTATGCATAAATGAAGCACTCCATAGCGAGTTAAAATTAACCCTCCACAACAAAGTAATCCCCCAGCAGGAGTGAAGCAGATGACAAAACTCAAACACTTCTGTACCTTAAATCATAATTTAGTTTTACATTGTATGGAAAAATTTGGTAGACTGCTTCAGTTAAATTTTTTTCTGCATCATTGGCTAAACTTGGAACCCTGAAAAGGCCCAATATTTGGTTTGTCTCTATGAACAGGACAACTTGTATCCTGACACCACATACTCCATCTGTTACCCTCCATCAAAGCTTGAACTTTTGCAGCTGAGTGCTAGAATATTGTCCAGACAGAAATCAACTCTCATTTGCTGCTTCCTTAACCCTGTCCAAGTAAGTAAAAGCTGCCTTCTCTCATTCAAGTCTAAGATAAGGCCCATCTGCATGGGTTGATGGTTCACAGTCACATATGGACTAAAACCATTAAGTCTCTTTTGTACAGTTTTGCTCAAAAGGTCAAATATGGATTTTTTTTCTCTATGCCTTTAAACTGAGACCTATTAACTGCCTTAAAAGTCATGCCTCATACAGAATAGCCAAAACAACGGGTGGGGTACAGATTAGGAGAACCTGCTCAGACTTCGATATCCATTAATGAGCTTATGACATCTTGGCACTAAATATACCATAGGACTTTCCAGAGGGATCCTTAAACTAATGAAATGTTTAGGTAGTCAAATACAAACCAATGACAAGGTAAAACTATTTTAGATCCAGACTCTAAACCTACAAGTGGTTCTAAACAGAAAGGCATATCAAAACGAGATACTCCATATGTTAAGAAAATAACCCATTACTTTTCTTGGTCATGCATACAAGAGTACTCTGTGGAACTCAGTGACTCATTGCAAATGAAGGGAGATGAGCCTGCACCAAATATTTCACTCTGACTGTTGAAATACTTTGCAAACCTTTCACCATGCTTGCTCTTTGGAATTGGCTAAAACAGCGTTTAAATAAAATAAAATAAAATAAAATAAAATAAAATGATGAGACAGATAAACAACACGCTTGCCAGACTAAAAGGATGAAAACCAGGAACACAATGTGTCTGAAGTGAGCATTTGGAAGCTTGGCGTTGACCAAGTTGAGTCCTGCAGATTTCAGATTTCTCATGTCTCACAAACCAGGTGAAAAGAACTTAATTCAACTGACAAGAAACAAAACAGCTGTAATACAACACATATGCTTAAAACACAGAACCACAATGAAAATGAAATTTTATGGAACTAGGAGCAATTAATGCTTGTTTGATTAACTGGTGCATTAAGACAATTAGGTGACAGTTTTAAAAAAATGCTAATGCAAAATCTAAAAATGAATTCACACACAGTCAAGAAAGCCAACAATACTGGGGAGTGATGGAAAAATGTGCGTCAGGGATGGCTATGGTTAAAGCAATTAGAGGCCCAATTCAAAATTCAAAATATAAACCCCTCTCATAGAGCTTGCTAGTTTCAAATTACTGAATATACTCTCAAATATTTTATTACTACTACTACTACTACTACTACTACTACTAATAGCAATCGATAACCATCTGCAAGGTATTTTCTAGGTGGAAAAGGCATGTGTAAGTTCCTGGATACGTTCCTTTATAAATTCCTTTGATTTATCCTGTGAATAACGAATGAACTAAACAGCTGAAGTGCTATGACCCTACCAAGCTTTCAGGCAGACATACCAGATCTAAGAGAAGGGGCTAAAACCTTTTGAACTGGGTCGTATTGTTAAAAGCAGGGGAAATTAATGGAAGCGTATCCGAAAAACACCCAATCATCCCGAAAGGGAGGTACCTGGAGGGCCAGTTGATTGGGGAAATTGTGTCTCCTTCTGAATCAGTCTGGAGTGACCATTGACTATAGGAGCTACTGTAAATGTAAAAACAAGAGTGAATGAGCCATTCCCTGTAATGATGTGCGATGGAACGGCACACACGAATGCATACGAAATATGCCAGTATAATGGTTCAGAACATGACTTCTTAGTAATGTAATATATAAAGAAACATACAGTAAATCTAATAGAAATCATTCTCTGAATTAGTGTTCTAGATTAACATTAGCAATGACAGTAATACTAACATGACAACTTGGGATGATGGGTTCTGCCAAGTTATGAAATCTGACCCTATGCTGTTGGGAGCTAATGTTTTAAGGTCATGTCCTAAACTTCACCCAAATGAATCACTGCAAAGGAATGATGACATGTCCGAGTTGCAGCAGGGATCAAAACATGTTGTCCCAAAAGAAGAGACAAAAGAAGCAGGATTTGTTACCTCTTAATATAAATATGTTCATCTTAAGTTAACTGAAAAAGCTAACATGACATTTAAAATATAGATTTTTTTGTGTTCAAAAAACATGTGCACAAGCTAAACTATTATAAATGTAAAAAAGTCAGAAAATCCGATAAAATCCCAATCCATTAAACTAAACTGGAGGAACACTGGGAATTTCCTGAATATTCTGAAATAAAAATATCCCATGAGCTTTATTTATTGCTGGACTAATTTGCAGAGATTTCTGAAAATCATTTAAAAAAAAAAATTTAATAATAAGATTACTCACATCAAAATCATGAAAGCATCACTTGCATTTTTATACAATATCTTTTCTATTCTACTTATTAATTCCATATTTATTGAGTGCGATAACATTAAATTAAAATGAAAAGTTAAGACAGATTTGAAAAAAAAAAAAAAAAAAAAAAAAAAAAAAGTGACGAAAAGACAGACAGACGTATCTGACGGCACAGGCTTGGTGAGGTGCCGACCATGTCAATGCGGTATGCTAGTATAATGAGTAGATTTTACAAATTAAAATTAATTTACTTTATTATGCCCAGGGGCTCCATGCACCAATCAATATCACTTTTTTACTGCCCACGGGCATACATTGTATAGAAGTCGGAATAATTTTTCCCGTGATTAATTCACCGGCACGATTAATTGTGGACACAGAACTCCGCAGAAACCGAGGATAAACTTTTGAAGCACATGGCAAGAGCAAGAACAATGCCACAGCATACAGTAGTTCACAAGGAAGTAACGAACTTATGTGCTATTATAACTCCCCACAATTCACAAATTACAATTTATGATTTATAAGAAACGTAATTAGATATCCACTCCCTTAGAGCTTGGTCTTATCCCTAGAGGAAAAGGGGGCAACCGGGGGCATTCCATGATGCAGTGAACACCGTCTCTCAAAACCGAGTGTGATCAACAAGATGGCGGCCAACAGCTGTTAGGCAAGTAGCTGAAACACTACTTCCCTCGCAAAGTTCTAGTCACTTCAAATTTTGCATTATCCAATCTGATGAGGTGGAAGCTCTCGAGGACATGATAACCCTGATTATACCAAAGTGTCGATACAAGCAACGACTGGCAGAGCAAAACCTCTGGAGTATGTATTAGTATGTTGTTGCATTTGATCTTAAAATCAGAGCAGGTTAGTTTCTCTCAACTATCCGGCATTTTTATGCTCTCTCATGACCAAACATTTTGTGTACTGAAAATTGCCAAAAGTGGCCTAAAACATATCCATAGAAGACAAATACAGTGAAAAACAGCATATTAAAGAACAACTGAAGTGTAATACAGAACAGGTCATGAGTGACAGTGCTATTCTTACCCTTGCTTGTGGAGGATGTTGTGGGCCTGCTGTTCATTAGATAAATCCCCAGGAGAAGCCACTTGCTTTGCAATCACTCCCTGTTCCCTTGAGACTCTGGTCTCCCCTGAAGTGTCTATGTAAGGGGCAGAGTGTTCTGGAGCTATTCCTTCCCCATGCATTCTTCCTCGGTCGTGTGCCCTTTTCTGGTTTTCCAGATTCAGCCTTCTCTCTTGTTCAGAGAATACCTCAGCATTCTCCACATTGGCCTGAGCAGTGGTTTTACCTGTGCAAATGTTGGAGGTGTTGGCATTATGCTCAACCTCATATCTTCCCTCCACCTGCCCCTTGTACTGGCGCTCTGAACCCTCAGGGTCCCGCCGCATTCTGGAGTACTGGCTGGCATGGTCCGTGTCTGCCTCTTCATCCAGTAAGATGCGGTAACGCTCACAGAGCTGGCGTCTGCGTTCGGCCTTGTAACGGGCGATGCGCTCAGCTTTAGACTCTTCCCCAGCAGTTACAACAGAACTGGGGTTATAGGTAGACTCAGTTTGGGCCATGTGTGTCTCCATCCGGCTCCTGTGCACACTCTCGGAGCTGTGAGGGTCTGACAAACCAGACTCATCTTTGCTAAAGTGTTGAACAGGAACTGAATGACAAAGCGAATTACAGTAAGGTTTTAACTTCATTTGAACAGGATGAACACAAGATATTAAGATATCATTAATACAAACGATCAGTGTTGCCAGGTCTGTGTTCTAAAAAAATAAATAAGTCAAATGGCTATTCAAAACTATGCCAATTGTCACAAAACTCAGTGACCCACCAAAATTCTGTAATAAACTATAATATATTGCAACATGTACAAAGTAACTACTAAGTAATATTCACACTTTTTGTTTTTGGCAGACTGGGCCATTTGCTCCAAGAAGTCAGTACATATTGCGAAGTTTGAAATCTGTTTTCAAGACCAGGAGCGGTCCAAAGTAATGATCACTGGGCCTCTTAAAGAGTTTGGTCCGGCATTCGCGTCAACCGAATGCCAAGTTGCATGATGAGTTAATTGTTTGGTTCAACTTGTCATGTTATTTACTATTTCAAGGTTCATGGATAAAGGGTTTTTACGGTCAGTGAAGGAGACCGAAGGACTTAAGAAGGCATTCAAACGCTAATAGACGAGACTTACTTTTTTAAAAAGATGTGAGAAGCAACTTGGCACTGAAAACATCACAAAAATGCATGTCTCATACACAGCTAAAAATCTTATACAAAAATGGACACTTGTTTGCAGTTAAAAAAACAAATGGATGAGCCTAGTGGAGCAGCACACAATCATTGTGTAAACCTTCATGCACAAAAGTGACATATGGAAATGCACAATTAATCCACTGTTCAGAAGGAATTCTTCCATGAGAAAGAAAAAAAAAAAAAAACAAACGAAAACCCACAAGTCGAAGTAGCTCATTACCACATAAAAATCATGCACCTGGCAACCCTGAGATTGACTACAGTGATTATCAATAATTACTTTAACTAAATGTTTTTGAAAACACCACAATAATAATTGTGTACCCACATTAATCTCTTTACTAGAGATTAGACACGTATGTACCTGTGCATGGATCACACAAGTCTGTGGCCCGAGTGTATCTGGGAGTGTCCTCTTCCAATAACCGATTGGTCACCAGACCAGCACTTGGAAGTGAGAACTGAAGGTCGTTGTCAATTCCTTCCAGCCGCCGTGCAATTCGTTCTTTCCTAAAAGGAGTAGGACAGATTGATACAACAGATCACTGGCATGAAACAACAGTCACATAAATACAGACAGGCTTGCAATATAAATCTTTGCAGGACTCGAAATTTATGAACATGAGCACCATGCCCATAAAGACAGGCTCAGTGGAGTAACAGTTAATTAAAATCTCTCACCTGTTCATGTCCCAGCAGTCACTTTGACTATTAGTGATGTGCTCAAAACGTTTCCTTAACTCCGAGACTGCAGAAAGAAACAAATATTACTTTTATGTGTCTAGGCATAGTGTAAAACTGGAATGCACAGGCATGGATAATGGAACAGAATTCCTAAGGGGGGGGGTGATTGGGTTGGGGGAACCAAAAAAAAAAAATCAGACAATACGGTATTATTCTGCACACAAGAATATACAACCATACTCCAGTTTATGTATAAAATAAAATGCTTTTTAACTGCATTTTATTCAAGCTGGGACTAGTTGAAAAACATTTTTATTTTCTTCCATTATGAAACAAATAATTTACCTCCAGAGTAAATCAGCCTGAAACCAACAAACATCCTGAATACAGAAACATCCAAAAGCTCAGACTTTCCTGGCTTTCATACTCACAGCTGCTGAAATTAAGCTACACGAGAGCCAAAACACTAAACCAAACAAATGTAAAAGTATTATAAAAGTACAACAGAAAAGTGTTTTGTATGGCATCACATGGCTGAAGTTATGTTCAGGCAAATGTTGGCACTTGGCAAATGTTAAGTGTTCAATCTCTAACCAGAGTGCACCCAGATAATGAAAAATGATTCATATTACTTTTCTGGAATCTAAAACGAATGTTCCAGTATGGTAGGTGATCTTACCTAAAAGATCACCTACATTCCTGTAGGTTTCCTCACTATAGATCATGAAATTGACAGCTCAAAAATGAAATGATTCAATTTCAATATAAAATAGTCTAGGCCCGTGAGTTAAACGCGCATAATTACATTTCAACCTCTCCACCATTACCAATTTAGATTTTGCTAGGAAGTATATTTTATCATTTGTAAACCAAACACCAACATATTTAATCATGTAAGTAGACCTTACTAGTAGACTTAGTAAGTCTTACCTGATGGTGGTTGCTCTTGAGACAATTCAACCAAATTCTGTTCTACCATTATTAAAAACATATCTTTAGTCTTTCTTAAACAATACATACACATTAGCCTTTCCCAACACAATATGCCCCTGCAGAACAGATGGCTCCCAGCCAACCAAAAATAGGCCATCCTACTATGTGGAGTTCAACCCCCAACCCTGCCCTAACCTTATGGCCAATAAAATCTTATCCAAAAACACTCAATGGATAAATGCAATAAGTCTTGTTTGGCATAATGTATACTGAATGTGGGCCTTGAATGGTTGAGATCAGAAATAAAAAAAAAAAAAAAAAAAAAGGTACTAAACTGTACTTTTCACAGTTTCACTGTACTTGTCACTGGGGTAGTACCATCAAGGGTACATCTTTTGTACCATTAAAACATGTTTGTTTATATATATATATATATATATATATATATATATATACACACACACACCTTGAAAAATAATGTGAAGTACATAATTGGACCTCAAGGATCACTAATGTACCTATTAGGCATGTCATGAGAACCGATACTTCGGTACCAAGTCGGTACCAACATTCTTAAAACGTGACGGTACTTGTTTTTCTGTACTAGCGTTGGAACCGTTTCTAATGGAGGTACCGAGGTTTCTTCCAGACCAGATGGGGGCAGCAAATACGCGCAAGTGTTTTAGTCAGTCCACAAGTGGTGAAGAAGAATGCCTACAAGCACACGGGAAAAACTAAAGAAGATTAGCTTAGCAAGTTTAGCTCTGCCCCGACTCGTTGAGATGAAAGCTAGTATTGGTTTCCAGTGTGTAACCGATGCTATCGTTCATTTCAAACAAAGCGAGGAAACACCTGGAATTTGGCGAAGCACCTGAAAGACGGTCCTATATTATGTTTGAGACAGCTAGCATTGTTGCCGTGAAACCAGCTAACTTTATGCTCCATATAATGTTAGCGATAGCCAGTTATTTGTTAACGAGGCTAACACATTTCAATGTTATAAACTACCTCTGAATGGGCCACCATGCATCGCCATTTAGCCCGTGTCCTGTCAGCAACATATAGCCTAATGTCACTAATAATTATTCAAATGTTCATGATGTTAATAAATCTTTCTGGCCTGCCACCATATCAGTGAATTTAAACTAATGCTTGCATTCAGAGTATTCTCTCTCTCTCGCTCTCTCTCTCTCTCTCTCTCTCTCTCCCCCCCCCCCCCAATTATCAGCCAGAGGAGGTTGTCCTCCAGGAGAGTATTTAATTAAATTTTTTATTTTATTTTTATACCACACCGTGATATCGACTTTGGTATCGAGTTTCGTATACTTTGGTGGTATCAGTACCGACTACTAGATTTTTGGTATCGTGACATCCCTAATACCTATAAAGCTTTACTCCAAAAGCTAATTTAAAAAAAAAAAAAAAAAAAAAAAAAAAAAAGGTACAGCATATGCTCCTTCCTCGGTAAACAGATACACAGAGGTATAAAACACTTCGAATTGATAGTACCACCATCAAAAATACAGTTTGGCATCTTTATTTCTGAGTGGGTAGTTGCAACAATGAAAACCAAAAGGATCATGCTATAATGAAAAATAAAAACACGCCTCATTTTCTGCAATCACCTTTGGGTAGAGAGACAATATGATTGACATCGACAGCCTTTGTGGTCTGGGAAACGTCGTCTTTATCCTCAGATGGGAACTGTTTCTGAAAACTGCAGTGAGAGAAAGAGGAGAGGAGAAGGAGAAAGAACAGTTTAAAAAGTCACATATGATGACTGTAATGCACGCCAGCTAAAAAATGAAAATCAGCACAAAATTTGTGCTGAGAGGAAAAAAAAAAAAAAAAAAAAAAAAAAAAAAAAAAAAAAAAGAGAAAAACAAAAGGTCATAGTTTTACTGCAGAGAGAAAACAGCAGCAGAACCATGTCCTGGCAGAAAATTTCTGATCTGAACATTGTGTAATTCTATATCACAGCTAACAAGAGTGTTATTTCCCAACTACTGTAAGCACCACAGTGACAGCAAATGAGGTTACTGGCATGCTGCAATGTTCAGGATTCCAAAATGAAAAAGAACGAGAACTATTTAAGACGCTTTTGAAAGACCAAATATATTATACCATGTTCATAAGCTCAGAACCTTTTTAAACATTTTAGAGTGAAGGTGAAAAAGAGGTAAGACGAAACGAGAGGGGACACAACATAATACATGGGTAAATTGGACAAATCTCATTGTGAACATGCATTTATGCCAAGTTTAACATATAAACATGAGATTACTTTTGTTTACATTAGCCACATGATACAAAGAAAGACATAAGATGGCATTATTGGTAATGCTGAACAGGGTTTTCTACACGATCAAAGAACTTCTCAGGATGAGCAGCGAGGACAAAGGCGATCCACCATGTTAATCTGATCTAGCGGAGCCTAAGCGACATCAGAATTATGAAACAAGACAAAATCAATAACTACTTATTTTTACTCATGAAGCTCTGAGCAGTTTTATAAAGGTCATATTTGCACAAATGTTCAAAATGTATCTATTAGAAATTTCAATAGCAACACGTATTTCACATAAAAAGATTAATTAGATGTTTTAAGGCCATAAAACTTGAGACAGACAGATATGCAGTACTGTGCAGAAATCTTCAGGACCCTATTTATTTTGTAAATATTTTGTTATAGAGGTTTATGACTTTTGCATTAATGAGTGAGCAAAAAAGCATTTTATACCTCCAACAAAAAAAATTTACGTAACAGAAAAATGTTTGTATACTATAAAGAACGCAACATTTTACCTAACATACTACCTCTCAAAAGACAGACAAAAACCATTATTAACAATGCTGGGTTTTGCATGCAGAAGGAAAAAAAAAAAAAAGAAAAAAAAAAAAGAAAAAAGAAGCAGCGGCAAGTGAAAAAGTCTCCAGAAGAACTGTGGTAGATTCTCCAAGATACTAATTTTCTAATAAAACTGCACAAATTGTACCCACAACTACTATTTATTAATAAATAAATAACACAAAAGGGTTATCACAAATTATGGACTTCGTTTATTTTGTTACTGTTTACTGCACAGTACTATTAGAATACTATTCTGTGGACTCTGTACGTGCCTAAAAATTTGACCAGTACTGTATGGAGTGGCAAAAGGAAAGGAATAGAATTCTCAGTTTTAGCTTCAGTGAAATTAGCAGATCAGGGCAATCATGCTTGTTATAGATAGGACTGATAAAGGAAACTGAGATAAAAGTCACTTGCCTGATAGCACTCTCGTATTTCCTTGTAATGACCTCAAGCGTCAAATACCAGAGCTGCTACTAACGCACTGATATGCACTTTATATTATTCTAAACTAAGCTTTCCAATACCAGCAAGACCAAATTATGTAACTGATCTTACTGCGATAATAAATGACTTGTTTTATGCAATTTTATTCTTTTAAAACATACAAATGTTTCTAGATGCTCAATCTAGGGATGTGAAAGAAATCAGGTTACAGCTAGGTGGCGGTTTACTACAGGTGTGTTTCCAGCACTTAATTTCCCAAGAACGAGGAATTTAAAATCAACAAAAAAGTGTTTACCTAAAAGCCCTTTGCTGAAGCTTGGGTCTGGCAACTTTGGTGATGGCCTCCCCTGTGATGCCTGTTGACAAGAATAAGACAGGTTTCTTTAATCTAAAAACATTACTGAAAGGAGGACAATTTAGATGTTAACTGAAAGCACATTTATCAGCTAAATCAATCCAAAAAAATAAAATAACCAGAACCAGGCAGAGAATGCTGTGATCGCATTCCTTAGACATTATGTGGACAGTTTTCACCTCATAAACACATGAAATACACAATGGTTCTATTTATTCTAGCAAACAGCAAATGACCACAAGAAAAATGAATAATAATCCAATATCTGCACATAAGTACTACATAAAGTATTTCTCAAGCAAAACCCACATGTTTGGGAAAAGGTTACATCGAGAAGTCTGTTGCTGTTCATGGTGATCTTTATAACCATCAATTATCTTAAAATGGGGTTGCAACAAACCTCTAAACCAACCAGTCTGACGAATGAAAAAGATTTGCAAATACATTGCCATCCACATTCCCATCACCCTCAATTACAGTTTTTTATTTTTGTTATGCTTAATTCTGTGCAAGACTTCGGGCTACTGATCGGAAGCTCATGAATTAAAACCCCAGTACGCCAAGCTGCCACTTTTGGGCCCTTGAGCAAGGCCCTCAACCCTCAGCTGTATAAGTGAGAAATGTAAGTCGCTCTGGATAAGGGCAAATAAATGAAACGTATGGCTCCAGGGTCCCTGGTTCGATCCTGAGGTCGGGTTACTTTCTGCGCGGCGTTCTCCCGGTGTCCATATGGGTTTCCGCAGTATACTCTGGTTTCCTCTAACCTCTCAAAAAAGCATGGTAGTAGGTGGCTGGCTACTTAAATTGCCACTAGGTGTGAGTGTGTGGCCCTGTGATGGACTACCCGTCCCATGGTAAATGGCCTGCACTTTTATAGCGCTTTTATTTATTTATTTTTTTAAAAACCTTAGCAGTTCTACAACTGTTTCTCATTCACACACACCAATGGTAGCAGAACTGCCATGCAAGGTGCTAGCTTGCCATCGGGAGCAACTCGGGGTTCAGTGTCTTGCCCAAGGACACTTCGGCATGTGGAGTCATGTGGGCCGGGTATCGAACGGTCAACTCTACGATTAGTGGACAATCCGCTCTACCACCTGAGCCACAGCTGCCCATCCAGGGTGAATTCCTGACTCACTCCCTGTACGTCTAGGATAAGCTCCAGATTCACTGCAACCTTGACCAGGACAAAGCATTTACTTAAGATAAATGAATGGATGAACAAATGAATGAATAAAACGTGTTAAAGCACCAAAGACAAAGAAGACAATTTAAAACAATTTTTTTAAAGTAATACATTAAATGTCTACTTTGCTTTTACAAAGTATATTAATTTTTATTTATTTATAAAAATCACCCAGATGTGGTGCACTTCCATAATACACACAAAGTGGCTTTATTGAGTTCACTTAATATGGAACCTACTCATTCTAACACCTGAAACAATAACACTTCCTATAAAAGCAAGAGATTAATACTATGCAAGTATCATATGACAGTTGAGCTCCCCTGTCTTTCCATTTCAGCTTACACCCCCCCCCCCCCCCTTGTCCCAAACCTACCCTTTTATATCTATGAAGCTTTAGCAATAATGGGTGGGTCAATGTTACAACTCCCTCACTTGTTATAAACATCATTTGAGATGGCAGAGTGAACAAGAGCTCTGGAGCTTCTCTCAGGACTCCGTTGTGTTTTGGTATAGAGTGTGTTTTCACAGCTGGGAAGAGTATCCCCTAAAAACATTCCTCACTGCCTAGAAATCTTCTTTCACCTCACAAAGCACAGCGCCAGCTGATCAGGCAAGAGTGTGTGGAGAGATGGAGAGGCCAAGACAGACAAAAACACACAGAGCGAAGCGAAAAATCACATGAAGATTGAAGCTGTCTTAAGAAAACTTGCCTACTCATTGTTTATTCATAGTTGACAAACTCGAGCTTGGAGGAACACGCTCACTCCTAACAGTAACAGTTGCTTCACACCACTAATAATGAATCAGTACTAGCAAAACAGATGGCAATCAACATCTGCCTCATCAGGCCTGCAGCCACACGCAATCTTAAAAGGAGGTTGTCATTTCAGAGACTTATGATGTCTACGAAATGACTCCCTGATGATAGCATTAAAAAGTATCTCCCTCTGATACCCTGCCCAAACTGATGCATCCTCTTTGAAACTATAGTCATTGCCATTGAAAAGTTTTTGAACACCATATATTTGAGCATTTTTGTTCAAATGAACACGTTTCACATGGTGTACAATTTGAAAAGCTAAGCAGTAGGAGTTAGTGAATTGAGAATTTTTTTATAAAAGATTTTAGTTTTTTGGATCTAGATTGAATCTAATCAGAAATGGACAAAATCTTTATCACTCTGATTAACCATGTGCAGCACACCATATTTATATTTTACAGTGGGAACTAGAAACAAAAATGCAATAAAACAAAGAAAGCAGGTGTCCAAAACTTTTGACTCTCAGTGTACATGTTTCATAAGTTGCCTTCTGAAGAAAAGTGGCAGAGCTGAACACTGTTTGGCCTGGGGGCAGAGCCTCTTTCCAGGCCAGAAATATGTAACGCCTGAAATAAAATTAAAAAATTAAGTAGCTAGATCCATTTTAGACATTATAATAAATAAATAAAAATTTTTATATCATGATTTTTTTTTTTATATAATTTTTTTTTTTTTTTTTTTTTTTTACAAATTAAAAGTACCTGGCTGATGCCATGGCTCTGCAAATAATAGAATACAATGGCAAATACTTTATAAAAAAGTGAGCGTGAAATTACAATGTTTTCTTCCATGCCACAACAAAAACAGTACAAAATATAACATGTTCTCTTCATGAAACTTGCACATGTTTTTGTGAACACAGATCTAGTATCCTGGCTGCAACCAATGACATTCTTGGTGATCCATGCCATTTTAAAGGTCATATTTGAAAGCTGTGCTTCACTGATCCTTTTACGATCAGCAATGAGATCTCACCTTTCCATTGGAGAATCTGTGACCCAAAATCTCATGTCCTGATTTCATTTCAGTGAGCTGCCTTACACCTGCACAGTACAGCTAAATGGATCTTGAACCTTGTCAAAGACTGGTAAATGGGTGAAGGGAAATAAATGGCTTTTCATGCTTTCATTTTCACGTGTTGCGAAATCACCTCACAAATCGTTCTGAGAAGAATGTAAGCTCAAGTGGGGGCTGTGCAGTAAAAATGTTTCTCTTTGTACAACCCCAATTCCAAAAAAGTTGGGTTGCTGAGTCAAATAAAAAAATAAATAAAATAAAATTAAAATGAATAAAAAAAATAAATAAATAAAATAAAAAAATAAATAAAAAAAAAAGAATGCAATGATTTGCAAATCTCATCTTATTCACAAAAGAACATAGAAAACATATGTTTAAACTGAGGAAATGTACCATTTTAAGGAAAAAGAAACACCTGGAGGTTAATTGGCAACAGATCAGTAACATGATAGGATATAAAAAAAAGTATCTTAGAGAGGCAGAGTGTCTCAGAAGTAAAGATGGGCAGAGGTTCACCATTCTGCGAACAACTACGTCTACAATTTGTGGAACAATTTCAGAATAATGTCGCAAATTAACCTCCAGCTGTTTCTTTTTAAGAACACTTACTTTTCCAGCCTTTTATTGACCCGTCCACAGTCTTGACACGCGTTACGGCCATCAAATTCAAAATTACATTATTTTTTCCTTAAAATGGTGCATTTCGTCAGAAAACATATATGTTTAAACTATGTTCTATTTTGAATAACATCTGGGTTTATGAGAGTTGCAAATCATTGCATTCTGTTTTTATTTACATTTTACACATCATCCCAACTTTTTTGGAATTGGGGTTGTAGATTTGACAAAATCATCACACTTGCATGGTTCAACCAAAATTAAATAATCCACCTACTGGCATGTTATTGGGATGTGGGTAGAAACCAAAGAACCCAGAAGAAACCCATGTGGACATGGGGAGAACATACTGCAACTCGACAGAGACAGTGAATCACATTCGAGATCGAACCTGGAGCTGTACAGTGGCAAAACTACCTGCTGCACCACCCTGCGGCCCCCAAAATTAAATCATGCAGTCTTTACCCATGGTTCATCAAATAACCCCAAGGTTCACAAATGTGTTTAAAACATATTCCAACATTTACCACAATCCATTTCATGAAGTTTAAGTGAGTGACAACCAACAGCTTTTCCCGACAAGAAGAAATACTATTTTTTTTTAAAAAACCAAACAAACAAACAAACAAAAAAAACCCCAAGTCTTTTTAAACTAGACTAAAATTGCTACTAGCATATTTTATAAGATGGGAGATCTGTTTGGCTCTCAGCCACCTTGTACCCAGAAACTAATAGTCTAGTATGACAATTAATGGCATGCCTACTATTCCAAACCTCCTCACACGCATGCACACACACTGCCACACCCACAACCATCTGAAAGATTTCAACCACAGCCCTAACAGTAGGACCCTGTGACATGAAAAGTAAAAATACTGGCCATGTAATTTATGTGACACCATCACCATACTGACTTCTTTTATCATGAGATACAGCATACTCTATACACCTGTTTTAAAGAATAGACAGTCACAGATAATGTTCCTAAGTGATAGAGAGATAACAGTGACGGAATGCACAAGTCATGCAGGCTTATGTGATAAGTCATGCTACAAGCATCTGGAGTCATTAAAGCATGAGAAGGAACATGTCACATCCTGGTTAGCACTATATAATAAGGCTATTTATATTCATGTGGCACTTTGTTGAGATTATTTGGCTTTCTGCCATTTGCTTAAAAGCAAAACTGCAAAAACAGTTCTTGACAAGATATACAATATCCAAAATACTGGGGGGGGATAAATAAATAAATAGGATTGCTGCTTTTCACTGCAAACTATCGGGCTAGCATGGCAGCTGGGTCTTACTGCAGCACATGGCACTGCTAATGAAGGATTAGCTTTCTAGGGACACAGGATTACCCCAGTGGGAAGTGTCATTTCAATATCTATAGCCACTTACATCATGAGAGAAATTAAAAACATCCGTGTCGAAACATCTAAGAATATCTGACTACTTTAAAGGCCATCCATGATGAAGGCCAGCATGAGAGTTTGTGCTGTGACAGTTGCGCTGGTGAACATATGGACACATCAAACCCATTTTACAGTCTAATCACCTCAACCCAGCGCCGCTTTACGGATACGTTCACGACTACATTATACTCGGACAAAAGTTTAATAGTTAAAAGCAAGACTGACAGCATAGCGTTAAAGTTCTCCCACACCTGTTATGAATTTCTCTGCGTATAACCAACCAGAAGACCAACTCAACACGGTGGAGAAATAAAAATAATAATAATAAAAAAAAAAAAGTCATGTCCCACTGCAAATACACACAGAGGCCAAAACAAAACCATAAAACTACAATTTGGCAGAGGAACAGTGGAAGCTCTGCATACGCTTTTAAAGTCAAACAGACACTGCCACAGATATACCAGAAAAACATGCTTTAAACTTGACTACTGAATAAATTCCTCTGAGAGAAAAAGTATCGATGAACCCAGATATTTGCACTGGGTTTCACTCTCACCCTCTCTTGCTTTCTCTCCCTCTCATTCCTTCTATCTCTTATTCCCAGAAAGTCTTTTGTACTTAATCAGCATGTCCTTGGAGGCTAAATCTGCTGCACAGAAATTTCTAAGCCAGAGCAGCCCTAATGAACGGAATAATGCACAGTAACTGGACGGTACCATCACCAAACCTCTGCTCTCCTCCACTCACCTTGACAGCACTTGACATGGCTAAGATAGTTGGCAATCCACACGTTCTGATACATTTTGGAAAAAAAGATAAAGAGGAGAAGGCTGGAATGAGGACAGATAGAGAGAGAGAGAGAGAGAGAGAGAGAGAGAGAAAGAAAAAGACAGATGGGAATAGAGGAGAACGAGAAAGAGGTGGTGGTGGAGGAGGAGAGAAAGAGAAGGACTGAAGGAGGAGTATGGAGGGAGGGGACTGCGGGGAGGCAGCAACGGACTTCAAGGTGATGCAGACTCGCCTGCAGGAGTCCTCAGGCAGTGAGTCAGTGACAGAGAGGCAGAGAGAGAGATAGCACAGTGTGAAGAAAGCAAAAGGGGCTGAATATAAAGCAGAGAGAGTGAAAGAATTAGCATGAGAGAGACAGGGCAGCAGGATGAACAATATGGAGCAGCTACCGGAAAGTGCACACGTTTAAGCATTTTGTCCATTAGAGCTGGCTCATTGTCTACATAGAGCTGGATCAGAGCATACTGACTGCTGGCAGAAGACAAGCTAACAGGCTAATGCAGCATTGTGCTAAGCTGCTCAAATAATGCTAATCAGATTACTGAATTAAGGGGGGGGGGAGTAGGGGCAGGACATGTGCGCGCGCGTGTGTATTTATGTACTTTTAAACTCGGGAACAGCTGAGGAAGAGAATGTGAGCAATAGAGGGGGAAAGGACTGCCTCACAGGAACGAGAAATTCCACTGAGCAATGACACAGGAACAGCGCTAGTGTGTAGAGATAGAGAGAGTGAGATAGAGAGAGTGAGATAGAGAGAGTGAGAGAGAGACACACACACACACACACACGCGCGCACACACACACACGCGCACACTAATCATATAATGGCTAGAACAACCTCTGAAGGGAAAAAAAAAAGAAATGGGGGAAGGGAATGTTCATTTATGCCCCACATTCACTTTACCTATACACAGAACAGCTTCCTCCTAAAAATAAATAAATAACCTGCATTCCTGTAGCAACACCCCATAATAGTATGAGGGCACTTGTCAATTACTATGACAATGAACTCGGTACTCTATTCCTCCATATACCACCCCAAACACACACACACACGTTTCAAGACCGACACCACATTAAATGGGGATGAAACAGTTACTCTATTAGACCTGCTATCTCAAAAATTCTACATCAGTCCCCAAGGCATTTCTTCTCAAGTCTTTCATTTACAAACTCTGGGTCCTAGGCCAACGATCGTTTGGTATTTTTAACCACATTTGGTGCTGAAAAATAAAGTGACAAATGTTCTATCCAATTTTCTGGCTCTTGAATCAAGTAAACTGTAAAATGTTTTATTTGGAAGTCTGAAAACCACAGGCATATCTTCTTGCCTCGGTCAGGTTCTTCACAGTGAATCGGTGTCGAGTATTTTCTGACTGATTATGATGTTAACTCATAGCCCTTCACCACACACTGTGTGCACACTAATGCTAATTTATGATCACATATTTTGTCACCATTTCTATTTACAAGCGAGTTGCATCTTTGCTGAATTCTGTTACCCTTACTAAGAGTTTTGTAAGAGTACTGTACATGGGCAGGTGGGTGGAGCTAGAAATAGTGTTGACTATTTAAACACAGTCACAGAATGTTTCACAAGCTATCATTCCAGTCATCTGTCCATTTGTAAAAACGCAAGGGTTGCTTCTAGTATAGCAAAATACCAGGGTGAAATGTTTTACTTCACACATAGTGATCTACTTTTGGCCGTATAATGTATATGAACATCAGACCATCACAATCATATGTGCTTGCTAAACATCTCATTCCAGAGTCCATCCCCCTTTGCTGTTACAATAACCCCCATTCTTCTGGGAAGACTTTCCACAAGATTTTGGAAAGTGGATGTTGATTTGTTAATTGAGCCACAAGAGCATTAGTGAGGTCAGGCACTGATGTTGGACAGGAACGCCTGGAGTGTAGTCGGCATTCCAATTCATCGCAAATGAGTTCAGTGGGGTTGAGGTCAGGACTAAAAGTTCTTCCACTCAAACCTTGGCAAACCATGACTTCATGGTCCTCACTTTGTTCACAGAGGCACTGTCATACTGGAACAAGCTTTTCCCTTTAGTTTAGCGGGCCATAGTGGCGTAGTAGTTAGCACATTTGCCTTGCACCTCTGGGGATTCCCACCTCCGCCCTGTGTGTGTGCAGGATTTGCATGTTCTCCCTATCTCTAAGTTGTCCATGGTGCGTCAGTGTGTGTGATTGTGCCCTGCGATGGCTTGGCACCCCATCCAGGGTGTCTCCCGCCCAGTGCCCAGCGCCCCCTGGGATAGGCTCCAGGCTCCCCGCAACCCAGTGTAGTATAAGCGGTGCAAAAAAAAGGACCGATGGATAGAAATATGCAAAGGACTGTTTCGCCATCCCGGTCTTGGAGTTATTTTTGTTTGTACCTGCTGACACTTAAAGAAAATAGGTGGCCATATTTCCCGAAATATACAAGATATTTAAATATATAAAACCATGACTACCAGGTAATAGCGTGATCAAGTCAATAAACATAGTCTTTAATTGTCCGGCAAGCTTTATATTGGACCACTCACTCGTGCCTGCATCGGAGTGTTTCCTGCAGCATCCTGGTCCAGATGCACAGCTCTAGTCTCAATCAGATGTCCCAAGAACCTTTCTGGAAGTGTGCCTCCTATTTTTAATCTGTATTTGTGTTTATAACACATTATCTACCCCCAGTACAGAGCCTGGGAATAACCTTATCAAATTCATTAAACTCCTCTGCAGAGGGGCTCCAGCAGAGCCAGCACAAATCCTTGCCATTTGAAAAAAAGTGTCAGAAATGGAAAGCATGGACAAAACAAGACAAGGAAAAACCAAATACAAAACAGAAGTGTGTATAAAGAACAGAAATACATTTTGAGGGGTCAGAAGGAAGGGGGTGAAGCAGATAATAAAAAAAGCATTGAAAGATAAATGAATAATAAACATGGACAGAGGGAGGGGAGGCAAAATGAAACCCAGCTGCAGTGCAAAAGAGGATCAAAGAAGAAAGAAGTGGACATGCAGAAGAAAAGTGGGTCGAGAGTGAGATATGGCGAGAGAAAGGGTTACAACACCGCTGGTGAGAGGTCAAGCACTGGAGCACATGCAGAATGGCATTTAGCCTAGACTATTTCTGGCACATTATCCTGCCTACAATGTTTCCACTGCAACACTTATCATTCAAACACACCCTCATACAGACACAGTTCCTGCAGAAACTTGGGGAGAACTCAGGAGAGAACTGAAGCCTAGTACAAATTATACTGTCACTCAAATCCACATGGGCACTTCCGTTATAGCTGAAAGCCTGCAACACAGCAGGATGTTAAGGTTGTGTAAGAGATCTAGACCCCCTTTCAGGAACCATTACTGAACACGATCTGACAAGATCAAAGACATTCCACAGCGTGAGCTAATGCTCCAAATAATCAGCACTTGAGATGCTATAAGGTCGTGACTAAAACCCACCAATGACTATATGATGTCAGGCTACAATTGGAGCCTACTTAGTGGTTTATTCCTCTGTGGTGAGGGCTACACTTCTCATCAGACATAATAAACTCTATAAGACGGTCCTGTTTGAGCGTGTGTCTCAAGAGATGCGTAGCATACGCATGACTTCATTCCATTATGTAAAATGCACTGTTAAAAGGTTGATAGAACATGCCCAAGTGCCTATGGGTGCACACAAGAGTACAGATTTTCAGCTTGGCCTAATGTTGCCTGTGTGATACTCCACAGGGGAGTAAATCTTTAAATGAGATCCAACTGAAATGGAGACGGTAAACTCAAGCACACTGCTTAAGAGGGATAAAGGCACAAGTTAAGCCAAAGGTGACCAGTTACATGTAACCTGGATCATATAACCTGATACTCAGATAGGGGACATCTGAAAACGTGTAATTAGATTACCGTTAGTTTATTCTGGATTATTTAATTACATTTTTGGACATGAGGGAATCATAGTTTATTACTTGGGAATTACTGAATTTCCTTCAACATCGTATTATCCTAAATCACACTGGTGGATATTACATCTACATATGGTTTTGGGAGGGGGAAAAAAAAAAAAAAAAAAATAGGAACATGGATTTTTTTTAATCATCGTTTGAATATTAAATTGAAAGATAATTGTATATTTTTAAATATAGTATTAAGAAAATTGAGCTTTTCAAATAAAACGAGAATATCAGTAGAAGTATAAGAAAACAATGAACGCAGCTCAAGTAAAATGATATACAAAATGATGTTAAAAAGAAAAAATACCAAACTGTACAAATACCAGTGCCTACTAGTTGTAGCTGAAACTTGTTGGCATGCAATGTCTTTCATGTCGTGTTTTAACCCAGTCTCGGGGGGGGGCATTTGCATACAACATATCTGAAGCACTTTATAAACACTGAATATCAATATTCTGGAACAATCATACATTGCATAAGCATTTTAATCTTTCACTCGAAAGCTGTGTTTTGGACCAATGTACTTTAGCCTTGCAAACCTTTACCAATATGCTATTTGAACATGACTGATATGTAGTAAACAAATTTACCTTATTCTTTTCAATATATTGAGCGTAGCCCACTTCATGCATAAAGTGCATTTTATGACCGATGAATGACTTCCTGGGATCATGAGATAAGCCAAACTTCTCTACTCTACTTCTTTACAAAAAGAATCGGGCTAGAAATGCAGTACGGTAACGTATATACCCGTGATTGTATACAGGTATTGTCAAAAATGTGTATTCTCAGTAGTTTAAAGAATAGGGTAAAACTAATCAGTATTTTGAAGATACCTGCATTATCATACTGCATTTCCACATGACTTGCAAGTCTGCTTGTGTTTACATACAGTCACAAACTTTACACAAGAAGTGGGCTCTTTTTTATAAAAGAGAAGGGGAGGGGGGGGAGAAAAAAAAAAAAGGTTTGTGCAGAACGTTGAGCACATACAGAGCACTTGCGTGAATGTTCCTATGCACCGTATGCTTGTGGCAGAACGATGCTGCGAAGTTTACATTTATGGCACATGGCAGACGCCCTTATCCAGAGTAACTTACAGAAGTGCTTTGAAGTCTCTCTCAATAAATACATCCTGATACTAGTTCACTAGGTCACAGACTGAGAATACCATCAGTCTAAAAACTCTGTTGGGGAGGTAATGTTATAAGAAAAGCACACAGACTAAGCATTTTTAAAACTGCTAATTTACGTTTCTTCAAGAACTTGCATGCAAATTTTTTTTATTTATTTATTTTATTATTTTATTATTTATTTATTTATTTTACATGTAATGAAAAGAGGGTAATTTTTCTGTATACTTTGCATGATGCACATATTAACAAGCTCTTATGTTTCAATTAATCAATGAATATTTTGTACTTGCATAGCTCTACAGTTACATTGTGTCATGAAAACGGACTAGACGACAATGAAGACAAAGACGGAGACAGAGAAGATGATGAAGACAGAAGAAAGGGATAAATAAACAAATTTATCCTGTATTACTTTGATTCATTTATTATTTTCTGTATTTTTGTTCCTTTTAACTTATTTTTTCCATTACTTTTTATATTTATGCACTCATTTATTTATTCCTGCATTATATCCCATTTATGAAAGCATAAATTAATATAAAAACAAAATTATATTTGTCAAGTAATTTATTCCTTTATTTAATTTTCCTATTATTACAGCTGTCTATCTATTCATCTATTTAATTTCTGCCGGTTTGGTCCTCCATATAAGACAGTATCTGATCAGATCTCAAATGTAGACCAGAGGCACTGCTCATTCTTTTTACACTTTCTGGAAATGTTATTTAACTGCATGATTTTGGAAAGATGTATATTCTGTAGTGTAAATATTTTTGATATGCCATTCTTCCCATCTCCTGTTCTTCATCTTCTCGACAGTTATAAAGATAACATTTTATTATGGTTTTCAATATCGGTTTAAAATCTGTTTAAATCTATCGTGCCAAAAAGTGCATCATATTACTCTGGTCCACACCTAAAGTGCCCTCTGTAGAGTTGTGGTTTACTCAGATTTCAGTCTGGTTCCCCCTAGAGGAACTAACTTATACCAGTATGAAAATCTCACATTATGGAATGTTTACTTACACCTCTGTATTTATTTTGATAAGCTAAATGTCTTGAAATGTACATTTACTTTATGTAAAAATGCTCAGAAATAGTACTGGTTCATATAAAATGGTATCTTCAGTATGCACTGAAGTCGAAAAAAATTAATTACAAGATGATCCTGCTCTGAAGTATGATTAAATAAAATAAATAAACCAGATAGAAGTATTCCAAAAGGGATCAGATTACATTACACTCCATAAGCAAGCTAAATTATTAAAGATGTAAATCAGTAATCATGTAATCACATAACTGGAAATCAGTACCAGATTCATTCAGTACCAGTGATTGATTTCAGCATTTGTTTCATGTAAATTGGTAAACCAAAAGTACTTTAAATAGGACACTGCAATGCAAATACAGAGCTTTCATATTTGTTTTCATTCCAAGACCCTGATGAACTATGGGACTTAATATTTGTGAGTTTTTGCAGGAGATCAACATCATAATGGAGCTTGTTATCAATTTCAGGATATTAAACATCACTCACTGCTAATGTAAAACTGCACGTAACATTAGCACACAGCTAGCCAGGTAGTTAACAGCTAGGAGACTAGGTAAGATTTGTCTCCTGCAGAGGTGATGGATTTAAGTCTTTATTTTCATGGTCATATTTTCAGGTGATTATTTCAACAGTATTCATTCCACAATTATTAAAGCGTTCACGTGGTTCATAACCAACATGCAGGTTTTGTAGCTAAACATTTCTGGTTACTACATTGTTAGCCTCTAATAAAAGTATGTTGGACCTATGAACCAGGATAGATTAAAGTTGCTGAGCCTATTTTGTCAAGAAACAACCTGAGCTAATGTGAAATATTCCCCAAACTATTGTATAATTACTGCAAAAATGGTGCTATGGTAACATAACCTGAAAACCAAACTGCACAATCATCAAATAAGCAAAAGTTTAAAAAAAAACAAAAAAACAAAAACAAAACAACACCCATAAAAGGAAAAGTTAGCCTTTCAAAATTGTGTGAATTATTTAAAGAAAAATGCAATGACTCGAGCAAATTACCCCTACTACTTTCACTGTGTTGGTTTAATAGTTATGTAAAGGGACAGGATGGAGCTGTGGGGTCTCCAACAGAGCGCTGGCCCTCCAGCAAACAGAGAGACATTCCAGCATCCAGGATGAGAGCTGACGAGGGAGATATTCTTACCGGAGCTTGTGGAAATCTGGACTCGGATCTTAGCTTCATATCACAGTGTGGCTCATCTGATCTTTCTAACATCAAAGTGAGAGCAGAGGGTATGGCAGGGGGCTGAGGTTACACTGGAAGTCTGTTGGAATGGTCAGCATTGGGAGACTACAGATGAAAGAGTAACTTGACTAGACTATAAATTAGGCTTGCTTGACGACTGTGTGTTGATTTTCCTGCCCAAACCCACCGGAGTCATCTTAGCAGTTGATTACCAAGTTTAGAAAGTACGAGATCAAGAAAAATCACCAAAATGTGATAGAATTCAGCACTCCAGAATTAAACAGTTTTGCACACAACAAACTGATGACTCAAGCGGTTACAGGGTCACAGTTTCATGTTAGTCACGTTGTAGGATTGGACGGTTACCTCATTAATGACTTTCAAAATACAGATTCAAATGTATTTCTGCCTGTTACCCTTTTTTTTTTTTTTAAACCTGATCAAGTTCCTTACTTCAGTGGGTCTCATCTTTTTTCCCTGTATGGCTGCAACTCTCCCAAAAATTAAAAAAAAAAAAAAAAAAAAAAAACCTCCACTCTGGAGCCCTAAAATCATTCTACAGCCGCCTCAGTTTCTCCATGCATGAAATGCAGACTGCACTGAAAACCTTCGGCTGTGTAACCTAATTCTTTTGTAAACACGTTACATTTACCTCTGCTAAAGTTGCAAACATGCATGGAGCATCATAAATGACTGCTATCAAAAGCACATATTGCTACGATAACTAAATGAAAATCATCTACTTTGTCTAAGTAATTAGATATTTGTAATTAGATATTTATTTATTTATTTATTTATTTATTTATTTATTTATTTATTTTTAAGACAACGTGATTATATTGACAATGAAAGAATTTATGGAAAAATCAATCATTCTTGAAAAGTATCTGTCTGAGAAAGAAGAACAATAAGTGGATTTGATCTATTGGTTTCTTTTTGTTGTTAAAAATATACAAAGCTGTGCAAAGAGACTTTTATAGAAAGATTTAATACATTTTTACCACTGGCTTGCGTGTTTTCAAATGGTCAATTAATACCACGGCCCTGGGATATTTTTGGAGTAAGTTATCATACTGAGAAAATTTCAAACCATAACAATGACTCTGGCTTAACAGATGGTTTAATAAATGACCTCAACACTTCACCAAAGGAACCAGGCTGATCATAGTTCCAGTGCAGTGGTTACAGGAAACATTTTAGTTTCTAATCCATTGTAGATAGCTTTACTTAAACCAGGAATTCCTGAGATACATACTGCCATACTGACCATGAGCCAAATGCAAACTTTACAGAATGACCATCCCTGTAACCCAGTATGATATAGATCTCAGTGTGAGTAATTCAACTCTGATAAAGTATACAGTAACTGGTGCAAGTTCATCCAGAACCTCATTCTCACTGGCTTCCAGTGGGTGAACTGCAACAAACAGAGTCAAGAAAGTCAAGAAAATGCTAGGTCACATTTCCCTAAAATCATCACATACACACACATACACACACACACACATACACACACCTACCCCTTGCCCCAATAAGGAGATGTGTTTGCTCAGTGGCTGCCTCGCTCAACCCTTCATTCTTTTCCCTAGCTGGAGACTTGTTTGGGTCACTGATGTCAATGCACCCATGGGGCTACATGAGGCATGTGCGTGTGTGTTTGTATATATTAGTCAGTGCCAGCAAAAGCACCGGTGACCCAATGGCCAGGCAACTCAACACAGGGTATAGGCTGATGTATAATTGTGGTATATATAGAGTATAGTGTATATGCTGGACAAGTTCCTTCTTAAACAAATAGTCAGGTTTTATAAAAAGGTCAAACTTTAAAGTAAAAATGGGAGCAAAAATTCAATGACAGTACATGCCAGGAAATGGGACTGAATATATAAAGAGATTGAACTTTTAGTGAAATGGTAAAACAAGAGTAAGTCTCCTAAAAGGTATACGAGGACAGTAGCGATTCTAATCAAAGAATGTGTGTTCTAAATAAAACTAGAGCTTGAGGTGCATCTCCAGTAAGTCATGTTGAGAGATTAAAATTCCTGCCATCTTTGACATTTTTAAATATGGTTGTTCGAGACACAGGAATGTTTTTTGTCATCTGTCACCCTTTATATAACCCATATCTTGTATATCTGTTCATTGAAATGGTTGTGAGGGTTTAACTAAAATGTACTGTAATAAAGTCGGAATCAATTCTGAGAAGGAAAATAAATAAATAAATAAATAAATAAATAAATAAATAAATCACATGATTAGCTAGTGAACCCAGACAAAATATGGACAGAATGTAGTTGAGCTACTTTTAAAAGTGAGGAACAAATACAAGAATATCAAACATGGAGAATGTTCATGGAATTATGGAGATCACAAGACAATCAAATGGCTTCAGCGTTCTCGGAAAGTGGATTTAAAAAAGCTTTTGGTGCCATTTTCATGCTGATAGAAAGGCAAACTCAAGGGCCGTACTCAAGGGAGCCACTTTAAAAGTCTATCAACTTTGGCAAAAGTTACGTCTAGAAACCGCGCTGCAGTGTTCGTTCAGCACACATGCTACCTAAGCCAGAACTCAGTGCAAGTGAGAGAGTTTCTGAATTGACATGTAACAAGTAGAGATGCCTCTTAATCCACATTGGCCGAATGTTGGGGGCTCATATTACACGTTCCCCCCCACATTTATACAGCATGAAGCATCACAAGGCTGGAGTTTATTTTGCCCTCTGAGATCTTCACAGCAGACAGATTTTCTCCAAATATTACACACGACGTAATATTAACCACGTTGTCCACTGTGGAGAAATGTAATCAATTAAAATCCCTAGATATTTGACTATTCCCTGAGGAGTTAAAGTGAGTTTGTTTCTGAAATCACAATCATATACAACTGCTTGTGTATACTTCAGGCTGTAGGAACAAAGCCTGGCATGTGGAGTGTGTGTGTGTGTGTGTTCTATTTTAGCTTCTATATTCTAAAGAGGAAAAAGCAGGTGGGGCTCAGTGAACAGCTGTAGAGACTGGAGGACTAGTTAATCTGCCACACCACACACCTAATATCACCAGCCACTCATGTATATACGCATTATGGGTAAAACTTCATGCGCCATATTCAGCTGCATTAGTAAATGTACACTGACTCACAAAGAGGCATTAAAGATTTTGCATCACACTGCTGTAGGAGTCTATTTAATTAGTTTACACCCACTTAAATCAGTTCTCTTATAGTCAATATCTAACACACACCTTAAAATACACAATTTGAGCCAAATGGCAGACCTTAGGCAACCTTGGGTGGTAGACAGGTGCTACATAAACTGAACAGATAAACAGGAAGATAGACAGATGGATAGATAAACAGACTTAATTTTCACAACAAATCGGTATTATCTGTATTATAAAATGCATACTATAAATAAATACATTTTAAAAATGTGAGCAAAATGTAGTCAAAAGTACTGATCCATGAGGATGGAATGTACTTCAGTAATATACTGCAATCATCATCATCATCCAGCCCTAACATACCAGACAAAACTAGCCTACACTTACGAGTACTACTAAACAGAAAGGAAA
>JANDJT010000032.1:10651315-10661661 GCA_024331685.1 Stegophilus panzeri
AAGTTCGTGCCTTGCATGGCAGCTCTGCTACCATTGGTGTGTGTGTGTGTGTGTGTGTGTGTGTGTGTGTGTGTGTGAGAGAGAGAATGAGACCGTGTAAAAGTGCTTTGGATAAAAGCGCTATATAAGTGCACCATTCACCATTTCATATAAATAAATTTAAAAAAAAATTTTAAAAACCCTGAGCTGTGCAAAGTGACATTTGCTACCAAAGAGTCAGCATCACCTCAATGTTTCATTTGGCTAGTGGGACAAGCTGTTGTAGGCTGAATAGGCAGGCAAATGTAAACATGTGTGTAGTGACATCACAGTGATGAGAAATTCAAGATCAGCTTAGTTTAGTTGCAGCTTAGCTTTCATACTTGGACTGTATGGACTGATGAGAGAAAAATATATACTCAAAGTTTAATGCTTACATGGTATTCCAGGATGTTACACTTGAACTCTCTCTACAAAAGCACGTCTTCCCCCCCCGATGATTATTTATGCATAAGCTTATTTAATTTTTTTCCAAAGCCAGGAAAATCCAGTTCTTTATTATATGGGCTTGTTAAGCAAAAGTATGCTATAAAATCACTCCTGAATCATAAATCACTCACTAGAACACCAACACAGGTGTGACCTCATCCTCGGTTTGTGTAGTTATGCATACACACAAATTTATAGAATACACACTAAAGAGAGCGTGTGTATTCTGAGTGTATATCTATGTGCACACATGCACTTTGCCTTGGGCGGCAGTTTGGTTGTGCCCCAGATGTGGCTGTTTTCACTCCGACAGAGGAAAAATAAAGGCGGCTTAATTGAAAAATCATGTTTTTGCTCTCCAAACAGAATAACTCAGATGAAGCCCAAGCCCTCCCTCTCTCTGGGACATCCCTGTTACCATAGCACTATCCCAAACTTCAGTGCTGTTGGGGAACATCTTGGCTTTAACATCAAGACCTAGCCACATCTCTGATGACTCCATCTATGACATCAGTCTACACTCAGCCATACAGAGACACAGAAGAATCTACCCATGTCATCACATAAAGAAACAAATTATCTGTATACATGTGTATTCTTTTGTTGGGATTGCTAAAGCCATGTTACGGGACTGAGGAACTTTCCAGCCTATGTACACACCGTTTTAGAGAACTGACAAAGAGATTCAAGAGGCGTTTTAAAAAATAAAAAATAAAAAACCACAAGCTTTCTAGTGGCCACCTTTCAGTTGCAACAGTAAAATTGAGGAACATGTATGAATTCAGTGCAACATGTTTGTAAAAGTCAGACAAAACAGGAAACTGTATCTCCATTTTTCTAAGAAGTTAAAGTTTTGGCATGACTAGTCACATAAAAGGAGGAAGAGTTATGGTGTCCCTGTGGTAGCTGACTCGCTGCATTGGCTGAGGTGCATTACTAAAAGATTTAACATATGCTGCCCTAAGGAGGTGCTCTTTTGCCATTTTCAGATCTCTGTAAGCTTTGCCTATGACACACTAAATGTAAATCAGTGTCATGAACACCCTTGGTCGGCAATTTGCATTTTCTTTAACCATTCTTTGGTAGAATGACTTGTGTGTTTAGGGTCATTGTCTTGCTGCATGATCCAGTTTCTCATGACATTTTCCTTTAGAAGTCGCTGGTTTAATTCAGAATTCATTGTTCCATCTATGATGGCAAGCTGTCCTGGCCCAGATGCAGCAACACAGGCCCAACCCATGATACTACCACCATCATGTTTCACACATGGGATAAGGTTCTTATGCTGCATTGCAGTGTTTTCCTTTCTCCACACATAACCCTTCTCATTTAAACCAAAAATTCTATTCTGGTTTCATCTATCCACAAAATATTTTTCCATTAGCCTTCTGGCTTGTCCACGTGATCTTTAACAAACTGAAGGGCAGCAGTGTTCTTTTTGGAGATGAGTGGCTTTCTCCTTGTAACCCTGCCATGCACACCATTGTTGTTCAGTGTTCTCCTGATGCTGGACTAATGAACATTAACATTAGCCAGTGTGAGAGAGGCCTTAAGTTGCTTAGAAGTTACCCTGGGTTCCTTTGTGACCTCACGGACTATTACACTTCTTGCTCTTGGAGTGATCTTTGTTGATTGATTACTCCTGGGGAGGGTAACAATGGTCATGAATATCCTGCATTTGTACACAAGCTGTATGACTGTGGATTGGTGGAGACCAAACTCTTTAGAGATGGTTTGGTTTTCTAATCTTTTCCAGCCTGATGAGAATCAACAACTCTTTTTCTGAGATCCTCAGAAATCTCATTTGTTTGTGCCATGATACACTTCCATAAACAAGTATTGTGAAGATCAGACTTTGATGGATCCCTGTTCTTTAAATAAAACCGGGCACTCACTCACACCAGTTTGTCATCACATTGATTGAAGACACCTGACTAATTTCATCTTCAAATTAACTGCTAATCCTAGAGGTTCACGTACTTTTGCCACTCACGGATATATAATTTTGGATCATTTTCCACAATAAATAAATGAAGTAGAATATTTTTGTCTCATTTGTTTAATCGTGTTCTCTTCGTCTACTTTCAGGACTTGTGTGAAAATCTGATGATGTTTTAGGTCATATTTATGCAGATGCATAGAAATTCTAAAGTGTTCACAAACTTTCAAGCACCATGAAGTGCAAAAACAAACATCTTATAACAACGTTCACTATTTAACCATGACTGAAAGACTGAAACCAAGTGCACTGAATTCAAATACATTTCTTTGTCTTTTTTGCATGTCTTAAATGCATGCAAACCTTGCATATACTTTATACTAAATATAGCAATGAATCAATCGATTTTTCATTTTGCTAGGGAGTAGCGTTTCCTTCTTGCAGTGACCCATCTATAACACACTATCAAATAAAGAAAAACAATAGCAAGCTGAGTAGTCTCTAAAACAGGCACACGTAAGCACTTTTTCCAGCTCCAGTGATGTAAAGCCAGAGTGGCTCATTAGTGATCAGCACATCTGTGCACCTTATGTTTGTTCAGAGTGTCTATATAGACCTATTTAGTTCAAGTCTTGCACATATAATGTGTAAAGTCTTAGACTTTAGATGTGTATGTTATACAAAGTTTGGTTATATGTATGACGGGCAGCTAACAACAACAACCAAAAAAAGGTTATACATCACTATAGTAAGGATGAGAATAATCCATACAGAAACAATTAACAAGTAAAAACACATGATTCCCTGCTGCCAACAATAACAATTCACATAGGCTAATACAATAGAGCTTCTTTTAACAGCATTAGGAATATATAATTACTTATTGTACAGAAACTCCACTAATTTCCTTTTTTTTTTTTAACCACTTTTTGAAAACCCCATGATTCAACTTTGCTTCCTTACCATGACCACTAACCATCACTCTAGTTAACTAAATATGTTATCTAGGCATTAAAAGAGCTCAGTTACCATAGACAATCATGAAAAATATCAGAAGCATCTACACGCATTGGGAGGGCAACTTATTATTGAGAATGAAAACTCCTTTACATTAACATTTTATTAGCAATTGAGACTGAATGAAGGCTGTTTAATGTGCACCTCAGGAAGACTCCATTAAATATTTGACACAAGCCTATAGACAATAATTGGCTCTAAATATTCTTGCAGTGGCCAAACACACCGACAAGGCTAAAACAAAAGAACAGTTTTAATGTTATGGCCTGGAGAGTGAAAGACACAAATGGATAGTAAATGCTTGCTATATAAAAGTTTGGAAATGGCAGAAATTCCACAAGACTTTCTATTCCATCCAGCCATATTTGCAAATTAGTTCCACATTATAGAAGTCAAATCAAAAAGACATGGCCATGCACACAGCAGAAGAGAACCAGACTATATGATGGACCTAATGCAAAAAGCAGGAGAGCCTGCATGTCGCAGCATACACTAAACGACACTTTCATCACCGTCCGGAGAACAATAGCAGGTCTCCGAGGTTTCAAGCTGCCTCTTAGACACAGTGAGGGAGAGTTAGCTGGAGTAGAATGAGGCCCCAATCCATCTGTTCTCCAACCTCACCTCCCGCTCCTGGGCCTCTATCGATGATGTAAGCTTATGTAACAGGGTCAGTTGTAATTCAGGATTGAGGGGTGTCCTAGAACTGTGCTCTAGCTCAACAACGTTAAAGGAACGTTGACGTTAAAGGAATTTATTTATGGCGAGCTATGTAACAAAAAACTGGTTTACATTATCTTGTTTGATGAGTAGCAATGCATGCATAAAGCCAATCAAATGCATTATGTGAAATCTGCTCTGGTCAATAAAAGCCCATTTTGTAATCACGCTTATTTGAAAGTTCTTACTGTTTTTGCATGATGCCTCACACAGCAAGGGAACACTGACATCACACAAGCCCATCACCGATTACGCTCCTGTAACAGCACACCTAGATGCGTTTTTAATTCTCACATACGGTCATGTGAAAAAATAAGTACACCCCACGAAAAAAAATTAACATATGTGCCCAAGCATTTGATCCTCTTTAAAACGGTGCCTATTAATAAAGTTGATGCACGATCAAATAACACGTAAAATTTTTATTTTGTAGTAATTTTCACATTTTAAATTAACATAAAAACAGATCAGTCACATAGAAAATGAAAAAACACAATGCTACATTTATCACACCTTCAAATCCATAAAATTAGTATCAAGATTCGGTGCCAGTGATCAGAACCTGCTTAGGGAGTGCAGGTGGAACCTGTCTTATTTATACCCCTCTCATATCTAGTGTCTGGTGTTCCCTTTGTTATTGAGGTGTGTGGTGTCATCATCACGCCAATATCTAAAGAGTTCTGTAAGGCCTTCAGAAAAAAGGTTGCGGATGCCTACAAGTCTGGTAAGGGATTTAAAAAGATCTCCAAATTATTTGAAATACATCACTCCATCGTAAGGAACATAATCTACAAATGGCACAGATTTCAAATGACAATTTGCCCAGGACTGGCCGTCCCAGCAAATTCAGAAAAAGCCTTTGCAAGACTACAGTTTGCCAATGAGCATATAGGCAAAGACCAGGCATTTTGGATTAATGTGCTCTGGACAGACAAATCAAAGTTAGAGATGTTTGGCCACAGCAATAGCAGACATGTTAGGTGGTGACCAAAGACAACTTTTCAGGAGAATCACCTCATATCAACGGTGAAGCACGGTGGTGGAAATGTTATGGTTTGGGGTTGCTTCACTGCCTCAGGGACTGGACAGCTTGCATTCATTGATTCAACTATGAATTCTGAATCCTATCAAAAAGTGCTTGAAGATAATGTGAGGCCATCTGTCCAAATGTTGAACCCAATACAGACCATTCAACAGGATAACAATCCTAAGCACACTAAAAAAAAATTCACCAAGGAATGACTCAAAAAGAAGAAATGGAGGGTTATACAATGGCCTAGTCAAAGCCTGGATTTGAATCCCATTTAAATGTTGTGGTGGGTATTTGAAACAGGCAGCACATGTAAGAAAACCCTCAAATATCTTACGTGGAAGAGTGGTCAAAATTCCAGTAAGCCTGGAGGACAATTATGCAAAATGCCTACAAGAAGTTATTTCTGCTAAAGGGGGAAATACTAGCTTCTGAGACCAAGGGTGTACTTACTTTTTCCACAAAAGAATCACATCTATTGATATTTCTGTTGAATAAGTGATTGAAAAAGCTATTTCCTTGTAGTTTTGTTCAAGTATATCGACTTTTAATAGGCACTGAAACTGTTTCAAAGATGACCAAAGATGACCAGCTTGTCCAAATATGTCAAAAAAGCCAACAATTTCCATGGGGTGTACTTATTTTTTCACATGACTAATATAATGTAAGATGCTTCAATCTACTCCTAGACATTCTATTCTGTTTCAATATCTTTCAAACACTTCTTACCCTCCCAAATGAATAAACTGTTTTCGTTTGCTATGATATCGTTGTATGCAGTGAGAAAGGAGACCTTTCTGCACACTGTCACTTTAAAAAGGCAATCGCATTTCCTTAAGTAGGTCATATCCTTCCTCCTAATGTTCCAAAAAGGAATGGGAAAAACATAAAGAATCATAACTCATTATAACAAAAACAAGCAAGTTCAATGGGCTGCATCAACATCCTCTGACCATGCTAGGGGATTAATTAGCTGGCCAGCAGAGCAACATGACCGCTCCAAGCACCTTCAGTACACTGACCTGCTCCAGCCATCATCTCTGAACACAGCAGGGGCTCAAGTGATGGAGATCAGTGTTAAATTGATGAATTTCTCTGTGAGAGTGTGTGAATGATGTACAATGATGTCCAAAAGTCCACATTGAAAATCTGGGATTTTTAAATTATTTCCAATTTTTCCACTTAAAATTGGAACTAAACAAAAGGATTTAAATTTTTAAGTTATTGAAAACAAAAGTAAATATTCAATATCTTGAATACTCACTGTAAGATTCTGCACCATTTCTAGGTCCTTATTTAATTGTAAGCAAATTTGTGCTACTGACCATAACTAACTGCTGTGTACAAAATGCCAGATTTTCCTCATGCTTTATCTCTTCTACTGAAGCATGTTCTCAGACTCTGATGAATACGATCTAAAATTCTAAAATGGATCATAAAGTTCTGTACAAACTTCCAGAGGCCATGCCAGCTCGAGTACACACTATCATTAAAGCAAATAGGGTACAAACCAGATACAAAGAAAGTCTAAAATTCATGCAAAAATGTCTAAAAGTCTACTTTTCACTCAAGCTGTTATCAGTAATATAATTTGTAATGAAAATTGATGTATTAAATGAGAAAAGAATGCAAAATAGAAGCATTTTCACTAGTGCTCAGACCTTTGGACCCCACTGTATATGCGTGATACACACACACACACACAATATTTTATTCTAAATATATGCATTAAAATTGGTTAAACGTCCATTAAAAGTCCAGATGCTTAAATACACCAATAGCCCTAAGAGATAGCTGAAAAGGAAAATACAAATACTATAATATTTTTGCAGTTCATAGTAAAAAGTGAAAGGCTTTGGGTACTGTGACTTCAAAAGGGGTGTAGTAATCCATCTGCAAATCAGAGCAGAACAATGGCCAACCCTGAGGCAGGATGAAAAGGCTTCAAGTTTGGCAGAGAACAGCACAAGCCAGGGAAACATCTTTGAGGGTTCACTAAGCAAAGCGATCTGTGGTGCCAAGGCCTTACACCATAGCCTGCTTTAGGACATGCTCTAACAAACACATGCTCTAGCACAGCATTAAAAACTTTATCTGACATCTCCAGTGCATTTAAAGCGTTCTACACCAAGTAATAGTAATGTTTTTGCATCCCTAGCCCTAATGTAACCGAGTTGAGCAACTAACATGTGGTCCATGGCAAATTAAAGTCTGTGAAACAGACCCATTCTGAGAAAGTTCTCTCAAAAGGGTTGAATAGCACGAAATTAATACCACTATAACAATTTGTAAAACTAGAACAAATCAAATTCACTGTGTACTTTCAGGCTATTAAATGTACAGTCAGCAGTTTTGGCAGAGATCAGCTCAAGCTGGCTGTTTTGAAACTCAAACCACAAACAAATACAAATCCCCTCCCTTCACTGTTCTGTCCAACGCCACGCACCCAAAACACATGTAGGTGTGCTGCCAAGGCTATGATGCCTGTATGCTAGTAAACGAGTGGGAGCTTTTTTGAGTTCTACAGACAAGTAAACATGGCTTCTTCGTACTGAGTGGTTGGATTATCATGATTTGTAAGGCGCCACAGAAATCCAAGTTTAAGTAGATAAGATATTTTATTGAAAGCTGCCAAAATGTGACAAGAACATCAAATATCACAAAAGGTGTTCCCTGACCTCACTTTTAACCCCAAACAGTCCCCCCCACCTCAAATAACCCCTCAACCCTCTTACATTCAAGCAACACTACTCAAGGCAACACTACTCAAGCACATCATCTTTGCTACTGTATATATGGAACTACATTATGGGCGGTCATATGACCATTAAAGAATGAGAAAGCCAAAACCAAGCCATCCATCGATTCATACAAAAAGAAGACCTTCATAAAAGGCCTCAAATATCATGTGTCAATCTCAGAGCTTGGCCAAGTGCCATACACACTCACATTGAGCATAATGTTGGGTATCAGATCAGATAACTTTCACCTACAACTAATTTTAAAAGCATTCACTTTACTTTTTCATATCATAATATTTGTGTGAAAGTAAGCAAAACTTAAAAAAAAAAAAAAAAAAAAAAAAAAAAACCACAAAAAAAAAAAAAAAAAAAAAAAAAAAAAAAAAAAAAAAAAGAGACATCCAAAAATACATCATAAAACACTTCAAATAACACAACAAATTTAGTCAGTGATGCATTTAAACGGGAGCAGCGATTGGTGTGGATTTTGGCTGATAACCGATAGTTCCAGCAATTGATCAGCAAAACTGAGCAATCGGTCTACTCACGCCATCCGTTAGAACTAATGAAGGTGCACTATTCTGGGAGTTTTGGTATTTTGTAGCCATGCCCAAAATCATAATGAAAAACATCACTGTGCAGATGAAGTCCCACAATGCACTGCTTAGGTTTAGTGTCCAAATGATGTAGTATACTAAGGCAGTGGCAGTGGGTCTAGCAACCCCAGAAGCATAGGTCCATGACTTTTTTTTATTTAGCAACAGATGTAGAAACCCCAACCCATCATGATCAACTTTACTATAATTATTATTGAGCTGAGTAACGTGTTGAATCTAAACCTCAATAACTCAAAAATTTATTTATTTTAGTAATTTATTTAGAGTTAAAGGGCTCCGTAACTTTTAAGAACCCCCTGCTCTAATATAACCCCAATTCCAAAAAAGTTGGGATGCTGTCGAAAATGTAAATAGAAACAGAATGCAATGATTTGCAAATCTCAAACCCATATGCTACTCACGATAGAACATATTATATAACCCAATCATGTTACTGAACTGTTGCCAATTAACCTCCAGCTGTTTCTTTTCAGTAACACTTACTTTTCCGACCTTTTGTTGCCCCCGTCCCAACTGTTTTGAGACGTGTTGCGGCCTTCAAATTCGAAATGACCTTATTTTTTCCTTAAAACGGTACATTTACTCAGTTTAAACATTTGCTATGTTTTCTATGTTCTATTGGGAATAACATACGGGTTTGTGAGATTTGCAAATCATTCCATTTCTGTTGTATTTTACACAGAGTCCCACCTTTTTTTTTTTTTTTAAGATTCTTTAAAGTAAAATTTTTATTGCATGGATAATACTTGTAAGGTTTTATGCCACACCTCTGTGAGTTCCCACGTGATGCTGATGGTCCAGCAGAGTCCGTAGCTGCGGATGAGCAGAGCTTTCATGGCCCAGCCCCAGAAGTGGCCAAAGGCAAAAATGTCAAAGTGACTGAGAATGCGCTCCCATGTGATCATGTGACAATTCACTGCATACTCCTGCACAATAAAAAGAAGGGCCAGCATGAGGGACATAGATAACTGGAGATAAGAAAAAAATGCTGAAAATGCTGAGCATGCCCAGTTGAGCTCGAGTTTGGATGAAGACGGCAATAGAAAAAGATCTACATGACTTTGAAGGAGGCTTCGTTATTGGGGATTCAGTCACAAACACTGTTCAACTGAAAAAAGGAAAACTGACTCAAGTCATATCTACATTTAGATATACGTTTAAAAAATAAATAAATAAATAAATAAATAAATAAATAAATAAAAACCCCACAGTAAATAGGATTAGAAACTGAATTGTTCACGTTGAATGAAACACATTGAAACACATACGAATGCACATTTGAGAGTTCTGTAGTGCAAAAACCATAAGCTCTGATCTACAGAGATGTGGAAAAAGTGATCTGGCCAGATGAGTCACCCTTCACCATATTCTCAACAAGTAGGCGATGTGCATGTGTTGCCTAGACCGAAAAACAACACAGCCCTGAACGCTTGACTCCTACAAGTCTGTCATGCTGTAGGGAACTCTTGCTGCCATGGTTTGAGTACATAGTTCTTTTTTTTTTTTTTTAGCATAATGGAACATTTTAACTTTTGAAAAATGCTTGAAGCCGTGGGCTGCGTCCCAAACCGCGTACTTACCTACTATATAGTAGCCGAGATACATGTATTTCTCCTACTATATACGTGTATATCGCCTACTATATAGCAGGTAAGTACGCGGTTCGGGACGCAGCCGTGTTCTCTTGTTTGCCGTCAAACGGTCGAGCGCTGCCGTGTGTGTACGTGTCCTGTCTCCCAATGCGGTGAAAACTCCCACACGACGTTAATAGTGTGATTAAGGCGTGTACATGTCTGTAACGCACGTCGATAATG
>JANDJT010000032.1:10666795-10689886 GCA_024331685.1 Stegophilus panzeri
TCACATGAAAAGATATAATCAAATATTTACAAAAATGTGAGGGGTGTACTCACTTTTGTGAGATACTGTAGCTCTATCATTATGACATGGGGTTATGTCTTGTTCTTCTGTTCATCAAAATAATGAGTACATAAAAAAAAGTGTGAATGATTGACAAACCCCTGACCTACACAGGGGTGTTAGAACATATAAAGCATGAACAGTTGGATCGAGGTGTGATGGAGGCCCCAGTGAAAGTTTTATTTTCTTCTAAATGCTCCTGCACACTACTAACACACAACATAAACTTGCAAACTAACAAGTGAAAATCAACATATTGAGCAAGACACTTCGGTTCTTTTTTTTTTTTTTTTTTTTCTTGACCCCCCCCAATTTGCATTTTATTTTGTCCTCATAATTTCTCATACCTGACAACAATGTCTGTGTGTCAAGAGTTAAATGTCTTCTACAACGCATGTCATTCAGCCAAATTAACAACATTTCACACAGTATTCATTGTAAGGTAATTTGAAAAACTAAAATTTATTCATGGTTTGTGATTAGTTTCATTTCTTCATTGCAAACATGCAGTAATCTCTTTCACTACAAATTAGAGCTAAACACAGAACACTGTTCAGAACACTTTGTTGGAACGCTCTGCTTAGGAGGTCAAGCCAAAGTGCCAGGACTGCAGCTCTGGATCTGCCTCAGTGACTGTAAAGATAAAATGCAACTGTTGAAAACTGTAAATAACACTGCTCAATAAATCCACATTTTGCATACCGCAAAAAGACACCGATTTGACTGGGATTCCATTTGACAATTCGATCCATGAGAAACGTATGCATCCTGCACAGAAAATTGTGGTCTTTGGTCTCTGAGTCTGTTTGACATTTTACCTTGTGTGCGCTATATGAGTTAGGGATCAGGAAGCTTATAAATTCTGTTACACTACAGTTGTCTCAGAATGAAAGATGTTCCCAGAAACCTAACGAAACACAAGTATTCCTTCACTACATTTCTACAGAAAGCGTCCCAAGTGCCTCATAAACAGCTGTGATCTATGAACACACCTGTTGAACATATCCAGCTGAACAGGTGCCATTTGAATGAATACGTAATGACTTGGATTTTCATAATTCTATACAAATCAACAACTGTCCTTTCAACAGAATATAAGTTACTGTGAGACTTTGCAATGAGAGGCAATGAACACAAGTAATAAGGGTAGGTATAAACTGAAAGAAGAAATACAGCAAAAATCCTCTTCTCATTTTTTTTTTTTAAAAGATTTGTTCTAATAATAATAATGCACAGTGTTGTAGTTCTCAGAAAGGTTCTGTTTGTTTGCTAGGAGCAGGAACATGACTGTGACTTATGAGGAAGTTGAAGAGACTAGGCGTCTCAGGGACATACAGAACACTGGTTTCATTCATTTGGGAAGCACAAATTAATGTATCTGATAAAACACTCAGTACAGTGTTAAAGGTCGATCGTACAGGCATTGTCGAAGGCAACAGTATTGACCTGTATGACTGAAGGTGTATGAGTGTGTTTGTGTTTGTTGTTGTCAAGAAGTTATAGCACAATTAGAAATAAAAACATAGATATAAACGAGAGACTAAGAACAGAACTTTGAAAACGTAATCCTCTCAGTAAGTAACGCAGTCACATACTTATGGTCAATATATTTTCCCCTTTTAGTCTAAGAAAAGAGATGTCAGGACTATTAGAATCAATGGGTTTCTTTGAGTCAGTGGAGGGATTTAAAAAATGGGATAAATTGAGAAAAGCCCATGGAGTAAAGAGGAGTTGGGGAAATCAAACTGGTTAAAATTTGAACTGACATCTGTAGAGTTCATATAGAGAAGAGGAGAAGTTTAAAAAGAAAAGTGCCCAGTCTAAGTTTAAAATAAAATAGAGAGACAAAAAGAGCAATGCAAGTGGATAAGGGACAACACGCCATTGTAAGTTTGCTGGTTCTAGTATTAAATTCTGTAGTAATAGTAGTAGTAGTAGTAGTGTTCAGAACTATGATACAATACGTTGACTGAAAACACAAGGTTAACCTGACAGTTATGTTATGTAGAATAACTTCTAAACCACAGTTTTCTTAACATATCCTGTTCAATCATTTAAATTATACTCAAGTGTGATCTGATCGTCAAAACAAATCTATCCAAGCCGTTTTGTAGTTTGTAGCTGACATTCTAAGAAGTAAATGATCCATACAAACTTACTGACTGGTGTCTCAGGTGTAGGAGACACCAGCGATTTCATACAGAAGATGTCAGGACTATTTCAGCGAAAGTGGATTAGCTGAACTGTAAAAGTATAAAAATATCACACAAATTACATGGTGGTGGGCAAGGTGGTAAAAACCGACCGGTAATTATATTGCACGTTAATTATGTAGGGAGCTGTAGAGATGTAGCTCTACCAATAAAAAAGGAGGAAGAATAAACACCACACAAATATATTTAACCAACCTGTTATTTATGCATCAGAAAAACAATTCATTTGCAAATATAAACATGCACATGCCTAATACTGGACTACATTAGCATTACTAGCATTTTGTTTTTATCAGCAGCAAAGGTACATTCGATGACCTCTGCACGATTAGAACAAATGTTTGGTTCAATTTAATTTATGTGAATTCATTTTCCAGATAATTTTTTTCTGAAGTAACTTACACCTAAAGCAAACAGAACTTGGTTAATAAAACGCTCTCAATCAAGGACACAACAGTCTCACAACCGTACAATCACTAGATCAGAACCCTAATCTCTGAGTCATCAGTAATAGTAATATTAATAAAAGTGACATATTAGTAGAGATGGAGGACAAGAAATACAGTTCTCCATATGAGTTTACCTTCAAGTGTAAACAACTTTGCTAAATAAAACCCCAATGATAAACAGATCTTATTTACAGAGGGTAATTAACATTAGGGTAGACTCAGAGATGCTGAACATTTAATTTTAGTAATATTACTATGTCAGGTTGACCAAAATGAGGGTAATGTGAACTAAGTTTCAAGCATAATTCTATGCAGGTTTAGTATTATTTTTGTTCCACATATGGAAGCTGTAGAATTTCATTTGACCTCTTTTTTATTATTATTATTATTTTATTATTGCCGTATGGTCCATTTCTTGCAAAGTAACCACAATGAGTTTTATGAATAAAGCAATATAACAAAATAAGCTTTAGTTTGACTACATATTACTTATAGGTTGTTATTTACTACAGAATAGAAACCAGTTTCTGACTATGACTAAAATGATTGCATAAGGTATGTAAGATCCAGCAAGTACAAAAATTCACGAAGTTTAGATACTAATTAGATTAATAGATAAATTCATATCTTTCAGCGATCAGACTGGAAATACAGCAGATGTTTAAAAGCATCAGAATGCATTTGTATGAATAATGCTGCATAATGGAGATGGCATGACAAAACATAAAAAAACACAACAAAAAAAAAAACCCCACTAACCCTCTGAGCCTGCTGATCATTTATAAATAAATAAAAAGATTCTACATATATGCCTGAATGACTGAATATTACATTCGCTACAGCTACATTATTTCATGTCAGTTGAGTAAATTGGCCAAAACGACAAACCAAAAATAAGTTTCAGATGAAAAGTGCCCTGTGACCTGGAAGAGCAGAACAAAGGGAAGTACTGAGTAAAGATCCAACACGACAAACAAATGAATTATTTAAACAGTTTGTGTGTTGCATGGTTTGTAACAACACCCACTCGAAGACAGACAGCATACTCTATACAAAACAATACAACAGCATGCATTCTGGGTTTTTTAAAATTCTTTCTTCTGTTTTGTTTTTTTTTTACAGAGAGACTGTTGTGAGAAAAAAGCAGAATGGATGAAGCACTGGGGAAAAGAAATGAGATATTTAAACAGAAAGGAATGCAGGAGTGTTAAGGGATGGAGAGACATCTGTATGCTGAAAAGCCAGAAAATGAATAACAAGGGAGGGTGCTGATGGCTATTACAACTATAATAAGAATGAAAAATAAAGTGTGAAAAAGATATGTCAGACATAGTGGCTAGAAAGTCAGAGATACAGGAATCTCTTGTGAAAGTGACACCAGTGTGTGTGTGTGTGTGTTTCTGTAATAGATTGTTGTGTTTATAGTGTATGTAATTAGAAAATAGTTTGTAATGCATCTGCATGGGATGATGAACTAATCCCTTAAAAGCCATTATCGTAGATTGATTATATGCAGACTTTTCCAGAACTACTTCAGTTCCTCACATCACATCAACTCAAATAGGAGAAGATCTGCATAATGAATGATTGTTTACTATGTTAGTAGACCTCATGCTTGTTGCCAACAATAAAACAGACAATACAGAGAGATACTGAGAGAGGGTGACATTTGTTACAAACTCTACTGAAGGCAAACCTTCCTTAATGGACATACAGAGTATTGCATGACTGTACAAATGTTATGTCCACAATATATGGAAGTCTATATGGAAATAGTTTGACCATTAAAAAAAAAAAAGCTAGCAATCTCCTGAATAAATACTTAAATACTGATAGACGCCATAATGCATAGATTACATAATATACGTACATGAGTTCCCACACTGTGTGTGAGAATTTTTCTATATCTGAAAGCTGTGTGAACAAATGGATACTCAGTGATGCTCAGTACAACATTTACATTTATAATATTTAGCAGATGCTCTTAGAGAAGCGCATCTTAAGGGTACAGTAGTCTCCTTCATACACATATTAGTGTTTAGGGCTCATTTAAGTGCTTAGTGGATAGAGGTAGTTCTCTGCTTGAAGATAGACAGTGAGTCAGCTAATTGGATAACCAAGGCAAGTTCATTTCACCACCAGCACATGAGTGCCAGGGCATGAGGGCCATTTTTGGCTTTGCAGGCAAGCCCCAGTGTTTTCACATCATCTGATGCGAGCAGTTATAGTTATAGGAAGTCAGTGGAAAGAACACAGCAGTGGGGTGATGTGGGTAAACTTGAAGCGAGATAACAAATAAGTCAGTCAGCTGCATTCTGGATCAGACCTCCCAGGATCAAGCTGCAATAGATCAATCTCAAAATTAAGAGAATCAACAACCACCTGAGTGGCCATAGAGAGAAATGGCCAGATCCTCCTGATGTTATAAAGGAGAAACCCGCATGAACGAATCAGGCTAGTAATATGAGGAGAGAAGGATAGATGGGTGTCCTGAACTATCCTATACTATAAGTATAAGAACTATAAGTCTGTGTGTATTGCCAGATGGTATGATCTGAGAGTTCTCAGAAAGCTATTTAGTTTCAGAAAGATTAGTACAAGTGTATAAATATTATATACAGTGATTTACAGTCATATCCTTAGATCCTAGGAAGAAAAACTACTCGAAAATCTGTATTTTCAGATAGGCAGGATACATGTGTATAAAAGCTAAGAGGGGTTTATACTATAGAGAAACTAACATGATCTCAGACTTGCAAATTCATAGTGATTTGCATGGCACTCATATGAAGAGTCATTAAGGTTAATGTAAAGGTTAGATGCAGAGAAATCCATGCACATTGACCTCATGGGTTCAAATTAGTGTTTTTCATGAAATTGTGTTTAGAGAAACAGAAATGTCTAGAAATCACTATTATGTTTTAAAATGTAAGGACCAATGGTCCATTAAAAGGTTCTTTGAATGGTTTTTAGCTTCCTAAAGGGATTCTACCTGAAACCATCTCTGACAGAAAAAAAACCCCCTGTATTGCAGGGTTCTACATAACAATATTACGACTGCCCCATTCCCTATGGACTGACCATAGAACCCATCACACAGTAAAATCCCTAGTGTTGAATTAACACCCAGAGTGTTTATATGAGTTCAGTGGACTTATATAAACACTGTAGGGTGTGAATTCAACACTGTGGGTGTTAAATCAGCACCAGTGATTTTGCTGTGCAGGGTGCTAGATGGCACTTTCCGTTCTCTAAGAGTGTAGTGTAGCATAAAGCAAAACTCTTACTTGAGAAGGAATTGAGTTTATATTGGCCTTTCTTTGACAGCAGATTTTTCTTCATAACGTTGCCTCGTTGCCTTGTATGAGTCACAAAGATACACAACATGTTCACTCAATCAAGTCAGATATTGAAGATACTAGGATATAAAACAGGGGGGGAAACATGACTAAAATGTCAGGTCATGTTAACCCAAGGTGCAAACTGAGCCATGCAATGATACAGTATATCAGTAAAGAAAACAGGCTCCAAGCAGAGATGTCAATAGTTATAAGGAGTAATAAAAATATGAAGGAGTAAATTATGGACAATATCCAGTAATCACTTTAATCCACTCTAATCTTTTCCTCTCCAGTGGGGGATGATGAATAATCTTACTGTAGATGAATATGTTGACTGATTGGTTTCTTTATGAGTCAACATGTCCATGACCACTGCTCTCTACTGCATACATTATTCAGATCAGACCATTCAGACACTGAATGCACCGAGACCTCAGCCTGTACGTGGCCTCCAGTTACTCTCAGTAAATAATTAATAAGCATCTACTCTCTCTTTCTCTAATATCAGCAGAGAAAATAGACAGAGGGAGAGGTGGGAGACAGGAAGACAAACATTGGATATAGAAAATGGTTTAATGACAATTGATGGCTAAAAGTAGTTAAGAAATAACTGCACTTTGGGAGAAAGACCATACATGAAGCTCCATCTTCTTCCCAGTTAACATCCTATAAACTCCCATCTCTCCATTTCTCTAAAACAGTGGTTCTCAACCAGGGGGGCAGGGAGAGATTGGAAGGGGGTGCAAATTGTTTTCAAGAAAAAAAACACAGACCAGGCATTATTTGGGAACTCTGTGTATTTTATTGCTTTTCAAATAGAATGTGCATAAATGGGCTTTAGTTACAAAAGGTTGAGAACCTCTGCTCTGAAATATTCAGAAGGCTGCTTTCTAGATTTTGATCCCTAATGAGCAAGCCAGAGGCAACAGTGAAGAAAAACTCCCTGAGACAACGTGGATTATGATGGTGGATTATAATTCATTATTCACAGGTGTAAAAGAGTAAAGGGAAAGGGTATTTAAGGTACTTACTGTGGTAAAAGGATGTTCAATATGAGCATATTGTGTGAATAAGAGTCCTGGGATAAGCACAGTGTTTATGATTACAAAAGCAGTTCTTAGGTAGAACGCTACAGTATCCAGGTAACATTATCCACTAAAGAAAATGTGAGTCTTGGACATAAAGTGTTTTTATAAAGCTAAAATCTTTCGGGTATCCATGTGGGACCATCTACAGCAGCAGAAATCTCTGAGTGGAATTAGAGCATCAGGAGGTACAGGGTGACAGGAACAACAACAGTAGAAGTGTGTGAGGATTTGGTACTGGCATCACATCAGGCACAGCTCACCAGACCATTTAACCTCAATATTTAACCTTAAAAGAATATTCAATTATTTACTAAAAGCTGTCTACTACAATGAGCCTCACTCCACTTGATTTGTCCTGCAAGAATTCCCCACACTGTGGTAGGAATAACATTAGCTGCTTCTCTTAACTTTCTCTTAGCACGAGAGAACAGGAATGCAACATTCACACATAAAACTCAAGCCAATTAGTAACAGATGCCTGCTGAGATAAAGCTGACATTTGTTTATCAAGCAGAACATATAACGAATAGGTGTGGATGATGAAATGTGTACTGTATGGTTGTTGGAAAGAGCAGGAGCAGAAACTGAGCTTTTCAGGTTTTTGGCACATTGATGTATAGAGGACTCCATGAGTAATAATGGTAGATATAGAAAAAGTTAAGAACAGACAATTTCCTAACAAACAGGAAATAGTTTAAATAATTGTTGTCTAAACATATATAATTGAAAACAGTTTCTGGAAACAGTACTATGCTGTACTATTGCTATATACATCTCCCCTTCTTCTTCTTCTTCTTCTTCTTCTTCTTCTGGCTGTTCGTGTTAGGGTTCGCCACCACAGATCATCCGTCTTCATTATGGAAATGGTTTATGATCTGCATATTTGATTTGGCACAGGTTTTGCAGATGCCCTTGCTGACACAACCCTCCATTGTATCTAGGCTTGGGACCTGCATTGAGGGTGCACTAGTTAGTGCAGCCCCAGTGGCTGGGGCTCAAACTCATGAGCCTGAGATTAAAACTTTTACTACATACATCTACTGCTATTATTAATAAAGTACACTGCAGTTATAGTATACTGTATATGATAGCTAGCTAGCTAGCTAGATAGCTAGATAGATAGATAGAGAACTACTGAATAATCTATGGCAGTCATTGTTTTGTGATGGGCCCCCTTATTCTTTGTCCAATAGTAATTAAAGAAGCTTCAGGGGAGCTTAAAAATGGCAAGGCTATTGTTAATTTGTTTTTAATTTGTTTATTTTATTTCCTTTTATTATAATTGGACCATGGTGAATACTATACAGTTTGGCAGTGTGCAACACTAACAAGTCAAAGAGCCATGTAACACTGCTGAGCTTTTATCTTGATCTGGAAAAAGGCAGTTTGTACTCTCTTGTTTGCCAGGATCTGAGTGAGCGTCTTAAGACTTCTTGGAAAGACAGAAAGGGTTGCCAGATAAAAGGCATTAGTTAGCCTTGGCCTAAGAGAGTGCACAGACATTAAGAGGGCCTTTTCTCTGTCAGTCTAATTAGAATGGGCTCATGACTATGTGCTGTAGCCCCATTGCCTGGCTACATGCTTCAGAAAGGCCACTGGGTCTTGCTTTGTGAGGGAAGGGTAATTCTTCTGCCTAACCTTTTACATTTGTAACATGAGAGACACACATAAAACAGATTCAATCAACAATGAAAAGTACTTGCCGTAATGAATTTTAGCTGATGACCTTTTGGAATAAAATAGCATTCAATGACAGAGAATTACAGGACATATCCCGAAGGACTGAAATTACAGCTATAAACCAGTAAGCCTCATATAAACTCACCCTTAAAGATGTGACTTAAAGTGTGTTGCACAGCTTCTAATATATACTGAGTTTTAACATGAAGAAATATAGCACTGTAGACAGCTTTTGCTAGTTCATTTTAGCTTCATTCAGAAGCACTCTCATTCCTTACCCACTTTCCCTAAAGCCATAGCTCTAATTCCTCGCACTCTCCAGAGTCCAAACTGGAAGCTCTGTATCCTGAGGGTCCTTAAAATGAATTTGGATTAAGCCAAAAAGATTCCTGAGCTGTGCACACACAGAGTCACGGACAATTTGATTATTTGACTGATCCTCTGGTTAGGGCTCTGTTCACTGTACACAACCCTCAGAGGATAACACAACCCTCAGTCATGCGAGTGTTCATGCACTCAACAGAAATCCGATTTGGAGAGTAAGTGAATTGGTCGAATAGATCTTGTTGTCCATGCACTCAATATCATTCAGAATGATTAAAGCAAACAGCAAGGAAATACAGTTTGCATTTCAAGAAAACATTTTAAATAGAGAAATGATAATGATAAATACAGTTCAATTCTGAGAAGCAGTGTGTTGAGCAATAATTTATATTAGTCCGTATTTCTCAAGAACTATGAGTACCAACTAATCATTAGAAAAACTTAAACTTACAATTCTTTAAACTTTAACATGCCAAGCCTTTGGCCATTTCATGTCTCTCCTTCCACAGTGCAGTGTAAGATGAAACACACCTCCTGTTTGTCATATCACAGCAAACCAGTGACTACATTTCCCATCCTGCACTGCGGCCTATAAACATGGCCGCCATGGACTGCAATTCCCAGAAACACTCACATTCATTCTAATCAAGCACTCCTGCATCCAATTTACACTCACAATCACACCATACATATAAGAGACTGTTCAAACAGTTAGTCTTTGCGAAGTATTACGCTCAATTGCTTAGTCTCTGTCATTATTCCAAGCCTTATATCGTGTTTGCTTTTCTGGTTCTTGACTTTGTATATTCTGTTGACCTCGATTCTCTGCCTTGCCTAGTTTAGCCTGTTTGCCTGATCGTTTGACCCTTTCCTGCCCATGTACATTGATTTCTGCCTTATCCTTTGGACTTCTTGTTGTTTGATTAAACTGCCAGACCTGCACTTGCTTCCGTCTCAGCCTCCATTACGTGACACTGTTACTTTAAAATGTAGCAGGGAACTCTTCTCTTAAAACAATGTGATTTGCATTTCGATAGCTACTGGATGGTAGAACATCCCCAGAAACCTGAATTACATTTAAAAGAAAACTGAATGCTGTTTTTAATTATAATATGATAATAAATTATAATAATTATAATAAAAATATTGTTTTTAATTATAATATGGAAATTTTATTATACCATTATCCATCCATTCATTATTCATCCATACCGCTTATCCTACATTATCCTACGCCAGGAGCCTATCCCAGGAAGCTTGGGGCACAAGGCGGGGGACACCCTATGCCAACCCTTTGCAGGGCACAATTGCACACACATTCACACACTACGGATGATTTAGAGATGTCAATCAGCCTACAACGCATGTCTTTTGACTGGGAGAGGAAACTGGAATAACCCGGAGGAAACCCCCAAAACATGGGGAGAACGTGCAAACTCCATACACACAGGTTGGAGGTGGGATTCGAGCCCCCAGCCCCAGAGGTGTGAGGCAAACATGCTAACCACTAAGCCAGCATGCCCCCCACCATTATAATTATAATCACAATAATAAAACTTTTACAAAACATATAATAACAAATTGGAACATTACTTATGCCATGTGGTGAATAGAATAATAATAAATAAATATGAAATAATATTGTTATAGGATTCTGTACAATAGCACAATTCAAACAAGGTCGGTCCATGCAAACAGTTTATTAATTCATATTTTGTTGTAATGTACAAAGAAAGCACTCTCCCAACACTGTGTTTAAAACCAGTTGCTTCGAATATGTGCCTATATAATAAACACTTTCCTTCGTTAAAATACTCTAAAAAATAATGTTTTTTATTTTAAATATCAATGCTTTCTTTTGGAAGATACAAATATGCATTTTGAAATATAATGATTTTTATGATATAGTACCAAATACAATAATATGCAAAACCCTAAGCCCCAGTTTTACCCATGATACATGCTGACACAGAATAATTCATCTACACACAGCAACAGTGGCTTACACAAGAAGAAATACATACACACACACTTCCTGTATGAAAATAGAGACGATTATTAAAACAAATATATTTTAGCAACACCATAGACGTTTAAGTTCTAAACCTAAACACTGATGACATTGGCCACTTGCTGTTAAATGTATATATGACTCCTTTCTCCCCAACCACCCTATATGCTTATAGATATTAAATTAAACATCTATAGAGCATGGCCTGAGTGCTCGAAATCACCTTAATATTTATGACAGTGTGTTATATCATATTGAAGTTCCCATGTAGCTGTTCCTCATGTTACTCGCATATAACATTAATAACAGTGTTAATGAATTGCTAATACTGATGGTACTCTAACGGGAGAACTTCAGGTGGAGCCTACATTGTGCATACACGACAGTTATTAATAACAATACTCTAACTTGTCGAGCAAGATGTAGTGACATATGAAATATACAAACGACACAATACATTTCGACATTTCTGCGTCCAAAGGCACACCATCATCTGAAAGCTCATTTACCGCACAGACTCTGCAGGAAATGACACACGCTCAAATGTGACATTTGCAAAGCGATTGTAATCAAGCAAATAGAATTGCACGATTAAATGCCAAGTCCTTTTATAATGTTGCATTTTCCATTGTACAGTCTGAGGATTGCTCGCTAAAAATAAATACACATTAGTTAAGTTTTTGCATCTCTGAAATAATATAATATCTTCTGCTGGTTACTGATAATTACAAGCGTACGTCTCGGATATGATCTCGAAAACAAGAGTAAACTGAAAGGCCGTACATGCTTGAAAAATGACAGACAGTTAATATGACATAATATCTCATTACAGCTACATGGACACACTGACTTGAATATCTTAGCTGTCGAAATACAACATTCAGTTGTGCTCTTTGTTATCGAGTACATTGCTGTAGGGTGATAATGGATGAGACAGATTAAATATTCACTCACGCTTGCATGTGTTTTTGTTTTTTTTAACTGGAAGACTTATAATCAAACTTTGTTTTAGTTGATAAATTTGTGACTTGTCACTGCTTATATTGCAAGAGATGAAAAGTCCAAGCTGGCATGTTGTATATTTTATTTTAGTTGCTCTATAAAGGTGTTCGGTGAAAATCTAACAAACAATCTATCAAGATGTGCTGGTGCAGATAAAACTATTTACAGCCTTTAAATGTAATACATATTCATTTCCAGGTTATAGTCTTCTCAACAGCTTTGTATGAACAGAATCATTCTCGTTTTATTCAAAATAAAATGGTGTAAAAAAAGATGCGTAACATGAGGAAAGCGTGCTTTCCTCATGCGTTTTTTGTTTCGTTGTGTTCAGAACAACAACAACAACAACAACAACAACAACAATAACAACAAAATGAAGTTAAAAAGAAAAGTGAAAGATTTGACTGATTTCCCAGCCAGGTCACAGTGACAGGACAGGACAGTGTGGGCAGTCTGAGATGCTGTGCCAATGTCCAAGTTTACACCCTTTCAACTCGACTAGGATCATAAGAGTCTGAGGAGTGAACAGAAAAACACATCAATTCATCAAGGAAATTACATTTCTAGACCAACGCAAAGCAAAGGAAAACCAACATTTGAACAGTATTCAATAATATTTGTCCTTTTTTCGGGTTTCATTTTAGTGCTTAAGCGGATGTTTCCAAATCCTAGTGCTGGAGTCACACTAGAAGTAAGTACACAGTTCATCCTGTGTTTTCAACTCAAGACAGGATTATTATATAGCTGATGAGTTAAGTAACGTGTGTTGTTGGGAAATGCAAATCGCTCTGAGCAGAACTGGAAACGCTGGTGTTAAGTGAAATAATCTGGACAATACTTCCCTCTTGTGGTGGCAAACACTTATTGCTACATGAATGTATGTTTATTCACTTTGGAGCCCAAGTGCACAAATAATTGTTTGATCTAGATAGAAGATTATCATGTTCATTGGTTTAAAACAACAACAACAAACAAACAAAGGAGGAAAAAAACCCCTCAGAACTAAATTAGAAGCTCATACTACATATAAGAAAATGAATGACACTGACAGCAATCACCAGGATTTGAATGATGTGGGCTGACGAGCCTTTAGTAACCCAATATGAAATGATAATAAAAGCTACATCACAACCACCCCAATGCTCTTGCATACTGTATCTTACTTCAACTTCCCTTGGACTAAAGAACATGCTTGGAAGAAAGCACTTCTGAACTTCCTTCTTCAGTATACTGTACATAAACTCACAGACATCCCTGACCGGCTAATGTCTCTCTGGTTGTTAGGACAGAGTAATGTCATTCATGACCAATTCTGATTTCTAGGACTGCTGTTGCATTGCCTGTTTGTAATCTTCTGAATCATAAAGCTCAAATGTTCAACTGGATATGAAATATAACTTGATTTACGCTTGACAGTTTTGAAGCAGGGCAGCACAGTGGTGCAGTTCCAGCCCGACTCGGTTAATGAACATCTAGATTAAACTGATAAATTTGAAACTGGAAATGGATTTAATGGTTTCATTGTGACTAATGACATCTTATAATGCACTCATTATTATCCAATCAAAATTCCTGTATTTAATATCAATTGTACTCACTGTTTAAACCAGGGGCAGGGATCTCAGCTGTCATTTCTATGTAGCAAATAAAATAGCTACTATTATACTTTCTCACTAGCATGTTTAAAGCTATTCAATCTTGGTCATTCATAGCTGTGGAAAAGAAACTTGCGCTCACCTGAAACAGACTGAACGTCATCATCCTCGAGTGAATCGGAATCAGTGGTCATAATAAAGGTGTCCGGGAGTGTGATTTCTCTCTTGACCACCGTTCCACTGCGTGACTGAGGGACTGAGACTGAGCAGCCCGAGGACTGTGGTGACTGTATCGTTCTTCCCAGGATTTCTTCTTCTGTCTCCTCCTCCTCGTCTGTCTTTCTATCAACGTCCTCGTCTATCTTTTTCTCCCAAGCGGCTTGCCACTCATTTAATCTCATTTCATTCATCACAGATTGCTCCTCTTCTCCTTCTAGTACATTGTCCTCTTGAACTCTATTTTCGGTTCTTTCCTTTCCTATTTCCTCTTCTCCCCTCCCTTTCTGGACCACTTTTTTGGAACCGCTGACGCATGACATTGACTCATCTTCCACGACAGGATTAATGCGCTCTGCAGACATTTCTTCATTTCTGCGCACAGAAGATGGGTGATATACGATGCACTTGGCCGGTTGGCCTTCAGACATGTCTGCAGCAGGCGTAACCCTTTTCTCACTTCCACACACACTTAAAGTCAGGTCTTCGTCTTCAGTCGCTGGCAGTGATAAACGCAGGTTATTGGGTGGAAACTCGGGTAAATCTAACACTAAAGAAGCAGTATGACTCTCCTTACTGGACTTGTCTCCTGTAGAGCCATGGTCTTCCCGAATAGCAGTATCATTCTTCTCCATCAGTTGGTGGGTGTGGGCTGATGTCTCGATCACTTGCTCATACTCTCTACTCACATGCCGTGTCTCTTCATTTGGCCTTATTTTCAAGGTTTGCATAACAAATTGAGTCTTTTCCTCACTCGGTTTGTCACCATGTTCATTTTCCTGATCCTGTTTGAAACCATCTTGACCGATAACCAAGGATTCGGCTGGGACAGCAATGCCCAGGATCCTGGCTGCCCTCTGTTCAATTGACTCGTGCACAGGAATTCCTTTGGCACACTGAATTTGATACAGGTTGCTAAGATCTTCTGTTGGCATGCTATTGGCTTTCTCTTGACTCAGAAGAGCCTCCAGATGTTCATCTGCGATTGTTTTTTCATTGCTCAGATACAGATCATCATCATAATCAGCATCATAGTTTGCCATAAATGTGAAATGCTGACTTCTGACACCATGAATGTGAGGTGACCTTTCTGAGCCAGTGATAACTTTGCTGTTCTCTGACACTTTCTTATGGTCAAGTTTAGTAGCAAAGCTTATATTACTGTTTGAGTGCTTATGATTTGCCCTAAAGTCAGGACTGTTTGTATTTCGATCTCCTCCACTATCTGAAGATGTGATCTGTAAAGCGTCACATGTTTCTGAGTTGTCAGAGGGACTAGTCAGCATTGGAGACTCCGGGCTTAAACCTACAGGTGATCCCAGTTTCACTGAGTCTGGGAATGCTGTGTACACTGTAAGTCCAACGTCCTTCAGTAACGATTCCTTCGGCACTGGAATATCCAACCCGTTCAACCTCGGGTCATCCTGCATCATACGCAAGTCCTCGTAACTGACAAACCCAGTGTCCATCTCTTGTCTTGGTGGTATGTCAGGATTTACAAACCTCCCTATCGGTGTCGAGAAGGCACATCCTACTTCCCTGAAATCGTTACCTGTTTTAGTCACACCTCTGTGCTTTAAATCTGACCTGAAATCTAAGCTGTCATTCTTTAGCTGTTGCTCAGGACTTCTTTCTGTATGTTGCTGTTTAACCCTATTCATAGCCAACTCAGGTCTAATGAACTCTGTGCTTGTGTTGTCTACCTCTAAAATGTTTCTCAATGCCTCATCCAGGTCCTCTATAGCCTGATCAGTGGTTTGTAGTTTGGCGTTTTGGTCTTGCAGCTCTTTGTTAAAAGACTCAAGTTCCCCAATGGCATCCCATGGTCGCCTGTTCACAGGTTTTAACAAGAACTGGCCAAAGACCTCTTGGCTATTTAGTGCTTGAGGTTTGGGTGCACTCTTCCTCAGTGGAAGCTGGGGATCAGGAGATGGTGGTGATGAAGTCGTTATGACTTGAACTGGGCTTTTTATACTTGAGCCGCTAGCTGTTTTTGTTCGGGAAAATGCACTGTTGCTGGAAAGGTTGAAATTCTTTTGGACTTTTATGGGACACTTGTAGTTGACACTGAATTCAGTGCCCAGCCCACTGTCTGTGGATGATGGAGGCTCACATGGAGCCTGGGTTTGAGGATTTTGTGCATTTGCATTTCTTGAACCCTCAAGAGAACCTGTCTGAGTCTCTTGATTTCTATATTGATCTCCTGGCCAGGATCCTGCATAGCACAATTCTTTGTCAGCACTTGCTTGGAGAGACCAAATGTCTAGGATCTCTTTCCGAAGTGGAGCTTTTTTGGTCCTTTTTGTGTTTAATGAGCTGCTGGATTGTATTAATTGCTCATTGCTATTTGCAATCTTTGGCATGTCTTTGCTACAATGCTGGGTCACTGAATTCTCTGTAGGTGCTACTATTAAACTTGACACTTTTTCATTGTTATTCGGATCAGTAGCTTCCTTGTTGGCTACCACATTTATTGGAACTGACACTAAGCAGAACATAGTCTCTTTGATTTTCTTCTTGTTTTTCTTATTTTCAGCTGCTGTTTGCGCTTCAAATGTCTTTACCTGTGTTACTGTCTCACAGAATTGCTGGTCTATGCTAGGTTTCTGTTGTGACGATGTTGTTTGGAAGGTATTTGGATAGTCAGGGCTGGCTGGGTATCTGTTGGAGTTTTCATCATTTGTTGATTTTGAGTTGATCACTTCTCCTGAAAACTCCTGGTGCATGACTGCTTCATTGACACGATCCCTGATATTGCTGTTACTTGCTTCTGTGCTGCTGAATGGTTTTCCTGAGTGCAGAAAGGCATTGTCATCAGGAAATTTCTCAGATGTGGAGATGATGGGGATGTCTTTTCTGATATTCCTGATTTTGTCAGCATCTGTCATTGAGTTCCCATCCATTCTCCCTCCTGACATATGTCTGACTCTTGGGTCATCAAAGGGTATGTACTGAACATTCCCTATGTGCTCCTCTCCATAACCAGGGTATGGCTGTCTCCTACAGGGCATACTCCTCCTCCCATCCCTGTAATTGTCAGGCCAAGCCATTCCTGTCTGTCTCATGAACCATTCCTGGACCTCGGCCATGGCAGGCCCTTGCATGTATGGGTCTCCCCTGTAATGGTAGTTCCCCATGGAATTGGCATAAGTCCTGTGTCCTCCCCTGATGACAGGTTGCCTCCTGTATGATGGTGGAGGGATGTAACCTGGGGGCTCCATGCCAGACCCTCCAAGTTCCTGTGCAAAGTAATCCTGTCTGGAAAAAGGCAGTGGAGTTCTGTCTCTGGCGTGAGGCACAAAATCACCAGAGAGCATCTCTGAACTTCCACGCATCTGCTGGTGAACCTCATATGATGGGGGTCTAAGAGGTCGACTAAAACGGGGCTTTGATGGGGGTGCAGATTGTACGCATGACCGGCTACTGTCTGTCCATCGCTCCCTACTTTCCCCTTCACTGATATTGCGACCTTGAGGTAGCCGCGACTGGTGCCCATTTGTTCGATAGCTTCCACAGGGATCTTGGCCAGAGGATGGCATGCTTAAGTACTGCATGCTGTCTGAGGGTATGGCCATTCTAGGAAGGGACTGGGATTTGGCTTTGGTCCTTGGAGGAACAGCACCCTCTGCTGTCCGAGGCCGCCGATGCTCCTGTGCCCATCTTTCACCTTCACTTTCAGACATATGTCGAACTATTCCTACAGCTGGACGCCACTCTTCTGTTCCCAGGCTCTGGTACTTCCTCTCTGCTGCCAGTTTCCACTGGTAGAGGGCCAGTTCACGCTCTTTGGCACGTGCACTGTCTGCCCTGCGTTGTCTCTCACGACGATGCTCTTCAGTGGTTAATGCTGACTCTGGCCTTCGTTGCATGCCCTCTGCTTTATGTTGACCACCTAATTGTTTTCCCTGTGGCTCCCTGATGTCCGCATAGTCCAGGAGCATGTTGAAGTCTTGACCCCGTCTCCGCCAGTAAGACACATCATGCTCTGGCCTTGGATGAGTGTACACTTCTCTGTGGGCATCATGGAATCTGCACCACCAAAAAAAGTTTAAAAAAATAATAATTTTGTGAGTTAGGTTTCAAACATGTTCCTTTATCGCAAGTGTATAAGATAATAATAGTGCAAAAAACAAAAAAAATATTTCTATTACATTTTAATTTTCTCTATTTTTTGCTCATGCTAGTTTTTTTCTTTATAAAGCACTTTGATCTGCATTTTTATTAATGAAAGTTGAATTTATTTTAATTATTATTATTATATGGCCATTTATATTATCTTTCTATCTTTCAATGAGTGAGGCAATCTCTTATCGATGACCTGTTTTTGTACTCTGAATTATCTTGTGCTGACCCCCCCCACCCCACACACACACCAAAAAAAAAACATTAAAAGCTTCATGAATACATTTTTTCCCAATACTCATGTTAGCAATGCACTGTGGGAACAGCTGTGCTATAATTAGTAGCAGAGCAATGCTCACATTTGAGTTCATAATATTTTATTGATGCTGATGTTACATAATATATAAAGGAACTGAATCGTCATTTGACAGAAGCCTAATGGGATTTATAATTTACCAATGGGATCTGCATCGAGCATGTAAAAGGGGAATGATAATGGGGTGTTCCAATAAAGTTCTGTTTAAAAAATAACAGTCCTATGTGGCAGGAAATGGACCACTGTACTTAAAAATCTTCCAAACATTTGCATCAGGGAAAGAATAAGAGGGACTGAGAAAAAAAGAGAGAGAGGATGGGGGCAGGAGCTGGCCAAGGAGAAAATGAGAGTCATAAGAAGTATTTGATGAAGGTGAAGACCCAACATTATAAAGTTATTTGCATGTTTTAAAATATATACCAAGTAATAAAGAATATATGGACAGAAATAAGGAAACAGATTGCACAAAAGAGAGAGCACTGTTAGTATCTTGTCCTATAACTGAGGAAAAGTCCTTGACAGCTGCCACCATTACATAACATGCCTCATCAACCCCAGCTAACTTAAACCTGAGCTGAAAGAAAATGAAGACTAATGTGATCAAATGTGGAGAGATTGTGCATGTCCTTGAGTCAGCAAATGTAGGTACATGTGCGTAAGATAAAAGTATAGGGCTATAAAACACTTCGACTAACCCGCTGTCGCTGGTCAAGGTGCCTCCTGGTGAGTGTCCATCTATTAGATTAGCACTGTCCTCCTCTGTCCTCTGGTTCTTGTCCCTGATCTCTGTGTCACTGGGGCCACCCTGAGATGAAGTCTGTTTCACACCACCACCATAAACACAGTCCGCTTTGTAGCCATTCACTGCGCCATGTCCCGTCCGCTTGTCGGTGATTTCACACCGACTGTTGCTGCGCGTCGGTGGCCGCTGTTCGTGGGACGAGGATGAGGACGAGTGTGATGGAGGGACATTGTTGTTGCTGCCGATTTTGTATCCATGAGAGATAAGCAGGTCCTCCACGCTGTACATGGCTACGCAGGAGTGTGTTGTGGTGTCCAAAGTGTGTGCGGATGTCGTCAGAGTTCTAAACGTTTTCCAGATGAGGCGTGTCTGTGAACAGCTGCACCAGAGAGGCCATCACTGTGAAAAGAAATAAAATGGGACGAGGAAAAGTGTGAGAGGGAGAGAGTGAGAGATTTATTAATATGATCCCCCCCCCAAAAAAAAATCCCTTTGATGTGAAGACTGCGAGACTGTGAAGGCGAGACTGTCAAACCCCAAAAAAGGCCCTACCTTACAACAAGAGAAGCAATTCTCAATGGCTGTCTGCCTGCCTGTCTGTTCGATTACCCATTCCCATTCCCCTCTCACCCCCCGCTTTTCTTTCAGCACAGCAATGATACTCTATCCAGCCCACTGAAGTAGAAGGCAGCATGCCTCATGCATGCTGACCCAATTAGAGGGAAAAATCATAGCTGCCACGTTACCCTACTGCTGACTATACAGATAATCAACAGGAATAAAACAAAGCCAGCAACATCAGAGGATAGTGGATGAAATGAGAATGAATGGAACACTGTCATACTAATTAAGACTTATACTCATTGCATGTTCACTGACTAAGCAAATCTTCAAGGGAATCCATATTTATGTCTGCCTGTGGTGGAAATCATCAAATATACCGACACAAACTCAATCTTTCTGTCATCTCAGCCTCAGAATCTGTTCTGGCCGCGAGCTGGAGGTTCTTGAAGTCTGCAATCTGACTGGCTCTCCATGACTTCTGTCATGGCAGCGCACTTCCACGCGCCATTTCCAACAGGAAATGACGACTTTGAACCCTGTGCTACAATTGCCTTTTTTTGGAATGAGATATAATCACTAGATTTAAAAAAGTTCACAAAATGTACCAGACAATAGCAAATGCTAGAAGTCTCGCTTGTGAGAATAGTTTATACAGTTTGTACCGGCTTTAACTCACTGGTGTACAAGGGCGCTTTGGGTAACGCTGATGCTTGTTGCTTTACTTCTTGTATTTGCTCCAATTTGGTTTCACTGTTCATATTTAACCAAAACCAAAAAATTTAGCTAATTTAGGGTTGGGAAGGGACATGGTTGAAAGATCAGTTTAGCAGCGCTCTTAAAAAAATGTTCCAACACACTAGGGATCAATTTAGATGGAATAAACACAGCATATGTATAAATGCACTTAAATCTAAAAAAAAAAAATATCAAAATTGCAAATGTATTTGCAGAGTGACAGAATGATATCATATTTGTCATGCTAGCCAGACGGACTAAACTGGTGCTATGTTGCACCACAGTAGGAGAATGCCCATGGAAAGTAAGGTTATTTCCCCCCATACCCACACACATAAACATACACATACATATACACATACATATACACATACACATGGAATCTGCATCTGCATCTTAATCACACCAGTTCAGGTGTTTCAAGGTAAACTTTCAAGCAAACTAAACAAATACAAAAAAAAAACAGCAAACAAATCATTCATAAATCATAGTTTTCTCTCCATTTAGTTTGGTCATGGTTACTTCTACACCTACAGACCTACAGTGGTGCTTCTGAATGATTTATAATTCTCTATATAATATATGCATAAATATAACCTAAAACATCATCAGATTTTCACACAAGTCCTTACAGTAGATAAAGTGAACCCAATTAAACAAATGAGACAAAAATATTATACTTAAAAGGTAATTTATTTATTGAAGAAAATGATCCAATAGTACATATCTGTGAGTGGCAAAAGTATGTGAACCTCTAGGATTAGCAGTTTAATTTGAAGGTGAAATTAGAGTCAGGTGATTTCAATCAATGGGATGACAATCAGGTGTGATTCCTAAAGAACAGGAATATATCAGTTTGATCTTCACAACATGTTTGTGGAAGTGCATCATGGCACGCACAAAGGAGATTTCTGTTGTTGATGTTCATCAGGCTGAAAAAGGTGGAGGTAAAAAAAGAAAAATAAATCTCTAAAGAGTTTGGACTACACCAAAATACAGCTTGTGTAAAAATGGAGGAAATTCATGACCGTTGTTACCCTCCCCAGGAGTAGCCAACCAACAAAGATCACTCCAAGAGCAAGATGTGTAATAGTCCACGAGGTCACAAAGGAACCCAGGGTAACTTCTAAGCAACTTAAGGCCTCTCTCACACTGGCTAATGTTAATGTTCATGAGTCCAGCATCAGGAGAACACTGAACAACAATGGTGTGCATGGCAGGGTTACAAGGAGAAAGCCACTGCTCTAAAAAAAGAACATTGCTGCTCATGTGCAGTTCAGAGCTCACGTGGCCAAACCAGAAGGCTCATGGAAAAATGTTTTGTGGATAGATGAGACCAAAATAGAATTTTTTTTAGTTTCAATGAGTGTTTTGTTTGGAGAAAGGAAAACACTGCATTCCAGCATAAGAACCTTATCCCATGTGTGAAACATGGTGGTGGTAGTATCATGGGTTGGGCCTGTGTTTCTGCATCTGGGCCAGGATGGCTTTCCATCATTGATGGAACAATGAATTCTGAATTAAACCAACGACTTCTAAAGGAAAATGTCAGGACATCTGTCTGTGATCTGAATCTCAGGAGAAAGTGGATCATGCAGCAAGACAATGACCGTAAGAACACAAGTGATTCAACCAAAGAATGGTTAAAGAAGAATAAAGTTAATGTTTTGGAATGGCCAAGTCAAAGTCCTGACCTTAGTCCTGTAGAAATGTTGAAGAAGGACCTGAAGCAAGCAGTTCATGTGAGGAAATGCAGCAAGACAACAGCCCTATGTACACAAGTCGTTCTACCAAAGAATGGTTAATGCCAGGGACACACTAGACAATTTTTTTTTTATCTTAACCGATTTTAAAACCGTGGGAGACCACAGACATAAGGACAGTTTAAACCGATTTGTAACATTATAATCCTCCGAACGCACACACTAGACGATTCGGCCAGACCATGAGGCCACACACCTGTCGATTGTAGTAAAGATTTCACAGACACGCAATCTCATAGAAATCTCATAGAAACTCGCTTTTATCAAACGTGACTTCAGAAGAAAAACAGATATGGAGGACAATCACCGTCATCAGCTGGCTCTCCTGGTGTGGGTTATATTTTGTAGCAAATGACAAAAAAGTAGAAAAAGAATATGGGTGAAATCTTGGTGTGAGCTGGAGGTGAGTTGGGAATTAATTGTTATTTCTAGCAGCAAACTGGCTAAAATGCATGCAGACGTTACATTATGTTAGAGTTTTGAGTCCTTGCCTTTTCCCTGTCGGCCCTGTTGTGATAGTTCTTGCACGACGAATTATAAAGGCACTCGTACTGCTGCCATAGTTGTACAAGTCGATCTTCTTTTTCGATATTCCACTTTCGTGACATATTTGTGGCTGTCATGTTTCCTCTATAAAAGCACGCAACAACATTCATTTGCTTGTTCGTTTATTCATTCATGTATTCAGTAACTGCTTTGTTCTGGTCAGAGTCACTGTGAATCCAGATCCTATCCGATGAACACTTGGCGAGGTGGGAATACACCCTGGATTCCAGCGTGTAGTGCACTAAATTGGATTCCGGCGTGTAGTGCACTAAATTGGATTCCGGCGTGTAGTGTACTAAACTGGATTCCGGCGTGTAGTGCACT
>JANDJT010000032.1:10704629-10721114 GCA_024331685.1 Stegophilus panzeri
TATAAAATAACTGTCAACATGTAGCACACTGTGCTTCTACAGCAACATCTTATGACTATTAAGGTAAAAAGGCCACATGATAAATACTTGTGTATTTGTGTGTGTGTATTATTCACAGTGCAATCATATTAGGTGACTAAGTATAGAAATGTGCTCCTGCTCGGAAACAACCCCTACTCTGCTTGCCACGTAGGCCTCATATCCCACAAGTTAAATGACTTTCTGGCTTTGTAAAGCATGCTCGCTTCCACTCCTACAGACTCTATATCTATAGTAGGGCTTCACAATATTGCAATGCTGTCCTCTGCATTAATCATTTTGACAAAGCATGCTATATGCAAATGAACCCGCTTAACCACAGTGTCAGATAAGTTTCCAGAATAAGTTTACTGTGCAAAATTATGGCACTTAATCATCAATCATTCTACTTGTTATCCAAACAATGCAGTTAATTCATCCTAAACACATCACAGATTCTCCAGTTGTTTTAATATGTTGCAAGATATATCACAATATACTTGTCCATATCGTCCGGCTCGACTCTACGTGCTCAGTGTTACACCTATGATACATTTCTACTCACAGCTGAGATGACTCAGAGTCACCTTCACTGAGACTTCAGGGTGTAAACTATGATTCCCTATAAATTCTGTTGAACTGGAGCAAATTTTACCTTTTAAAGCATCTTGGCCTTTACCTGCCCTGCAATCCTCTTGACCTCTAGTCGACGTCTGCAGACTTCCTTATCACCAGACCATCCTAACCTGAGACAACTTTGACACCAGATGACTTGTGTGAATTCGGGCAAATTTGCAAAAACATGAATACACACACTAGGCTGATTCCTCGCTTTACACTGCTGGGACCCTTTCAAAAACATTCGGGATTCACTGCATGCAAGGATAAATAATTCGCTGGGGTTTAGGATGAACGTGGTAAACGTTTACGGTATCGGGTTTATTGTTTAGTTGTAAAGCATTCAGTTACTGTAGTGAAACGAACAGAAAAAGCCGAGCGGTTACAAGGTCATACACGTAAATCTGGTCTCACGAAAGTATCCTGTAGGCTATGTTTAAGGGGTTCGAACAAATTGTAGAATGATGTGGAAATGAGAACGTCATCTTATGAGAGTTTAAAGATTTTCTTTTTTGGAAATGTGAGGAGGAGCTTTCCATTTCCATTAAGTCTCATCCCTGTAGTTCTAGACATATGGCACTGGTCTCTAGGGCCACAGAGACCACACTTAACCCCAGTTCTTTCTCCGTAGAGCCTTGGAAGGATGAAAGGTCGATGGTGGATGAGTGAAACCCTTCTGAACGCTTATTTCCACTATGGCAGGAGGACATATTGAGAATAGGGGCTTGTTGGTGACCTCACACTTCCCCAACAAGAGACTGAAAAGGAGAGAGGCGCATCCCGCCGAGTTTCACACTCTCTCTCTCTCACTCACACACACACACACACACACGCCGTCTCCATCGCTGTCAACACACACGCTTTCCCTTTTGAAGTAAGGAGTTGGTGTCAACACATAACACTCACAACTGTTTATCCGGGACATTTAGCTGAAATGTTCCACAGCTGCTGTTTGACCAAACGCGAGCCGCTCCCACAAACTCGATTTCTGGCGCTTGTAGCTCAGATATTACCGACTCTGGTTAGCAAACAACTTCGTGTAAACAAGATGTAATCTTTGTTGCTTAATTAATTTAATGAAAAACGGTGATAATTTCCTGAGAGAGAGAGAGAGAGAGAACCGCCGGTTTTTACCTCAGAGTCCTCAGCGTCCGCGTGCCCTAAATATCCACAACAGCTACGATATTACCAGTGTTAGTTACAAAGTTGTGTAATTCCCACTAATAACCACGCTATTTCAAAATCAAAACAACAAAACAAACATGTTTACTAGCTCATTCAGTAACCTCCCCCAACAAGCAGAAGATCAACACGAGGTCCGTTATTATTCAGCAGCAGCGGTGTGAGAAGGCTGTGAGCGCAACCCTTCCTTCACTAACGCCACCATCACGACTCAGAGGTTACACCGTCCTCACTCAGCGCAGAAATATATCCCAATCTCCCGGAGCGGAAATCAAACAAACAGCCAGGACGGGAGCAGAAATATATACCCGTCTCCCGGAGCTGAAATCAGACACAGCCAGGACGGTAGCGCACAGAAGATTTAACGTAGCGTAAAGGCTCACCTACCTGAGACTGGGCTTTGCAGTTTAGTAACGAGTCTGCAGTTTCTACTGCTCAGCTGGACTGCTGTAGTCCTGACACACACACACACACACACACACACACACTCAGAGAGGGAGAGAGGGGGAGAGGGGGGGGGGCAGAGAGATGGTTAGAGGAGTACACCCTCTCCCTCAGCGTTCCAAATGTGGTGAAATTTGTTCTTTCCAAAGTAGCAGAGAAACTTTAACCTAGAGAGAGAACGGAAACACTAACACACCCCTACTACTGCCACACACACACACACACACGCTCTCTATCTCTCTCTCGCTCTGAAAAAAATAGTACACATTGTGTACCTTTAATATATATCTTTCACCTGGAAACGTGGATATAGTGTGCTTTAAAATATTCAAGGTACATAAATAGACAATTAATTTTGTGAGTAAAGCTTTAAATGTACACTTTCTATACTACTGTATATGTTTAAAAAAAACAAAACAAAAAAAAAAAACACCTAGCGGGTACCACATCAGTGACAAGGGAATGTACAGTTTATTGCCGATCATCATCATCATCATCATCATCATCGTCGTCGTAATCGTCATCGTCACCACCATTCACTGGAATGTAAAGTTTTTGATGAGAATAAAGGTAGTGTGGCCTTGTTTTATTGTGATTGTACCATCAAGGATATATCTTTAGTATGTATCTTTCCCCATGGAAGGAGCATGTGGTGTACCTTTTATTAGCTTTCAGTTTTTGAGTAAAGCTTTAAAGGCACATCAATGGTTCTTATGGTATCTTAAAGGAATAAAGATACATACTACAGGTACAAAAGATGTTCCCTGGATGGTATCACCCCAGCAACACGAAAAAATAGAGTTTGGTACCTTTATTTATGAGAGCTCAGTGACAAATGGCAGGATATTTCTTGTTTGTCAGGTTTGTCAGAATCAAAATGATCTCAAAATGTCTTATGATTATAACTTGGGAAAGATACTGTTACCAAAATGAGCACTAGCATCTTCTGGCCACCCATATCTCACTACTGATTTGAGGATCTGATTAACAAATTTAATCTACACTGCCCTTTGAGTGCATTTAGCATCAGACTATTGGCCAAACAGTAGCTGTAATAGTTTCAAATTGGCTATCAAATACAGTACATGAAATAGGCCTGCCAGTGTGATATATCAGAATAGTTTCACCAAGTCTGTATAACATTTTCACCAACTTTTAGCACCAGACCTGAACTCTGTTGCCATTCGCATAAACTAAAGTCTCCAGATCTCCACTCCCATGCACACCTGCCAAATGTATCTCCTGACAGAGTCCTTAGATAAAGGGGGTGTCAAGGATCCTTTTCAGAGATTGCATTGCACAGAATCTGAAACGCCCCTTACAAGAAACACATAATCATTCAAACACAAACAATTAGAATAAGTGAATAAGTCTAATCGGTCTGTGTCTTTTGAAAGGAATTATTGAAAGGATCAAATGGAATGATTATTTGATCTGTGGTTCCTGCTATCAACATACACGCGCACACACAAAGAAAACCACACAATCTCCAAAACTCCACATACCTGAGTGTTTTCATGGCTGACTGTTCACAGATGGAGAGCTCTACAAAGAACAAAGGCTGATGGATTTCATAATATTGACACAGATGTTTCACATATAACTAAATCTGTGTAAGATGTTCCTCAGAAAGTGTGTTGTTTGTATCTGGTGGGCAAAGCTCAATCCATAGCCCACCTGAGTATTCAAAGGGAGAATCACAAAGGGAGTTAGTGCAGGGTTGGGATGAGCATGTTTTTGGTGTTCACTAGATATGTTTTCAGAGACACCACAACATTTGCACATCTGTAGGGTGGACAATCAGGGTCATGGAACCTCAACCACTGTAATTCTTGTGATAAATCCAATTTCCTTCATATTACCTATCGGATGCTTATCTTACTGGTGTAAATCTAACCACTGGGGAGGTCTGTTTCCTCACCTCTTACGTCTCCCAGTGCTACTTGAATTAAAATGAACAAACTTTAGGAAACTCATACCTTGTGGAACACTGAAGTAGCATCCGTTCTGTCGCCAGCTATTGTGTGTGTTTGTGTGTGTGTGTGTGTGTGCGTGTGTGTGTGTGTGATACAACACCATAACACATGAAACCTGTACGGATTTCAATGCCAGTATACATAAACCAAAAAGAATAATATAACCACTGGCTGGCCTGAGCAAGATTTAGATTTAAACAAGCACCAAGTAGAAATTTCCATGAAAAAGTAATGAAAATAAGCAATAAACGTAAGATAAACTTTGGGGTCATGGCACAAAGTCTACAGTGTATATTACAGCGTATAGAGATATTTACTTAATTCTTTCTCAACAGTCTTTAGTCATAGCTATGACACCTTTTGCTTTTCAGTCCAAATATCTAGATAGTTGTAACCAACCACATTTACCTTGTGTAAATATATATCAACATCATAAAGGCTGTTTTGGACCTGAAGAGACAGAAGCAAGTGAGAAAGCTAAAGTATTCAGTAGACAATGGTAAGCTCCAACATGGTTAGACCAGCCTACCGGCCAATTTCTTTACAGAGTATAACAGCACAACAGTGTACCAGAGAGTACTGGTGCAATTTTAAATGAAAAAGGATGGTCACACCACATATTGATTAGAGTACAGTAGGTACACTGGGATGTCTTGAATCACAAAAGACACCATGATGTTGTGTCAGTTAGACTCACAGCAAATGGTGTTAAACTGAAATCAGTACTCACATCTGTGTTAAATTGACATCTCTGTATTTATGATTTGTTAAGATATATGACAGGATATGCAACGATATGGCCAAGATGTTAATCTGTTCCAAACATCATGTGAGTAGAATTCTGGTAGGTGGTTCAATGCTTTGGGTTTCTGATTCACATCCAGGTGGGAGTTGGATTACTTCACATCCTGCAGCCATAATAAAGGACCACGAAAGGGTATGATGGAATATAATGGCATATCTCTGCTTCCATTTGTTAAAGTAATGAGCTCCAATAGACCAACACTGAGGTAAAGATCAATGTGAAAGTGAGAATAGGTTTGTGGCTGTAGACTAGGTAGGAATTGAAGATATTTGGAAGGCAGATAGGCTTTGGAAGCGAATCCATATGTAGATACTATATACCATAGTCTCCATCACTCACACAGAACTTTAAACGAGGGACACAGAGGTAGTATTCACCAATCATTGTACTTCACAATACCATGATATTCTGATAAACCATGCAGCTATAATATCATGCTAAAACCATGAATATTAAAAAGTCAGACTGTGGTTTCTTGAGTAGGAAAGCATGTCTGGTGTTCTCAGGCCCCTCGCAAACAGGATTGTGCCAAACTAAAATCAGATGAAATAACTAGTGTTCAAAGACACACTGTTACTGAAGACTGAACTCAGGCTTTCTTCTCTACTGGTCTAGCCTGAACCTATAATTTAGTAAAGCTATTTTAAAACGCTTGCATTGTCCTGTGGTCACTTGGGTCTATACCATCTTACCAGAACAGGAAATGTCTCCATAACCAAACAGTGCTATGAATTGGCCCATTCCTCAGGCCTGTCTGGCCTGAACCCTCTGATGACCCCCACACCAATTGCAGCTGACACATGAAACCAAGGACCAAAAGGGATTTTTTAAAAATATATATTGGGTTCTGTGTATTTGCTTATGCTTTAGTGCAGTGATTTGAATATTGATGATGGTTATTGTTAGTGAAATAAAAAGTCTTGTGTGTCCCGGAGAATAGATGAAAGATTGCTCCAGTGCTCATTTTTAGATTCATTATTTTAAGAATTATTTAAAAAAAAAAAAAAAAAAAAAAAAAAAGTTAAATGTCTTTGTCTATGTTTTTTTTTTTTTTTTAGCATGGTGAAATATAACATATTAAAGCTACTGTCAGTCACTGTGGATGTTCTCTGTGTTTGGGGTTTGTTTGAATGGGTAATATGAATGATAAACAATAATGAAATATGTACAATCTAACAAAAAAATACCCATTTATTTCTGATGAGGTAAAAAAAAAATTTTTTCCAACAAATTGATTAAGAAGAATTTGAACAGTCTTTTAAAAACTTTTTAATAGTAAATGAGAAAAGAATCAAACGAACTGTCTGAAATCCGATCACAATGAAAGGAACTGCTCAAACTGCTCTCCAATTTCCAGCCACATCATCTAATCTCTCCAGTTTTTCCTCCGGAAAAAAACTGGCATGAAGAAAGGAAAGAGTCTGATTCATACTACAACAGCCTCTTTGTTGAAATAAATTGAACATTCATTGAGTACCTCTAAATTAAACCACAAACATAAACAGAGTAGGTACTGAACAAAGCCCAAATTTAATTAGGCCTTAAATTAATAAATGATTCAACAGAATGCCGTCAAAATATGTAAGGGCTCTGGAAACCCCAAACAGTCTGAACACCCCCTCCAAACACGCACCCACAAAGTGGATATTTGTAGTGCCATGGTGGTTTTGCATACTCACCCACCACATTATATGGTAAGTAAATACCCTTAAAGCGACAAGCAGACCTCCCATGATCCACTTCTCCTCCTCCACTTCCACCTTGACCACAGCAAATCCTGAAGCAACTGGGTTTTCCTGAGCAAGCAACCACACTAACGCAGAACAGATGTGCGTAGGGTGGAGCAGGGGCTGAGGGGTGGGGAGGGGTCGAGCATTAGAGACCAAGAGAAGGAGATGTGCTTATACTTCTGCCCCAGCTGGGGCATCTGGATATGGTAAAAAAGGAAGAAGCATTTCATGGAGGGGGATGATGGGGCAGGGGGGCTGCGTTTAACATGTAGTGGTGTCTCACCTCTGAACTGACTTCTGAACTGCTGCCTACATGTAGTATGGTGATTCAAGCTGATTCACTTTGATGTGGTACAGGCCCACAATCTCCTACAGCAAACTGCTATAGCAAAGCACTCTGTAGCTTATTCAGGATGGGCTTCTCACACTTAACCCACCTGCAATGTCTATTTTATGGAGTGAAAATAGAGCTGAACCCGAACGCAGCTGATAACCGTACCACTTCATTTTACCTGAGAAATTTGTGTAAAATAGAAATGGTCTTTTATTCGGATTTCACTTACCGTTTATGGGATTTTTTTCAATTGCTCTACCTTATGTCAATAGGTTTTGAAGATGTGAAACAATTCTCTAAGTCTATAGAAATGAGACAATGCACATTATTAACAAATGTATTACTTGAGCTAAACCACTAATGAGAGCAAAGCTGTTTGGACTGTGAGAAAAGCTGATTCATTACATGGATTTCAGTCTCAAAGCATGCATTTGAAGTTCACTATTGTGGATTACGATGTTAGTGAAGAAATATTCTTGGTAATACTTTACATTATGTTTCCTTAGCTGATATTATTCAGTACAAACTGTGTAGCATTAATACACCATAAGTAACATTTACAGAATCCATGCATAAATGGATTTTAAATAAATAAATAAACAAACAAACAAACAAACAAACAAACAAACCAGATGAGCCAAATAATCAGCACTTGCATTAACCAATAGTTAAAAAATACCCACAGTGACCAGCGTGAACAAAACCATAATTAGCCGGGTGCATTCTGTTAACATTTTACCAAATGCCAATTAATATGTATGTATATATAATGTATGAACCTTAATGACTAAGCCACACACAGGTACACAGTGCAATAGCCAGGTAAATAAATAAAAGGTTCATGAGGGTTCACTTTATTTAACTAAACAAGAATGTCAAGACACACTGCTTTTAATAGACCACTGTATTTCTGTAAACCTGTTGGTAAATAAAGAAATTTTCGATCGGAGTAGTGAAACCACTCTTAACGTGTGAGTTCAATAGAGCTTTTTTATTCATAAAAACTGATGCTCCTGATAAGCAGTACTTAAATTGTTGTCTGCAACTCACTTTTTATTTCAGGTTTTACTACCCTCTGTATTGGTTAAGAGCTGTTTTAGGTTTTTTGTGTTTATCATGATTAGCTGGGCAAAACTGCACAAATGCACCCTGCCAGTGGCAGTGTGTGTATAGCTTTCATTGACCAATCTGAGCATTCAACGGGTTTATTTAAGAAATAAATAAAATAAAAAAAAACCCAATGGCCAAATATACACTTTGTATTGGTATAGGACTTTATTTTTGGCTGGGGAAGTGTCACCGGTTGCTTTTGGCAAATTTGGCAAGACGTTTTGTCACAAAATATGATCTTAATTGAATACTGAAGATGCATGCAAGGAATGACAATCCCAGGTGCGAATGATTCTCCTTCTCGTATCACCCAAGACTAATGTTAATACTGAGTCTGAACAGGGCTTTCCTGTTCTCCATACACAAATCAGACATCTTGGCTAATTTAACATGACAACCACAGACCATTCGTCTGCCAACTATGATGGCAGACCATTTCAGAGAAAGAACTGAGAAAGGAGATTCCAAGTTTTAATAAAGAGAGAGACCTAGAGAGATTTAGAGAGATAGGAAGACAGAGAGAGAGAGAGAGAGAGAGAGAGAGAGAGAGAGAGAGAGACACGGAGGCAATTCAAGCCACATAAGAAATATAAAATTAATTCCTGGAAATTTTAATTGAACATCCCCATGAACACTTCAGAATGTCATTGGATTTCACTGTTCTCAGATATTATATACAAACAACTTCGAACTTCGAACAACTTTGCAAGCTTCTGTTGCCAATTCAAGGTTCATAGTGACAGGCCTTAAGACAAGTTGTGTCCTTTGTTCACGAAGGTGATCTGTGTCTTCTCAGTCAACAAAGCACATGTTCATACCATAGAATATAAAACATGTTGTGTATTGAATCAGAAAAAAAGTCAAATTTGATCCAATGCCATTCTTCTAGCATTGTAGGACAGTATTGAATTGGTGCATTCCCAGTACAGTATGTACAGTACTTCATTTGTACTTATACTCACCTCATGTGTTACAGTGTGGTATGGGAACTGCTCTGTTGCAGATAGGAAGGCCCTGCAGCGTGTGGTTAAATTGGCAGAGAAGCTAATTGGATGCAGTCTCCAGGTAATCAGTGACACATACATCAGCAGATGTAGGAGTAGGGTCTCCACCATTATGAAGGACTCCCACCATGCCAACAGACTATTTGTCCTTCTCCCCTCAGGCAGGAGGATGCGCAGCATCAGAACTAGGATGACCAGGTTAAAAAACAGCTTCTGGAAAGAAGACTATTAGACTATTAAACTCTGCCACACACCAGAACTGATAAACTGAACGTTTTTTCATGTCTTTTGCTGTGCTGCTAATTTCTCAGGTTTTAGTGTGTATACAGTGGGGGAAATAAGTATTGAATGCGTCAATATTTTTTTCAGTAAATATATGTCCAATGAGGTTATTCACATGAAATTTTCACCAACATCAGTATTAACTCAAGAAATCTGGAAATATAAAGAATTCACAACATTAAAGTCCATAAATAAGGTTATGTGTATTAAAGCGGAATGACACAGGAAAAAAGTATTGAACACGCTAACTGAAATTTATTTAATACTTAGTGGAGAAGTCTTTGTTTGTAATGACAGCTTCAAGACGCTTCCTGTATGAAGAAATTAATCGGCCCAGTATTCAGGTGTGATTTTGGCCCATCCTTCTAAACATATTGTCTTTAAATCTAGTTCAACTGGATTCAAGTCAGGTGATTGACTGGGCCATTCTAAGACCTTGATTTTTTTTCTCTGAAACCAATTGAGAGTTTGGTTCCACCTCCAAACTTCACTGTTGGTATAGTGTTTTTAGGGTGATGTGCAGTGCCATTCTTCTCCAAACATGGTGTGTAGTATGTGTAGTAATGCTCTCTCAGTATTTCATAGGCTTGTCCAAATGAGTTATAGCAAACTTTAAACAAGCTTCGACATGCCTTTTCTTTAGTATTGGAGTCTTGCAGGGTGAGCGTGAGCAGTGGAGTGCATGGCCTATTGTTTTCTCTGTGACGATGGTACCTGTGTTTCTGGAGCTCTTTCTGGGTAGTCCTTGGCTCTTGGGCTACTCTTCTGACTCCCTGGTCAGAAATCTTGCGAGGAGTTCCTGTGTGTGGCCGGTTGATGACGGAGTGATGTTGCTTCCACTTGCGGATAATGGCCCCAATGGTGCTTACTGGAAGATTCAGAAATTTTGAAACAGGTCTGTATCTGATTCCATGAATATGTTTCGCAACAATAAGGTTGCAAAGGTCTTGGGCGAGCTCTGTGCTTTTACTCATCATGAGATGTTTCTTGTGTGACACCTTGGTAACGAAAAGTCTTTTTATAGACCATCAATTTACCAACCTAGCTGATATTAATTTGCACAGATAGGGGGTATAATTACTTACAGATTTCAGCTGGCTCCTTGCCGTACCTTGCCTTGGAGAACTGTCTTTTCTTAGCGTGTTCAATACTTTTTTCCTGTGTCATTCCACTTTATTACACATAACATTATTTATGGACTTTAATGTTGTGAATTCTTTATATTTCTGGATTTCTTGAGCTAATACTGATGTCTTGTGAAAATTTCATGTGAATAACCTCACTGGAAATATATTTACTGAAAAAAATGTCGACACGTTCAATACTTATTTCCCCCCACTGTAAAATATTTAAATAAATAAAAAACCTAAAACCTAAAAAGTAACTATTTAAGTACAAATAAATAGGTGTTGTAGTTGTAATTTTAAGGATTTCTTTTTGTAATTTATTATTTTTTTTAATTTTTTGTTCTATAGTCCTTTTCTATAGAAAATTTTATAAACTTAAATCCAAGCAGGAAAATTCTGGAACATTTTAAAGGTCAGCAGCTACTTGCATCCCACTCCACAATTAGAGTAATTTCTCAAAATGAAGGGTGTTCAACAGTCACAGAAAGTCACAGAAAAATAAGACTATTCTTAATGCGTGCTTGTGTAAAATATACAGGATAACTGCAAAGAAATTCCATAATATATTGTACTGTATAGCAACATATCTTTACATGTGCTCTGGTCATACTTCTAGATCAGAGAAAAGCTCCCTAGTGTCTGTTCACTCAACAGAAGGTTATTGGCTCACCTACAGAGGCTCTGTTGTGTGTTTTGACATGTGAGTGCAGGACTCCGAAATGTTTACAGTCTGGTCTGTGCTCCAACTATCACGGCACTGTAAAAAACACACACACTTAGCAGCGTGAAATAACATGAAACACTCCGAGACACAGAGGAGCACATTTCTACAGTAATAGTCTCAACAATCTAAAACTGTGTATCATTATACACCAAACTGCTTTATTTAGCATACACAGATGATTATTAACACTGGACTTGAATGAGGTCACCCACATTCAGCTTCAGTACCAGGCACTGCCACCCCCTTCTCCATTTCTCTCTCACTGTAGCTGGGGTAGGTATGACCCGAGTGATGATACGGCAAGAAGAGAGACCGTTTAGATGAAGTTCTTATTCTGGATGACAGGCAAAGTGATAATTCATGTCTGGAATTTCAAAATCTCCACACACAATGCACATGCACACATGGGATATATAATTCAGTTTATATCAAAGAAAAGTTTGGAAATAAGTGAGAAACTTAGAAAGCTTTGCACAGCTCGGAGGGCTGCGGCTCAGCTGTGTGTACAGAGTCCAGGATCAAATTCCAGGACATCTGGACGGTTGATGGTGCGTGTTGGTATAGCGTTATATTCACGCAGCTGCTTAGCACTGGGCCGTGCATTTTCACTGACAAATTTACCTATAGCACTGTGGAAAAAAACCTGAGCTCACAAAACACTAAACCTCCAGTAAAATTCAGATTCGTATTATTTAGTTTATGCAAGAAGGAAAGAAAGCAAAAAAAGCTAGGAAAACTAGGAAGGAAGGAAGGAAGGAAGGCAAGAAAGAAAGAAAGAAAGAAAGACTTTTAGAAATTAAGTGTTAATTACAATACACAGTTTAAATGTGTTAAAATGAAGAAAGAAAACTATACTGGGGAGCTTACCATGTTAAATCATCATCTTATTACACTGCTGCTCACTTTAAAAAAAAAAAATTTAAGCCTACTAGACTATACAAGGTGTCCCAAAGGTCTCTATACATAATGGAAATTAACACTTTTAGCAAAATGTAACTTTATTTACAAAACATCCTGTACACGATTGCCATTTCTTTATAAACACACATGGAGTCGTCTCTCTCAGTGTGTTAACACATCTGGTGTTATGCATGTACTTGAATGTCCATTGCAACCTTGCGACAGCTTCCTAATCCAGCCAAGAAAATGACTTCAATTAGTTCTTCTTTGTTAAAGGCATTCTTAAAGGAAAAAATCTGAAAAAATTTATAATATAAACCAAGTATGAAAAATTCTGGAAGGCATTTTGCTAAAAAAAAAAAAAAAAAAAAAAGTGTTTATTTCCCCTATGTATGGAAACTTTTGGGACATCCTACATTTGAACATATTTGTCTTAAAAACAATATCTGTGTTAAATATGATAAGAATCAACATCAGAAATGTATTTCATCCTATCATCAGGAGATGACACAGGTTTGAATCACAACTATGCCACAGCCACCATGGTCCAAGAAACCAAAATTGACCATGCTATCTGAGTGGAAGGGATGACAATAGTCTCCGCTGTCAGTCAGAAAAAAGCTAGCCAGTCACAGGTGTCCATGAGCTCATGTATGCGGAAGAGGGCAGTTAGCGCTTTCCTTGTTGTGTGTTTAGCTGTCATATGATGTAGCAGGAGCAGCAGTTTGTAAAGATGCAGTGGCAGGCTTCACATGTCTCGGAGGAAGCATGTATTATTATCCTTCACCATCCCCAGTAGGTAGCTGTCACATACAGTAATAGGGCAGACAGCTAGGTAGTGGAAGGCAATTGGCAAATTTCAATTGTTAAAAATCTTTACAGAATGTTATGCTCATTGCTCACAGAAATATAGAGGTATGTACATAGAGCACTGACTAAGATACAGTGAGACATTACTCAATCATGTGTGTTATTTTCAGGTATTAGCCTCCTCTTCACCGCCCTTAAAACTACTGTTTTCCATTTCCTAGAATTACCCATAGTGAGTAACCAGTGTAATCCCTACTTAGAATCACACCCAAACACCATATATCATTAAATACACCCTCCAACGTCTATACTCCTCTCATGCCAACCAACCTCCCTGGCTCCAGTTTGTAACAGTTTTTATTTCAGCAGCACATTGAAGCATTTTTATCTGCATTCCTTATCCCTTTTGTCATCTGTTGATAAAGTCAGCAAATCAAAGCCTTTACACTGAATGTAAACCGAATATGAGTTAAAGTAAGCATTCTATTTTAGCTGCCATGATATACCCACTGTTGTGAAGGGAGGGGATTATGAATATTGTTTTGAGTGTGCTCGAGGAGGAGGAAGCAATGAGGTAGACTGTTCTTTAGTCCAAGTGCAACATAGTGGTCTGTGGCCTAAAGGCTCCTCCAGTGAGCCAAGGCAAAGTAAACAAGAGAGAAAGACAGACAGAATGAGAATAAAGCAGAGCAAGAAATCTCCGTCTCCATTGTGACATTTTACCCTCTTGGTGTAAGAATAGATCGTATTTTTGAAAGGACCATATTTATAAGGGTGAAAGAAACCTTAATGGAAAGTTATTTTTTCCTGTTGGATTATTAAGTATAAATCAAGGAAATCATAATATGTATGTACATAATTTTAAGACTACAGTGATTAAAAGTTAATCTTGTTAAAAGTTAATCTTAATCTTAGAGTTAAGTGTCAGAGCTGCTTCAAAGATTGGGCCTGATTCGTATAGTGAATATTGAATGTTGGGATGAGTAAATCTGGAATGCAAAACAGACATAGTGTATATAGCTGTTTTCTAGTCTTAACTTAACTCACTTAAAGCTGTAGTATGTAACTTTTGCGGATTTGGAGAACTCTGGTAAAAGACAACATGCCCTTTCTCTTTGCAGATTAACATTCTGCAAACATTATACATTAACATTCAGGTAGTATTTCCATAGTGTATAAAATTGTGACAATATTTTGTGATTATGTATTCAGCTTTAATCAATTGCATTTTAACTAACTATAATCTACGACTGCTGGAATAGACATATCATCAGCTTTTAACTGACCACATACACTCAAAAACATTAAAATGTGTTCCAAACATGGTAAACACAAATTAAGAAAAAAGAAATTTAAAAAATGAAATAAAATAAAAATCTCATCATGTACACAAAATATTTGAGTGGTGTGGGAATGGGAGAGTTTAAATTGTTGGGGTCAGGGAAGAGTTATGAAGTTATCTAACCCATGATTAATGCTGATCATATACAAAGATAAGAGACAGAACAGTGCCCACTTAAAGTAACCAGCACATGGTGTAAACACACGGGTCTGAGTCTGCAAGAATTCACAACTCTCACCTGGACTGTATTTCAGTAGTGTGATCTGAACCGAAAAAATGGCTGATGCTGCAGTTCCATGCTTATTTTCATTCATAGACTGTACGTCATAAAAATCCTAAATCTGCAAAGTAAAAAATTTAAAGTTCCCAACAGGCAAAAGATGGAAAAGTTGACTATAAAAATTCTTGAACCGCAAATAAGGCTAGTATTTAAACCAGTGCAAAAATGGCCAGATGTTTACTCTAGCAATCAGTATGACCATCCAAGTGTTCATAAAATATATACTGTATTTTTGTAGCTATAGCTGTGTAAGGTGGTCTTCATTATGAGAAGAATTCCAGCAGTGGGCCTCTTTAATGCCCACTTTAATGCCAGGTTTCTGTGCAAGCAGCTCTGCTACCCGCTCTACATTCTGCAGCTGGTCGACTCGACTGCCCCATAAAGCCCGTGAGCCACACTACAGCCTGACCACCAACACTGCCTGAATGACCTCTGTTTCTACTCGACTCTCTCTTTCATTACAATGACCACCTGCAAGATTCAGGTTTTTTTTCCATGAGGAAAGAAAAAAAAAATACACTTATTCAGTGGTGGTTATTAAATGTTATTAAATAATATATAGGAGTAGAAAACCCATTGTGCACAATAATATGTAAAATAAATTAATAAGAAATCTTAAAGAATGCCTCAGCTGTGCCTCATACCTCATCTCAACAGTCATAATAATAATAATGGAAGAAGATGAAAAACCTAATTTCCAGGTTATTCTCTGGTTACTCATCATAAAGCCTATTCCTGTACCATTCAGTCCCTTTCTGCTATTATAGAAACCTTCTCCCGAAACCTGGGAATTTCTTTGTGCCATTTAACCAACTTGTTTCCAGTGTCTCCAAAACTCCCATGAGCACCAAATCGCAGTTACCATAGTATTGGAATGTTGCCTGATAGCCCCAGCATTCCTGGAGATAAAAGTGGAGGGAAGTGAGATATCCAAGCCCTTATCATCACTGAACAGAGGCCATCCTACAGACCAGAAAACTATAAATATAAACAAGAACCCAGAGCAGCATAGCATCTCACTGATGCTCAGGTAAGACATTCTGATCCGAAGAAAATGTTTCTGTAGTGAAAAGGGGCACCTCTATCCTATTCAAGTGTCTTATGTACTATATTTGCATCAAATTATTATCATTATCATTCATAGTTTGTTGTCACCAATAAGCCCAAGCATAATTTTAGTACTGTCATATTTTTATCATACACAGAAAGAGTAGAAATGGACATTCATGTTTAGAATTTCTTTGGAACTTTCAGTGAGGTCCCACCCTCAGAAACATGATAATTATCTAGTCCCGAAAATCAGGTCTCTAAAGACCAAATCATTTCTCCACAAGTCTGGCCACCCCACCTGCACAAAGCCACATCTATTACAATCTAAAATTGATTAACGTTCCTTTCATGGGAAAGACTCCACAGGGGGAAAACCATAGGAATTACACAAGGGTTGAATTCTTGATTACGATTGTCAGATGGTGTTTATTTATTTCTCTCTAACAGCACAGCTCAGACTGTAGTGCCAGCTGCAATTTAAATCACAGGCTTTTATTAATGCACTCATTATAATATGTTATCATTTAAAATAAAGGACTTGTATGGTGGATGCTCCACATAACCTAAGCCTAATAAATGGAAAAAAAAAATGAAAAATGAATTTAACAAAGAAAAAATTATAATTGTTGATTTGGTGATGTTAAGGAGACAGAATTTTCTATCAGTCATTAAGTTTTCCGCCATGGGAGTTTCTCAGGACAGATGACCAGCTTTGTTTTTTTTATTGATTTATTTTATTTTAACTTCAG
>JANDJT010000032.1:10721811-10738190 GCA_024331685.1 Stegophilus panzeri
AGAGAGAGAGAGAGAGAGAGAGAGAGAGAGAGAGAGAGAGAAAGAAAGAAAGAAAGAAAGAAAGAAAGAAAGAAAGAGAGATATGCTGTAATAAAGCTGCATCAGTTCACCAGTAACTGAACACTCTCATTATAACAGTCCAGAGGGAGGAAGCGATTTTAATGTGAGGCAAGAAATGGAGAACATTGCTATGACAATATTATATCAGAACAGAATTTACATGGGAGAGAACTGAAAGTACAGAAACTCCCAGATAACAGATAGCACCAGTCTGGAATGACCTCTTAGTGTCCTTTATACACCCATAAAAAAATTTCTGAAAACAAGGACAAAGGCAGTAACTGAAAATAGAACAAACAAGCAGGATTTCACATTATTGGCCAAGCAAATTAAACTCTTACACATAGATATAGAAAGAGAGAGAGAGAGAGAGAGAGAGAGAGAGAGAGAGAGAGAGTTTTCATGGCGCACACACCCATTTTTTGGCTCCTTGGGCTGTTGTGAAGGAACTGGCTTGATGACAGAGGATGAAATGGAACCAGCTAGGATGCAGGCCACGAGTAATTGGACACAAAATAGCTAGATATTTTGTTGTTTTGTCTTTGTATTATGACATGTTGGATTTTAAATTAAACCATATCTGGACAATCTCAGCTGCAGAATCTTACATCTTAAATCTTCATTAAGGGTGTTGGGTTACTACATAACTTTATTCAACAACTGAGAAGTGTGATATCTGATTGCACTGGCTCTCATTGCTCTGTCAAATAAAAAGGTCCTGCCTAACATTAACAACCACTCAGATTGTCCATTCCTCAAATAAACTCATATATAACAAGAAAGGTTCACCAAATAGCTCACAAAGTTGAAGAGGTTACTACACGAATAAACAGATTTCAAAAAAGGAATGATATTTTAATAAATGTCTAAACAGTATGGATATTAATTCATTCAAATGGCTCAATAAACAGGATGTTGTTTAAGGTTTCTAATTTCTGAAAGTATCTGAAACCAAAAGTTTTAAGTGGAAATAAAGTATAATGTTTAGTAATGGGTTAAACCACTGTTCCATTGTTGTGGTCCTTCATGGCTGGCCAGATGTTACTACTGATAAGTTCACAAATGTTCCTACTTTTTATGTTTCCAACTGTTAATTTTGAGGAGCCTTGAAGCCTATTGCTGCACATGTTTGTGGTCTAGTTTTAATTTTTTTTTTTTAATTATCCAGATGACCTACTCAAACATTTAATTATACTTAGTACATAAAGTAATAGCACATAGCTGATGAAGAATAAGCTGAGTGGACAACTTAAATGTATAATATAGATCCCTTAAAATGGGGTCTATGTCTATGTATGGGATCGATGTTGGAATATGTATCCAAAAAGCTTTTGGATAAACCGAAGTATTTATTTAAAGCAGACAGTATCCAGTTTAATGGCATGTTCACTGTTTCATCTCAAATCCCATGTTCTGTAGTAGAGAATTTTACAGACTGCATAGTGGTTTTGGTTCATCTGAGGATGACATAATTAATATTTCATGCAGGCAGTTTTAGTGATATTAACATATACATAATAATGACATGCAATGACGTTATTTTCCCGCCCAAGCTGTTCATTTATTTATAATATGTCTTCTGATAAAATTTCAAAACAAAATGTTGTATGGCATCCTGCTGACTGAGAAAAAGCCAATCTGTTAGTTAATAATCAGTAGTTAAAGTCAGTATCTAGAGATTGAAAGCTGAAATTTCGCAACAGACCCAAGCATATCATTTATCTGATAATACTACAAGTTGGATACAGGCCATTTAACTTTAAGTTTGTTTTAAATGGGTTACAGATGAAAAATCGGCAACCATTTCAGCATCTTTTTCATGGTGCAGAAAGCAAAGTCCCAGAGTCCCAAGAGTCCTAGATAATTACTTTCAAATAAAGAACATTTCCAGTCAGACTAAATAAAGAAGAGAAAATTCCTACAGTTTTAAAGGGAGCAAAGAGAGCAAGAGAGTGACCTAGTTAAGCCTACAATCCAGCCACTCACAAAGGCCTTTGTAATTGCTATTTCAATTCTTTGGGACTCCTCACCAGAGCTGTCCTGAACCACTCCATTCAACCTCAAAACTGAAAAAGAAAAATTCATTTCATCAGCTAAATTCAGCTTATTCAGGCTCAGGCAACTTACAGATGAGGAGTGTGAGGCAGAGAGCACTTCAATCAAACAGCTGAAGTAAATATCCATATAAAAGAGATGTGTAAGTTTTCAAACCAGGGAATAAGTGAGTGCAATGTGACTGGGAGACATGCAAGAATGATGCTAGTCAGAGTAAACACATGCGGTGAGTCTCCTGAAGTTCCTCCCTCTCTAGTAGCCTTGCTTTCATCCTCCCTCTGGGTATTTTAGGAGCACAGTAAATACAAAAAATATTTCCTTACCTTTGGCTCATCTGACTCCCTTACTACACGATAAACAGTATTATCTCCATTTTTATCGCCATATCAACAGGCGGTTGTGTTTTTAACCGGTCAGTGTTAAGCAACATGATCTTAGGCTTGCAAATTCATAACAATTCTTATGAAAAATTTAGGAATGTTATGTTTAGGGTCAAGGGAGGGTATATTTTCTTATGACTTGCTGAAATCTAAAAATAGTGCCCTTATTTCCTTGAACAAATGCAATTTTTTTTCATAGGATCGGATAGGATTTATGATGCCATTTTTTTAATGCATTTTTAATGCATCAAGGGTTCTTCACATAGTTAATAGTTTGAGGTGTTTCACTAAAGGTGTTCTATGTGCTATCCTCTATTATAGAAGTACACATCTGTGGGACAAACCAAAGAACACTTTAGGGTTTTAAATGTAAATAGTACATATATATAGCACTTTTATCCAAAGCGCTTTACACTGTGTCTCATTCACCCATTCACACACACACACACACACACACACACACACACACACACACCAGTGGTAGCAGAGCTTCCATGCAAGGTGCTAACTTGCCATTGGGAGCAACTTGGGGTTCAGTGTCTTGCCCAAGGACACTTCAGTATGTGGAGTCAAGTGGGCCGGGAATCGAACCTCCAACCCTACGATTAGTGGACAACCCACTCTACCACCTGAGCCACAGCCACCTATGTAACCTATATGCATGTCAATGAACAGGGAACAGAAAAAGTGTTTTACTGAAATAAGAAAAATGTTTTTTTGCAAGATCAGACATTCATATTTATTTTTCATTCATTATGAATCAACCATTTTTCTGCACTACAACTCCATCTCAGCCATTCTTCTATTCTCTCTGCCTCTCTTTTTCTCAATAGCTCCCTTATAAGTACCTTCTCCTTCTTGAATCTGATAGCCATGTCAGAGCAGTGGGGTAAAACTGGGCAGTAGCTTCACACCTCTCGGTCTCTCCCTCCTTCCATCAGCAAGCATGTGTGCTGATCGGGGTGAGGGTGGAAAATTCCTGAGCTGTAAGCTAGCTGCACTCCTGGGCTGCCTCCCTCCTAAATTAAAGGCATGTGTGGAATCTTGAGCCAAGGTTCTGACAGTGAGGCAAGAGAAGAATAGCAGAAAGATGAGGAGAGCACTCGAGAAAGGGTGGATAATGAGAGACAAAGGTATATCTAAAGCGACAGATGTATTAAAATAAATGTGAATGGGAAAATGCAAAGATGGGGGTCAGGACGGGGTGGAAATCAGCGATGCATTATTAATTTTGATGGAAAGCATTAAAGGATAAGGACAGAAGAGAGGCAGGGAGGGAAAGAAGCTGCTCCTTGGGGATGGAGAAGTACATGTCCTTTAGTTCTTCCTCTCATTCTTTGCACCTCTTCTCACTCCTTGGCTCATTCTCCTCAATCAGCAGCCCATGTGGGAGAAGAGAAGGGTGTTAGAGAGTGCAGATGTGAATACCCCAAATGCCAGTTTAATAAAAAGAAAACAAATCTGGCCCACTTTCTCCAGCCTAACCTGGCCTACCAAAGGGGAATTAGAACCTGCTGCAGAGGGGTCGGAAAGAAACTTCTGGATCACTTCCAGCCCCTAAGTTCAACCTTCTCATCCCCACCAGCTACCTAAACACAGATGTGTAGGAACACACACCCTAGACAAGCTCTGTGTGAGTGTGTGAGTACTCCTTACCAAATAAACTAGTCATATTTGCTCTTGGTTTACTAGCAAGACTCCAAACTTTTGTTCCAGAGCCTTGGTTGATTTAATCAATTGTGTCATTGATTACTCAGACCCAATGTAATAAAGCATAACTATGTGACTGCTTAACTCTGATATAAGTTATGAGTTTGTGTAGTTTATTAGTCCCAGAGCCAGGAATAACTGTAGATAAATGTTTCTAGTGTCCACATTCCAGATGACCCCAAATCACATGCACACAGGTACAAAGTCCAACTCTTTCCCAAAAATCCTGTAACACCAGGAGAAACGTTTTTACTTCAGCAACCGGTTAAGACAAGAATCTCAGAGCACTACCATTAAGAAAACAGGGAAAGAAGATGCTTTGTCACTGTTGGATTAATGAACATTGTGGTTTGTTTCAAACGGTTTAAAAATGGTTTAAAAATCTTTATTTAAATGTGTTTGTAAACCAAGAAATAACGCAAAGTATTACACCATTGCTTTGACCCTTGGTAATGTCAATAGCAAAGAGGCACCAAGCAAGTTTCAAATTTGCTAGAGGCAGATTCCTAGAAATGTTTAAATCTTTAAATGTCAAAGCAACATCAAATGTCATTCAAGCTTCAGTTGATTCATCCAGCATCCAGATGATTAAGGCAACAAGGCAGCAACATATTTATTTATTTTTTGCATTTTGCATTCATAGCTTATCTAACTAGCACATATGGCACTATAATGTAGTGTTCTAGTCAGCCTGCTATTCTTTTTTCTTCTAGCTGAGCTCCAGAAAAATAGAGGATATAGAGGATATCTCTAATTTCGGAGAGAGTGACCTTTTTTATGGTACAGGGAAGTAGAAAACACCCATTAGGCAAAAACACAGAGGACCTGAAGAAGAAAAACCTGGGGCTACATGTTTATGGAGTGTGATATTTGACCTCACAGAGGGCCGCAACCCGGGTGGTATTTTAAACATGTGATCTGACAAACTTAGACATTTTTATTATCATGTCACTATAAAGAGTTTATAGAATGTAGAAACCCTTAAAATAAGGAAAGATAAATGAAGAGACATTTATATAGTTTGGGAGAAAGGTAATGAGCATAATGAGTGTAATCAAACCATACTGAAACCTGCTTAAGTGTTAAAGTTTTCATGCAGTGGTTAAATACATGCTGTTTTTATTCTACTATGAGATGACTGTGTGATATGTCCGTTAGCTAATCAGTCCTGCCTTGCCTCCAGAAAACCAAAGATGAATGAATAAACAAATTAAACAAATGAATGCCACTATTTTTCATTGTAATCATATAGAAAACCCTGCAGTACATGCGTATGGAGATCTATTTTCAGATGTGGTTTTGTTTGAAATGGTACATTCATCATGGCAATGAAATATGTTCCTACTTTCTTTGCCCCTTTGCCAATGATGTGCCTCTATTTCAGTTCCAGACAGACAGCACTAAGGACCTTGTTGTTCATGTGACCTTAATAGCCCACACCTGCTCATTTACCCTCTCAGTCATTCCTGCTGTTTTCTTTACTCACACACTCTCTGCATCCCTAGTCATTAGGAACATCATTAACAAATAACAAGCTTGTAACAGCACATTATCAGTCATTGTACTAAATAGTGGCACAGGACACACTTTGTTGAAAATGAATGAATGAATGAATGGATGGATGGATGAATAAATAAATAAATACATACATACATACATTAACCCACCACTCATCTCTATTTTTTTTCTTCCTAATTAACCCTGAGAAGACTTTTTTTTTGTGCCAGTTTTTAGATAAGCTGTGTTTTATATAACTTCTTCAGCAATGATGATTGGTATATGTCCCGAATAACAAAATGTACTACATCCTTGATGAAAAGGTCTTATTTGAAATGTAGTACAGCTTCTGCCTTGGCAATCAAACAATTAATACATAAAAATAATACTTAAAAAATGCTGAGTGCTGGTTAACAATTCAAACAAAATGACAAAATAAAAAAAACATATTGTATCAATTTTAATGCTAAACTGTGGATTTTCAGTCATGATTTCATTCTTCTCAAACCAAATGATATCTAAATGATTAAGCAGTATGCATGATATTACATTTCATGGTGCAGGCCATTTAAGGGTTATTTTAATCTTTATATTGCCATTGCCCTTAACAGATTTTAATGTGTGCCTCAGAACACCTACATCAGTATCATAAACAAATGCTCTTAATCTTTATACACTAGAAAGTTATTGAGCAAAGCTGTAACAGTGTCAAATGCAATGACGCTGTTTACTCTTTTTATTTTGTTTTGAGTTCTAAATCCCAGGAGATCAACAGTTTCTGAAATAATCAAACCAGCCCATCTTGCACCAGAAATTATGCCATGGTTAAAGTCTGGTTTTTTCTCCACTTTTCTCCATTCTGATGTTTAATGCAAACATTTACATTTACATTTATTCATTTAGCAGACGCTTTTATCCAAAGTGACTTACACATGAGAAAATACAAGCAAAGTGATATATCAAGCAGAGAACAATACAAGTAGTGCTACCATACAAGATCCATTAATTGAGCTTTAGAAGAAGCAAAGTGCACAGAGTAGAGGTGTAATTGCCAGAGTAGGTTTTTTTTTGGGTTTTTTTAGGGGTTGGTTAAGTGTTCACGGAAGAGGTGATCTTTAGTTGTTTTTTGAAGATAGTGACAGATTCCCAGTCCGGATTGAGGTTGGAAGTTCGTTCCACCACTGAGGAACAGATACTGTGAGGGTTCTGGAAAGGGATCTTGAGCCATGCTGAGTAGGCACTAGTAGGAACATTAACTCGTGATTGGCTGATTTGGATAATTGCATCAATGAGCAGGTACACAGGTGTTCCTAGTAAAGTGGTCAGTGAGTGTAAAGGCATTGCTATCAATAGTATGTCTAGTTATGATGTTTGAAGGAATGATTCTGTAACCAGAAAAAAATACTTTTTATTGTCTTGTGTCTCTCGTGGCAGAATTTGTCTGACTGTTTCTAGTAGTCATGCAACAAAATTCTATAAGTGGCTATAATACAGTATGCATCAGAAATGCTGAAATTGTGTTTACAAGAAAAGATGGGCCGCAAGCCGCAGCTGGAGTGTAGACAAACCTCCCCACACAGACAATGCTGGGACTTTACATAACTGGTGTGGGACTGTAGGGAGGATCTCTGATGAAGGCCAGACCTGACAGAGCTCGCTTTGTGTGTGTCTACCCACGTATGCATCCGCACTGCCTGAGACGATGGGAGTTATAATTGTCCTCGCCCTCAACTTCACAGTTCAGCAACCCTCCATTGACACCATATTTTCCATACTTTAAAGGAGTAGCTCATGTTTATGCAGAACAAAAACATATAACAATTAGGTAAAATATTCATTGTGCATAGTGCGTAGTACAGATTTATCACATGGACCTTAATGAAAAACTTTTTTTTATTAAAAAAACATTTTTATTTTTTATTTTTTTATTAAAACCCTGTCACATAAGTACAAAACACACACACACACACACACACACACGATCTAAGCGGAATCATTACAGGTTGGAAACTAGAAAGGAATCCACTTCATGCTTCTCAAAGTTCAGAAAGGAAATTTAGCATGAAAGGTGAAATTAGAGCCTACAATTGGGTCATTCGCTAATAAAAAACGAGGAAGAAGGAGAGATACCACCCTAGTACTACTATCCTAATGCTTCTAACAGACAGATCTTGCTCTTTATAGTTCCAGGAATGGGTGTCATTACTTACGGATCCACAACCACAAGTAACATGAGCTCAGAAGGGCCTGTGCAGAACTTTCAGAGCTGACTAAATCTGTTGCTGTTGTCTGAGGATGTGGAAGAGAGGGAGAGAGAGAGAAAAGGCAAGAAAGCTCAAAAGGAAACTTTGTGCATGTGAATGAGTGCCCATATAATTTGAGTTTATGAGAACAGCGTTGGCAGTTAGTCCTTAGACGCACACAAACACACGCTGCATGTCTAGTGCGAGTAAAAAATGAGCTGGTTTTATGAAGACTTATTCAAACTCATATTATTTCTCCATCTTGGCTGCTCAGCCCCCACACACTCATTCTGAACCCTCCATGGCTGCACACACACACAACACACCAGTATTACCAGAGCTATGGTTTTTACAGTGGTTTTGGGTTGGGCATTTTTCATGTCATATTAGTTCTATTCTGCAAATGCATGCATATCCAATTGCACATGTATGGATTGTGGTTATGATTAACATGTAAATTATAAGGCGTATCCTTTAGAAATAAAAATACTGCAACTACAGTAAATGAATGTGGAAACAAATCTACTTTTACTGTATGAACGTCACCTATCATGCTATTTATGACGTAGTCCTATGTAATAATACAAAACTATTTCAGGGCATTGGTCAAAAAACTAATTTTAACAGTATGCTTTTAATAATACTGTTGTAAACATTACACCACCTTTCACAATAGTATTGGACATTAAAAGCAATGTGGGTTTGGGCGGGGCAGATTTTGAGGTTTGGTATTTGGTTGGTTTTGTCGTGCAGACTTGGCAACCCTGAAATGCACTCAGATTCAGATTAGTCCTCGAATCATTAGCACAGTGTGCATCTAAAGTGGGTTTATATGGTAAAAAGTTTTATTCTGTATTTATATAGCAATGTTCATTTTGAGTTCAAAATCTCAACGTGTGTTACATACAAATGACTAGAACATTAAAAGAAAGTATTTACAATAAAAACTATTATATTGACCTACTACAAATCATGACAAGTCTGTGTACCAAGATACATGACCCCAAAAACAACTAAGCCAAGTTAAACGAACATGTTTTTAACGTGGCTTTAATAACACAGGGCGGGCTATACTTCTTCAGAAAATCAACTTTAAGCTTTAATTAAGCTGACCTTTGAACTGTTATAAGCAAGGCTATATAGTTCAAATTAATAGACAAACGTAAACTGAATAGGATTGGGCTAACATACTATTTGAAATAAGAAATAAGCTCTTCAGAATAAAAAGCAAAACATATATACTCCAGTAACCTCCAGGAACCTCAGTAGCTGAATTGAACCCTATGATAAATCTGTATTCACTCCAGGTCTGAATGATAAGTTGATCCATATTTGCTCGTCCTATACTAGCACTTTCAGGCTATTTCTCTTAACACACCTCTTCCTTCTTCTAGTTTTGATAAGTGAAGTTAAACTTCAAAGAAAAAGCAATGTGTAAGCAACAAAAGCTCTAATCAGAGGTGGGTGTGTGGTTGACATTGCCTTGTCAACATGACCTTGACCCCTTTCCTATGACCAGACACCCTGGATGTAGCCTTTACACCAACATCACAGGACACAAAAGGTCTGTATGTGTGTGATCAGGGTCCAGTTGTTTATTCCCAGTGCTCATTAGGACTGCACAGTGTGCATTTGCATGGAGAAAGGCCTGTCTTTGTAAATCAAGCCTTGCTCAAAGCCATGTTGATGCTGTCATTGTGTCCTCATTGTTAACAGACAGAGACCAGCACAGAACAGAATGATATCTGCATCATTCCTGTGAGTTATAGCAGCGGTGCCAGGCTCCTATTATACCTTGCTGATGTAGACAGTTTCTACAGTTTTACTCGTTGAAGTACACAGAGTGGTCCAGTGTTAGTTATAACTCTAAGACAATGTGTGTGTGTGTGTGTGTGTGTGTGTGTGTGTGCGCATGTCTAATGAAAAGCCTGTTAAAAACAACAAGGCTGGATTTTCCATCAGATTAGTGAGCTAATCGCTACTGGCTGACTGGCTGGCTCAACCCTCCCAGGAAGGAAAAGCCTCAAAAACACTTTCAGGTCTTGACTCTCACGAAAAGACAACTCTGTACTAAATACTATGCAAGTGAAAAGAGCAACATGCACATCAGCATGGCGTAATAATGGAGCAGGGGAACCATTTTGTGTTCAGAATAAACAGGAAAGTCACTGAAGACAGAACTAGGAAAATAGCATCTAACATCATCTAACATTTAACAGTAGTACAAATATATAATTATATTGCATATTACTATATATTTTCATTAAAAAATAATAATAAACTTATTTAAATAAATACCACTGGCACACAAGGAAACAAACCAATTTAATCTATCTATCTATCATGTTTGCATTTACCAGGCAATAACTTGACAACCCATTCTCCCATTCCTCCCCCTCCCGGACAGATTTACCCCACAATTTAACCAGCAAAAGCTTCCCAAATGCTTGCATTTGAAGTTAAGACCAAAATCCCACTAAGATGGAAAAGGAAAGGCCATTTTCATTACATGCTGTTTTTCCTGCAAATCCCATGTCTTTTTTTTTTTTTTAAACCCTCAAGCCACCTTTCTAAATTCTTTCAGGCTCAAGAGAACGCTGAAGCCAAGAACAGAGAAGGAAATTCTCTCGTCTTTTTTTTTCCTTCATATTCCAAGTTCAACTCCTTTATCAGACTGATGGCCTAAAAGCCAAGGATCAAAGTCCCGACAAACTCAGTTTCCAGAGTAGGTTTTCCCATAAGTCCTGCGTAGCAACCTTAACTCTTTTTCTTCATGTTATTCTCTCCTGCATTGTTTCAAGAGGGGGTTTGATTGGTGAACTGCAAAGGGCTCAGTAACAATGGAGAGGAGATGTTGTGGTGAATATGGTTGGAGAATTGAACTGAGGTTTCATGTAATGATCAAACATGGCAAACAAACATGCCCTCGAGCTGCTCTTACACCAGGCTTGGTCCTATTTCTTTATAATGGGTAGCATGTGCTTCTCAGTCATATTATGCAACCAATGAACCTTTGAAAAATATACTTCAAAACAACCACAACAAAATACAATCTCTCTCTGAGACACATTATTGATTTGGCATCTGAATCGAACACAAATCACTACATCAGTCATTTATGTACAAGTTTACTACTGGAAAAAGCTTCTATTTTTTCACAGTGGTTTAGCTTTTTGTCCCTAATCACACCATCCTTCATGCCTCTGTCTCTCAGGGACCCCAGGCTCTCTTCTCACCTTCCAGGTCAGTTGAAGTGCAAAGTCACTCTTCAGTTGGTGTTAAAGTCAATAACTGCACTCCTTCATTGCTCATGTGGTGCTCCAGATGAGAGGAGCTGAAGAGAGATATTTTCAACTTTATTCTTTGACTCTTGAATTTGACAGGCATGGGGCAGACAAGCAGATGTTTGAAGCACACTCCTACACTTAAGCAGGGGCAGGGCCTCTCTGTTTTTGTTCTCGCCTATCATCACTGCCTATTTACCCCACTCTCTGTCCACACTCTAGACTATTAAACCATTTATTTTAGGCTAGAATGTCTGTATACTCCAGATTTCAGCTGTCCTCTGTGTTTATGCAGGTTTAGTCTCTAGACCTGATCATAGACAGGCCCTATTCAGTCTGGTGATGCACAGGACATTCACTGCCAAACTCATTATAGTATTCTTTAATATATAGTACTTGGGATTTCAAATAACATATTTGTAATGTTGTATGATGGGGTTGGGAGTTTGAATCCTGCCTCCGCACTGTGTGGGTTTGCATGTTCTACCCGTACATTGAGGGCTTCCTCTCGGTACTCCGGTTTCCTCACCCAGTCCAAAGACATTGGCATCTCTAAATTGTCTGTAGTGTGTGAATGGGTGTGTGATTGTGCCCTGCGACGGGTTGGCACCCCATCCAGGCTGCCCCTTGCCTTGTGCCCCGAGTTCCCTGGGATAGGCTCCAGGCTCCCCCACGACCCTGTGTAGGATAAGCAGTACAGAAAATGGATGATGAATAGATGGATGGATATTACTGAGTAGAATCAGGGTTCTTGTTTTTGTAAAATGCAGCATGTGATGCAGAACCAGAGAGAAAGTATTAGGATACAAGTAGCTGTTGTCAGCAACTTCTACAATGAACAGAAAGTATCAAAAGATGTCCACCTCAACACAGGATATTAAATGTCTCACACCTAAACATATAGATATGCTAATATTCTTAAACAATGTAGCACTGGATTTTAGAGATATTATGAAGGAGGTAAGGATATTAATAGCCCTGACAAAATAGTAACAAAATAGTATAAAGTACTATATTGCATAAATTATTATTAGTACAAAATTTTGTAAAAAAAAAACAAAAAACAAAAAAACAACCCACAAAAACCAACTACTTCATATAAATATTATATATAAATATTATATTCATATAAATTACTATTTTGTATAAAGTATTATTAGTATGAAGTACTATATTGTTACTATTTCAAGCTAGTTGAGATTTTTATAATGGCTATTGGATACATTGTAAACATCAGAGTTTTAAGTCATCTTATAGACATCTTTGTCCATCTCTAGGTTGTTATTTAAAATTTATTTAAAATGCTGATATAAAACATTAAGATAGCAGTAATAATTTTTAAAGCACTGCCTTAGAATAATCGTTTTTGTTCCCTAAAGATGGTACTTTGATGAAAATAATAAAATAGAGATGGCACCAATCTGATACCCAGTATCTATATCAGGCCGATAGCAGCAAAAAAAAAAAAAAACCCAAACGGTGGATCATTTATCAGAGAAAACATGTCAGATATTGGATCCTGTATCAAATGTAGGGAAATATCCCTAATTTCTCCATCTGGGGATTAATAAAGTATTATCTTATCTTAAAGATTGGAATTGGAAAAGAAATTAATTTTTAGAACCAGAAATGTTTACATTTACAGACAGTCAATTGTTTTATCTTTTCTTACGATTGATTTTATTATATTAAACACGTTCTACTTTATTAAATTTTACAATGCAAGTGATTTTTGTGTGAGAGTTTAAAGCTTAGTAGTTTTCAAAGAAAGAATATCAAATGGATATCAATGGGAGCCATCGGTATTGGAATCGGAGAAGAAGAAAAGTGCTGTCATGCCATGATAAAAACCAACTTTAGGTCATGGTCCAAAAGGCCTTTCAGTAGACAGTTCTTCAACCATTTTTGTTAGCGTCTCAAAGCAGTGAATAACCAAGCTAACAAAAAATGTAAACATTTAGGGTGAGAAATGATTCCTCAGTTTTTTCAGCCATCAAATTCTTTAGGAAACCAAAAAGGGTTCCTCAGTGGCATCACTCTAGATAACCTTTTCTGGTTTGTTTTTTTAAAGACTGTACATTAGGCACTTTTTGAAATATCAAAGTACGACAAAGCAGACGTAATTTAATCTCATACAAAACAGAGTTAATTATATATGCATATAGGATAAGGATAGATGTCTTTCTGCTTTATGTACACTAACTTGGAGAATGAAGCCCATGTGACCACAGAGCACACATTCATTCAGATGCCATTTGGCTTTATTCCACAATGCAGTCGGTCTGGTTCGCTACAGCGCCACGATCCCTTTTAATCTGAACACACTGAGTAAATCTCCACTGTCAGCTATCCATCATAGTGGATGGAACAACAAGCTCTCAGGCTTCCTGTTTACACCAACCTAAAATATCCCACAATACGTTAAGGGAAACACTGTAGGTTGTTTTGTGGATGTGGCGTTGTTTTGTTATTGTGGTTCACACAGGCTGGGCTGTGGTAAAACAGGCAGACATTGGAGCCGATTCTCCAGGCTGGACTCACCACAGCCCGACTTGGCTGAACCAATCACCACTTGGTTAGACGCTTTGAGTTTGTGAAACATTCTCAGTTCTTACCCAAAGGCAGGCCCCATTAAAGTCCAGACGCTTGCTGCCCCCTAGTGGTGACCATTAACAGTGCTCGGTTTTGCACCTGCTCCTCCACTGTTGCTCTTTAGTGACTCCAGCAAATTCTTTATCCTCTCGCTCGCTGGATGATGCTTCTTCTTCCTGCGACCCTTCATGCCCGCTGACTGAGCAACTGAAGGCAACAGGAGGGCAGCTAGTCCCCAAGGAGGGATTACATTTGCTGACTGACCAGCACTCCGTTTAAGCACCTCTTTCTGCTCAAGGAGCGAGGCGCTCTCACGACACAGTGCTACAAATCGCTCCAGCTGTGTCGCGTTCACGTTTTTGCTAATGTTTAGACCGGTTTCAAACGGGTTCTGGATGTGCAGAGGGGTCGACTCAGGTTTGTCCTGCTCTTTTCCCTGAAAAGAATACATTTCAAAAATTAATATGACCAACTTAAAATTTTCGTATAAACTAAAAAGACGTGAGGTCCTGAGCTTGCAGAGGTTCTGCACCGACACAGCCGAGACTTTATGGAAGATGACTCGATAAAATAGTATGGAATGACAGAATGATAAAAAAATGATAAATGACCAGAGGAATGGTCATAGATTTCAGAAGTGGCACATTTAGAGGCCAAGGCCTGCATTTTACAGCAGCAGCAGAAACAGCAGCAGCCCTTCAATTAATCAGCACAGCTACTGCAAAGTGAGTGCATGTGTGTGTGATGAGTGATCACGGGAAGTGAATGTTTCAGAATTTATCCCCTACTCACTCACATCTGTCATGTATGGGCTGTGTTATGAGTGCAGGCAAATCAGAGTATGATTATGATGCTTCACTTTAAATTTACTTCGTATTTTCAGTCAGAAATGTAGAACAAGCAGCAATCTATGTGCTCAAGAACATATATTATTTGTTACGCACCTTCCTTATGTTGATGGACATTGAACTGTAAGCAAAACTGCCATAAAACTCAAAGAACTCCTGCAGCAGCATCTCTGTTGAGAACACATGGGAACTATTTAGTTGCATTATTATTATTATTATTATTATTATTATTATTATTATTATTATCATTATTATCATCATCATCATCATCATCATTAATATTGTGGCAACATCACATTGCAATGGTTAACACATATTTAAGGGTTGCATAATAACAGCTAAATTGATTGATTCATTCATAATTATTTAGAACAGAATCAATTTATTATCGCACGTTATTTTAAATTGAGAAAATTATTTTCCTTCACATTTTATATTAAAAATGTACAGTCCTTCATACACTATATCGCCAAACGTTTGTGGACACCTGACCATCACATCCATATGTGGTTTGTCCCCAAACTGTAGCAACAAATTTGGAAGCACACAGTAGTACAGAATGTCTTGGTATGCTGTAGTTTTCTTTCACTGGAACTAAGAGGCCCAAACGTGTTCCAGCATGACAATGCCCCTGTGTATAAAGCGAGCTCCATGAAGACATGGTTGGCCAAGTTTGATGTAGAAGAACTTGAGTGTCCTGCACAGAGCCCTGACCTCTACATCACTGAACCCCTTTGGCATGACCTGAGACGCTGACTGCACCCCAGTCCTCCTCATGGACATCAGTGCCCGATCTCACAAATGCTCTTGTGGCTGAACGAGCACAAATCCCCAGAGCCACACTCTAAAATCTAGTTGAAAGTCTTCCCAGAAGACTGGAGGTTATTATTATAAACAGCAAAGGGGGACGAAATCTGGAATGGGATGTTCAACAAGCATATACGGGTGTGATGACTGGGTGTCCACAAACTTCTTTGTTTTATTAATGACAAATCCTTAACAGTTCAAGGACTACTTACCTAGTGTATCTGAGTTTTCCTGTAGTTTAATCTTGCTCAGGTCACTGACAATCGTACAGTCATTCCCTTCAATAATGCACTGATCTGAAGGGTCTAGGAAACAAACACACAAAGCTGTGAGGCTATGATGTATATACATTTAAAGTGCTTGCAGGTGTCTTTGTGCACAATATACTGTATAGTGCATAATATGTAAAAAATATTGTTTACCGAACTGAAGACATTGTGTATATATTAGACTGCATACCTGCTAGGTGTCTGAGCTGGTCCAGAGTGGGCAGTAACGGGTGCGTCCTGCGCTGGAGGAAGAACAGAACGAGGACTGTAAGGGAGAAGTTGGTGATCCAGGCTCCAGGAATGCTGCTGGTGATGCCATGCACACGTGCCCAGCACCGAACTGCGAACACCAGATGTCGCACACGTGCATCCAGTTTCCCAAACACAAACAGCAACTCCGAGCTCTTCATCGCCACCCTGAGGACACAAGTGGACCGACAACTGTAATCCCCACAGAGTAGTACTACTTCACAAAAATATTCAGTTCACTCTAGATCAGGGGTGGGGAATCTTATCCAGAAATGGGCGGTGTGGGTGCAGGTTTTCATTCCAACCACGCAGGAGCCACACCTGATTCCACCTGTTTAATCAGTTGATCTTGGCTTTCAGTAGATTCAGGTGTGGCTTCTGCTTG
>JANDJT010000032.1:10738939-10754724 GCA_024331685.1 Stegophilus panzeri
AATCTCCACACCACACATACACATACATGCATGCATACACACACATACACACACACACACACACACACACACACACACACACACATATATATATATATATATATATATATATGAACGATTTTCACAATTTTTTTACACAATTAACAATAAAGCTATACGATACACTGAATTAGTTGTGAAATATCTGCAAACCAGCCAAATAATTCATAAAAAGAGAAAAGATAAGTGTTGAGAAAGTGTATCAGAACACATGACTGTCTACGTACAGACAAGGAAAAAGTGTAAGACCAGAGGGTGAAAGTTGAAGCACATGGACAGAGGGAGACATTTATGCTCAATAGTTGCTGAATTGATTTTTTTTTTTTTAACACATGTAAGAGTTTGTACTGCTCAATGGCTTCCTCTTTCTTAAAAACGTTTCCTGACACACTCAAGAATAGGAACTACTCATAGAGTTTCCTTCACATCTTCAGATTTCTGCTAGAGCCATTTATGCTGAACTGCTCTTCATCATTCTGGTGAGAGTGCAGGGGTATTCCCCTAGAGGTATCAGAGTTAAGAGTTAAGGCATTATATATCATGTCTCCACAAAACACACGAGTTTCTGTGTGTTGTCATCTTCAAATATGCAAGTTTCAAAAATCTGAAAGCTGGTGAGGAAAATAGAAGTGAAAATAAAGTGTATGTAAAACATGACATCTGACATTTCACCTTTTTCCCCCTCTGCTGTTCATAAGAATTCTCTTTCGCCCAACATCTTTCATGCTTCACTATGAACTTCGCTTCACTTTCAAACTGCAGTTTCACTGTGGTTTAGATGTATATATTTTGACATGGATTTTCTCAGCTGCTTTTCAGGATGCACAAGCAATGAGCTCAGTGCAAATATAACAAAATGCTTCACGTTAGCTAATCTTTTTAAAAATCCTATGAATCAGGGAATATTTCTGTATTAAAAGATGATTTGGTGAATTAATTGTAATCCTCATATACATACATACTCAGTCCAAATATTTGCATGAAGTTGGATATGAGCCATCTGAACCTTCAGCTTTACCCTAAAGCTCCGCGTGAATCATTACATGTGATGGGATTTAGTAAGTACTTCACCTGTTATTTGCTGTGAGGTCACACTGAAATCCTGAAGGCTGGTGAGCGAATCGGACGAGGGGGCAGCGTGCATTGAGGATTTTCTGAACGCCCACACAGCCTGGGCCAAACTGGTCCACACACTCCCCGATAACAGACAGGATACTCTGGGTGACCAACCGCTCTGATGTCCCCTGCTTTACTTGATACTCAAGTGACAGACCAGAACCCTAGTAGAGTTAAGAAAAATCTTTACAGATTATATAGACTTATATACTAATACACAAAAAATAAAATGGATTGTAAATGCTCGTGCAATTCAGTTTTGTTTAACTGCCATGTGAGTGTGGAATAAAGTCAAAGTTAGTTTAAAGTTTTAGAGCCGTGTGTGTGTGTGTGTCTGTATATCATCATATTCTACAAAACAGTGTACTGAACATATGCATTAGTAGTTTACTTTCTTTTTCTGAAACTGAGCAGTAGGGGCTATTCTGGTGCACAGCTGAAAAACACATCAACCAGCATCTCACTCAACAACTTGAATGATCTAGAGGAGGAGTTCTCAATTCCAATCTAAGGGCTTCCAGAATTAATTAGACTGTTGAATACTATTTAAATTTATTACATTTGCATGCTCAAAACAAACAAACAAAAATATGCTGCATTTTAATTTTGGTTGCCTAAAGCAAGTCTATAAAAACACCCGTTTCTTAAAAGTGTTCCCAAATTTTTGGCCGAACTTCAGCTAGTGCCAAAAGTTTTCCGGTCAAAACAAGTCAGCAGTTTTAATATTTCCATTTATTGCTTAAACTTTTATCCTTGATACAGTGCTGATTTGCCCAATTATACCATTTAATAGACTGTCCCCCCCCCCTTGAGAAATGTAAAATCAAGCTAAATATCAGTAAATAATAATATTTGAATCATAATAAAATGATTCAGAAAAAAATCTGAATCATTAAAGTTTATAGATCAACCATGATAGTAACATTTTCTATACTTAAGAAAGGCACAACTTTCGGTTTATACAATATGATGCAAGCAAGTAGAGGAACAACACTCATACTGTTATTACTTCCTCTATTTGAATACCTGATCTTTTAATGAATTAAAATTCAAATGCAATGTTTAAAACTAATTTTACACACGTCCTCCCATCACACATGTCCACACTTGGTAGTAAATATATAGTTTGGAACATTTCCAACAGGAAGCCTTGGTTCATTTAGATTATTAAGACATTACACTCACATTACCCAGTCTCACCCTTCAAATGTCAGAGGGCTACATGGCCCTTATAGCTACTGACCTTCTTCTGGTTCTGTCCACTGATGCCATCTAAATCCAGGAACATGTCCAGGTCACAGCCCAGTTTTCCGAAGCTGTTCACAGTGGAGCCAAAAGGCCTGATGATGCATTCTGGGAAATAGGCAGCAGCAATATCTCTGAGCAGTGAACAGACCAAGAAGCGTAAACTGATGTTTTCTTCAGTCAGCTGATAGAGATCAGACAGACACTGCAGCTGCTGATCTATCTGGAACACATGGGGAGTGTGTACACTAGTCATAGTGTGTAATAATGTATTGTTTGATAATGCTTTACTAACTTATTTAATATACAGATAACTTATGTTTATTTGTATATTAACATTACCAACTACATTTAGAAGGACTGATCACTTTTCAAAAAAGGTAACTTACACTCTCTTGTTTGGAGAGATGTTGAGTGAGCTCATTAATAGGAATAGGTAAAAGCTTTTGGAACTTCAGTGTGCTTGAGGCACTTGACTGTCCGCCTTGCCCTGTCCATTTCAGTGAGAGGAGACGAGATTTGAAAGGCACAGCTGCTTCATGTTGGACACTTGGTATGGTGCAGTTTGCCTTCAATGCAGTGATGCTGTCCTTTGTAGAGAATTCCACCACTGCATAAACACCCTGGAGAACAAAGCACAAACATTCATCAAAATTAAGTCTTCTTAATCTTTGTGAATGAGAAAGTTTGAGTTTACTGATAAAACATGTAGCATTAGAAATGTTGGAAATAATGACAAGATGACAATAATAATGATATCTCAAAACTTAAGATGCAAATGCAATCTACGGTCAAGTGCCACTGATTTGTCGTTTATTAATAAACAAAAATTGGCCAAGCAACTTTGAGTTAAAAATGTCAGAAGAACAAAACACTCAAAAACTGCTCAGACAATGGAGGCAGGGCAGTGATGGAGGCAGAAAACAGCATATCAGCTATTAGAGAATATTTACATCAGTATTATGTAAACTGTTGAACTGATCACATATGGATTTTGCACTATTACTATCTTTTCACAAACCATTTTGTCACTTTCCTTACTTGTGGTAATCTGTGAAAGTTATCACACTGATCCTATTGAAATAAAATAAACTTGGTCATTTTCATTTTCGATTGACAAGGATCCTACCTTTTGCAGTTGACTGTATTGTGAAGCCCAAGGCAATATTATAGATCATGATAGGAGGACAGTCTGAGTGCATGATCTCAGAAAGCAGAAAACTTCAGAATATTCTGCTGCACAGATACTTACATAAGACTGGTAGAAGAAATGGTTCTGTATGTGTCCATGTTTAGAGATGTAGTCCAAGAACCTTTTCTGGTTGATGTTTGGAGGGCAGTTGATGAGGACAGACCTCTCAGCTTGTTCTCGTCTTTGCTCCTGGACAGCAGAAAACGATTCCTTGTCTGCTGCTGCACCTAAATTAGATTGTAATTCAAGGCTGAGATAAAGTACATCACAATACAATGATTGCTGGGATCAGCAGTACTTCTATACGACTGACTTGTCTTATGAATTGACTTAACTCTTCAATGATGTAGTGCAATTAACAGGAATGTGCATAGCTTATATATAACAATCAAGCTCAAAAACTTTCGAAGAGACAACAGTCAGATGAATCAAACACCTATCTCGATTAAAGTTACCCGAATGAGACATAAACTAACATGGTATTGAAACAAATTATGTTATATTAGGGTCATCTACCCAACAACATGAGTCTGCTGAACGGGAATTAATCTCATTTCAACATACCAGCTTGTTGTAGCGCCTTTTTGACTGTCTGTGCTTTAGTGGCAAAGGTGGATCTGCTGAGTATTCTCCGAGCTCGTAAATCCGATTTTTGTTCCAGTTTAACGAGCCTCTCTGCTCCTTTCATATATAACCTACACGTCCCAAAGCAGGCCGCCATCTTTGGACTAAAACCGGCGCATGCGCACTTCTCATTCTACGGCAACCGCAAAGGTTGAAGTTTTCCGCGTTTGCACTTTCAAAATCTTCCTCACACGAACCGCAGTGCTTGTAATTTCAATTAAATGGTAAACAACTTAAAAAACAAAAACAAAAACAACAACAAAAAACACAAATACTCTATTGTATACGTTAATTTATATACGTATTGTATACGTATATTTATATAATTATATACGTTAATTTCTTGTCATTGCAAATTGAGAAACTAACTCTAGTAAAAAAAAAAAAAAATTACTCTTTACTTTTTTCCATAGTGGTGCATGGAACAGATAGATCTCCAGGAAGTGAAAGATAAAGATGAAATCTGAGTACAAAATGGAAAAGGTGGGGAAAGCCAATAGGTGGCGCGAGTACTGAAAACACACAAGGTTTGGTACGAGTGACCTATGTGGAAACATGAAAGAGAGTGTGAAAAGGAGAAGCGAAACCGCAGAGGTGGGAGGCTCTGCTGTAGAAGGGCAGCGGAATGAGAACGCACGGCTTATTTATCGCATCACGGACAACACAGCAGCCATTTCACATTATGGAGCATTACATACACGTCGCTTCCATGTGAGCTAAACTTCTGTAGAGGTGAGTGGAACAACTCTTCATTTGTCTTTGTTTTTAATAGTTACACAGTGAAGTCGAGCATGTGGATTAAAGTTTGCTGCGTTCAACTGACAGCAGGTGTTTGTTTGTCCTTTATTTTCCACCACACATATGTTTGATAAATAAATAAATGCTCGAGATATTCGCGTATTTGACATCATAACACTGTCGAAAATTCATGCGTGTTTTCTTAATTAAATGTCTCAATTATGACCTGGAACAAGGTAGTTTTTCCCCACTTCTGCCTTTCATTACAGCATTACTTTATGTACTTTTGACAGTCGGTACTTTTGACTTTATGTGAGGGGGCTGTTCAGGCCTGGGCCTCCCTTCCCCTCTGAAAAATCCCCTTCTTTCTGAAACAAAACAGCTCGGACACACTGCCTTCTGACAGCTTAGCAGTAGATGTCCGAGCTCAGACTCTGTTTTTAACGCTTCTGTAGGGGAAATTTGCTAATGCATGCTTTAAAAGTCGATACTAGTCGCCAGATGACGTCAGCGACTGATCTGCATATTTATTGAGTTGTTATGAATTTATTATTATATGAATAGAATAGAGTTTTATCAGAATAGTAAATAATACATTATACCTTCGTTGCTCTTTTCCCCCCACCCCGAATAAAAGTTGCTAAAGGGATGTAAAAAGTAACCAGATTTAGAGACACAAAATTTGCACAGCTGTTTCCTTCCTCTTCCAAAACCCCCATATTTGTAAAACAAACAACAAACAACACTGTCTTCTTCCGTATGGCATTAACTATCCGAGGTCAGACATCCGCCTGACTTTTAGTTGTTCGTAGGATAATTTTGGAGTTATTTTGTAACCCGCCTTACACATGCATGTGACTGTCACACTTCACACGTGCCCTTGTGAAACTCTATTTCAGACTTCAGAGCATTCTGCATTCAAAAACATGGATTTCAAGAATCAAAATGTTGGTTTAGAACTACTCTTGGCACACATGAATCTTGGAGACATCATCGAGGCTGTGGAGAGGCTCTGCTCAGACAGAGAGGACGAAGAGGAATCAGGCGAGTCACTCGTGGAGGGTCTTTCAGGAGATACTATGGATGAAAACGAGCTCTCAGATGGCTCGGCCTCGCCTGACCTGGTTTCCCGTGTGCAGAATGACAAAGTGAGGTACGGTAGTGTGGCGGACCTGCTGGCATTTGTCAACATGGTGTCCAACACACCTGCCTCCACACTTTCCAAGCTAGAGGAGGAGCTCGGGGTGCTTCTGAACAAGGTGAGGAATGGGCTCTTTAATAGAACATTTTTATATTCAGTTTATAGTCTATCATTGTGTCTGAAATGGCAGTCTACTCCCTAACCCAGGGGTGTCCAATCTTATCCTCAAAGGTCCAGTGTGGGTGCACGTTTTCATTCTAATCAAACAGGAGCCACACCTGATCCCACTTATTTAATCAATTGAGCTTGGCTTTCAGTAGAATGGTTGGAATGAAAACCTGCATCCATACCGGCCCTTTCTGGATAAAATTGGACACCTCTGCCCTAAACCATAGGTGGATTAGGAGTGTTCTGCATCCCCTAGGCTTGTGGTTCAAAAACTGGGATCTGTGAAGCATATCAATGGAATCTACAACTTATTAAAAATATGTTACAGTAGTAGTGAATAAATTTTTTTTAATGCACATGATAGACTGTCAGAGTTTTTATAGGATCCCAGAGGATTCCTGGCAGCAAAATGTTTAAGAAAGCAGCCAGCGATCCTAGCACTTCCTCCTTTGGAGTTTTGACATCTTTCATTCTCAAAATTCCATAATGCATTAAGTCAGCATCTGAGCAAATTGCCCTAGCTGGTACAGAACACCCATAATGCACTACGCTGGTGGTAGGGATTAGTGAATTACAAGATCAGACACAATGTATGTGTTAAAGTGGGTCAGGATCACTTCCTGTCTGTTCTTTACTCATAAGAACATAGCTTGTGAATTTTTGTAAGTCATTTTGGTGCTTGGCACATACAGTTATAAACTAGGGCTGCTCTTTGATTGTCGTTGTAGCCTTTATTTCAGAGTTTGAATTGCTGAACGGTTGCAGTGTATGTTTCCGTGAAATTTCTGTTGCAGCCTCACGTCTCACCTCCATTTCCCTTTGCACCCATACAGACAAACATGGTTATAAAAGAGGGCCGTTATCGCATTGATTTGGACGTGCTCCTGTTTCCATGGAGGCTGACCTACAAGGCTCCAGGGCCGGGCCACGTTCCCAAAGGCTCTTTTGGGAAAGTCCACTTGGCACAAGACATTGAAACACGCAAGCGGATGGCATGTAAACGGGTAAGTACCTGCAGTGCCAGGAATTTGTTTGCTGTCTGCCAAAGTTTTGCTTTTTCCCTCCCCTTAGTTTAATGTCTTCCAGGCAAAGACACAGTCTTTTTTTTTTCCTGTCAGAAATAAGACAACGTTTTCCCATCAGCTCATTACTGTACATCCTGTTTGGCTGCAGCTTTAAATAGTTGTGAAGGAGTAGAAAAAGTAGTGATGTGTCAGTGTGCCTCTTTTCACATTGATTCTGTTTCTAGGAGTCTATTAGTAGATACAAAGCTGTTACATGGTTATAACTGTAGGTAATTTTAGTTACATAAAAGTCCTTAGACACATTCTTCTAGAGATCATGTGTGCCCTCATGCGACAATCACAAGGACCACGAGGGCATGAGGAACAGAAAGGCAATCTGCTGTAACTATAGATGTTGTTGCAATTAAAGAATCTTTTCTTAAGAGGAAGAGAATGTGACAGGAAAGGACCTGATTTGCCTATAAGGCTCTTTGGTGGGTTTTTTTTTTTTTTTGTTCTTGTTAAACCTACAGTTGCTGAAACTAGAAACCTGACAGAAACTTGCTCAAACAGACATTCTACAGATGGCATTCAAGCCTGACCGCTACACTATATAATTTTCAAATAGAAATCTGCATAAGGATCATAGATTAAATAAACAGCAGGAATGTACAATTTAGTGTTTAAATTTTATACAGATTTATGTGTTAGAAATTGTTCAGACCTAGAAATCTTTCTCATCAATGTGACACTCAGTTCACGGCTTGAAGACTGCTCATATCTCAGATAAACTTCCTGTTAGTTCTTCACGTGCACTCTGGGAGTCCCCTTGTCTAAGACCACAAGTGATTCTCCACACTTCCCAGCACTGTATTAACCTACAGCAACAAACATGACCATTTTGCATGCATCGTGTAAATTTCAAGCTTGGTAGTTTTTCGAACCCAATTATGCATTTAACCTAATAATAATATATAGGTTCTTGTTTATTTAAGCTTTTTCTTATCCCCATAATCATGCACAGATCCCTTTGGAGCACTTCAAGCCAGCAGATGTAGAGATCCAAGCCCGGTTCCGTCATGAGAACATCGCTGAACTGTACGGGGCTCTGCTGTGGGAGCAGGGTGTGTATCTCTTCATGGAGGCCGGAGAAGGTGGCTCAATTCTGGAGAAGCTGGAGAGCTGCGGTCCAATGAGAGAGTTTGAGATCATTTGGGTCACGCAGCAGGTTCTGCGCGGACTGGAGTATCTGCACTCGCACAATATCATACACCACGACATTAAACGTGAGTCTAATGCACTTGCATTCCTGATTTGATATTTAAATGATAGATCTTAAAAGGAATTAGTAAGCAAAGTCATATAGAGGATTTTAAAGAAAAATGGTGCATTTCCTTGAGGTTCTAGTTCACCTCATAATGTCTAAGATGTATTTTCCTAGTTAGGTGGTCTTTCACTGCAGTGAATCAACAAACCAGTAGGTGAAATGGGAAGCTACTAGTATTTTTCAGAGGGGTTGCAGGAAAACAGACTAGCTATTGAAAACGTTATTTTTTCATTATTGAAAACGAAAAATGTTTTTCAGCTACAAATTTGACGCCATGTCTCTTTGGCTTTGACCATCTTTTGTAAGTCAGTGCAGGTGGACAGAAAAAATGTTTGTAAGGCATGATTTAAGTCTAAAAGTCTGTTGTTGTTGGTCGTTGGAAATGCATTGCATAGCCATGTTCTCTTCTCTAGACATACAGAGTCCTTGAATAAGTGACACTGTGAATGGTGCATTGTACCAACACAGACAGTCAACTTCAGTTCATATTTACAGCACTGTCACTGTAAGATGTTCTGCTTCTGCACCAGCGGGTTCAGTCTCTCTTCCTTTCTGGCATTCTCACCTTCTTTACATTCCTTTAAACTGTAAATGAAACGCATGCTCATATTAGCCGACTGGCTTTAGTTACAGGCTAAAGTAACACAAAAACCCGTTGTGGTTTAGAGTTCAGGCTTGGCTTGTACCTTACTACTACTAGTGTATGCAAAAATACTTTCTAAGCAATACTGCAGAGGTGAACAATCATAAAGCAGTTACTGAAGCATGAGGAAACATATACATATAATAACGTATTAAAAAACAATGCATAACTTTATGTAAGGTAGCTTTTATAGGTTTGAACTATTTGGGAAATGTTTCCTATCACAATTCTGACTCAGTATTTTTCCCTAGAACAGTGCATTTTTATTATTGGAGCATTCTGCATGACTGTTTACTTCTTATCAGAAAAAATTGTTATTAAAGCAGGATATGCATACCTAAGAAACCTCTCAGATTATTTCAGGTAAATCAGATTACACACCTGTTTGGTAAAGGCCAGGCAGCAAATCAGCAGGAACTGGAATCTAGGCCAGTGTTAGGAGGAAGCGGTGCTGTGTTTTCTTAGTGTTTTATTATTCTCTGTAGTTTACCTTTTAAACAGCCTGGAACCACAGCCTAACTTCGTCATAGTAAAATAAGAGAGCTAAGGCCAGCAGCATTCCCTTTCCTTAAAGTCAGCCTTAATACCAGTGAAAACCAAGAACTAAAACTCATGACCTTTACACAGCTGGAAATTCCAGCTTGAGAGAGAGAGTCAGAGAAAGAGGGGAGAACAGCGTGCTGGAAAACAGGTACAGTGCTCTGTACTGTACTGTGCTGTATAGTCTTGGCTTTTTGCTGGACGATTTTTCTTCGAGATTCAACTTGTTATTCAGTCCCAGCAGCATAATAATAGAAAGGAAATGACTGCGTCTCTCACATTACAGTGAGTGACAGTGTCCAAGTCTCATGTCACCCATGTATCCTCATTATACTCATCTCTATCCTTCCCTCTTTCTCTCTCTCTTCCTCACTATAGCCAGTAACATTGTGCTGATGTCTGCCAAAGCTGTGCTGGTGGACTTTGGCCTAACAGTGCAGATGACGGAGGATGTGTACATTCCTAGAGACCTCAGAGGGACTGAGGTGAGTGTGTATGTGTGTTTTTACGTGTGGGTGAACAATTCACATTCAAATAAAAAAGGCACATATGATTCATTTCATGCTTGCGATCGCAAATGAGATATTTAAACCTGTTACAAGAAATGGGATTCAGCAGTTTTAGAGAAGCTCCCACATATACTGAGTACTTTTGTTTTTGGAGTACATGAATTAATAGACATCAAATTATTTATTTGTGTTTTGTAATAGCCATGTGAAGAAACTTCAAGGTTAATGTCTTTTTAAATAATCTTTCATTAGCAAACCGTTGCCGAGACCCCTATTGGCTTCACATGTCTTGTTTACTCCTATGTCTTGGTGGGAAACTCCCACACACACACACACACACACACAGTTTTGATCCTGCCTGGAAAGCCCAATGTGCAACAGACTCTGAAACTCCCCATCTGTTCCATCTGTTGTTAAATGCTTCAGTCATTTTCTGTGATAGATTTAGTAGGTTTAACACTGAGAGATGAGTTTACAATAGTGGAGGAGGCTCTTGTCTTCCTCATGCAATTGTGGTTCGTGTATTTCTTCCTGATTATCTGGAAAACACAAACTCATATACACTTGTATAATCTGTTCAGCAGAAGGAAGTAATCATCTACAAAAATGTCCTGCTAAAACTCCAGTAGATTTACTGTTTAACATACAAAGTGTATGAGAAGCTGAATTAAATCTCTGATCATCTCTCTTCTTTCTTTCTTTTTGTATCTGTCCAGATGTACATGAGTCCGGAGCTGGTTTTGTGTAGAGGACACAGCACAAAGACAGACATCTACAGCCTGGGCACCACCATTATTCACATGCAGACTGGTAGCCCACCTTGGGTGAGGAGATACCCACGCTCTGCATACCCCTCATACCTCTACATAGTAAGTATATCACATACGATGGGTTTTAAATAGGGGCCAAAATGCACTAATACTGCAGATGTTAAATTTTTATACCACAGTGCTATTGAATTCTCAGTTCTGTTTGGTCAGAAGGTGTTGATTCATTTTCTTTAACAGTAGCTCTGACAGTATCTGACAGTTTACATGAAAGAGCTGGTTCTTATACGTTATCATTTCTTTGGTAACAGCTCATTCATAGGGACTTGATGGGACTTGCATGGGACTTCCTTTTGAGTCTGGGTCCTCATAGGGTTTCTACCTCATGGCATCTCATGAGTTATTTCCTTGTCACTGTTGCTCCTGTCTTATTCATTAGTGCTCAAAATCTACATCTGGATTTCTTTGAAGTTGCTTTGTTACAACATCTGGTGTTAAAGGCACTACACAAATAATTAAATAAATGGAATTTGTAATTAATTTCATATTTCTGCTTCACTGTATACAGTGTTTCCACCATCTACAGTTTTGAAATGATGGAAAAACTAGCTAAAATTAAGTAGAAAATCAGTACACTCCCACATCATAGTAAATCATCAACCAATGAATAACTACACACATGATTAAAAGTGTGAATCTGACTGTGTACAGTATATGTATGTCAGGCGCACACATTTCTGTGACTGTATGGAAGCAGTTTCCAGAATGTGGTCAGATAAGCCTCCTTCATATTAAAACCACGTAGCACAACCCGAAAATGCCCTGTTGGTGGAGGTTATGATTTTTTTTTTTTTTTTTTAACCTCCTACACTCTACTTGCAGTGCTGCAAATCTGATTCAGTTTCTTTCAGTTGATTGTTGTTCCTCTTTAGTTCACTCAGTATCACTGGGTCATTTGTATTTCTGCATTAGGACTACTTCTCCTTTCCATGACCTAGTTGCTCCTTTTTTTTTTTCTTCACTCTGAATATGCCTTTAGTGTAAAAGGTTATTACAGAAACCTTTCATAGTTAAAGCCTTGCCTTTTTCACTTTGCTGTTTCAGTCACTGGGCAGTAATTTGGAGGAAATGTTATATATGAAGTTGGACATCCTGTGCTAAGTTTCCTTAATCAAAATGAGTTCTGTTGAAAACTGAATCTTACTCACTGTTGGAAACATCACAGAAGAGCTGTAGTTACTTTAGGGTTTAGGAGGTGCAGGATTCCTACTTCATAGTATCATTCGATGTATCTGTTGTTCTTTAGATTGATATAGAATATAGAAATATAGATTGATATAGAAATATAATGTTAATTCAGACCGTGAAATTGTAGCATAATATCACAATTCTGTGCTGTTATGATATTTAGCCATAAAGCTTTGACCCTAAATACAATCAAAGCAGATGCAACTTTTTTATTTTTCTATGCTTTTATGTATAATTTGGAATATAACTCCTCTAACTCAATTTTGCCAAAACACCAGAACCTTATAATTGTCTTGAAATATAACCTCTGGCAGTAGCATATGGGCTGTATTTGGGTATGGCAAAACTTATTTAGCATCACACTTTAGCAGTGAAAATATATATTTTTTTTTTATCCTCCCTAGTTTACAATTTAACTTCATCATGGAGCTTGGCCCAGTATCCTGTCATTAAACTATTGTCGCGACTGTAATCAGACAAACATCAATGCTGTTGGTTCTGTTTGTGGCTTTGGTGTAAAGGCATTTGACTGATCCTGATGTTTTGCTGCACTTTTGGTCACAGTCTTTCATGACTTGTGCTTGATCTGGGCACAAGAGTTGGGTGATATTACTTTACATAACGTTGTCCCATGATGTCATGAGTTGTTGTCACACCTGGCCACACATTGGGTTTCAGTGAACTGACGTTACTGGTGTACCCTGTTGTTACAGTATTAGGTTTTCAGTTCCAAAATATTCCTCTTTCTGTGGGCAGATGTCAGTGACTTGTATTATAATAAGCTCTGCAGCTGCAATCTTGTTTGCTTTCATAATTTTTTTAAATGTACTTATGTCTCTTTGTCACTCTGTGCAGATCCATAAGCAGGCCCCTCCTCTGGAGGACATATCAGAGGACTGTAGTCCGGCTATGCGAGGCCTTCTGGAGCGAGCATTAGAGAGAGTCCCAACGCGGAGGAGCTCTGCCACAGAGCTCCTGCACGAGGAGGCCCTCCACCCTTCACGAGAAGACCAGCCTCGCTGCTGGAGTCTGGACTCTGCCCTTGGAGACAGTACACACCCACTCTTACGTCAACACAGTCAAATGACTGACAGCACACAAGGTAAACACACAAAAACACGCACTTGCACATCCTGTCAGTCTAGTCATTTGCATTCCTTCACACTTTTCTTGTTATTTTAGACTCCTCGTCACTGTACACTGAAGATTCTGGCCCGTTTAAAAGAAAAGGTTCCCTCTACATAGACCTCGGCGCTCTGGCTGGCTACTACAACTTTGTCCGGGGGCCACCAACTGCAGAGTATGGCTAGAGGAATCCTGAGGTTGTTTTGAGTGTACACTTAACTTGTGTTTCTGGGACTTGTGTGACATGTATAAGGTACGAAAGTCCTGTAGATACAGTATATATGGACTGTACATACATATGGAACCTGGTGTTTCATCATCATTGGCAATTCAGTCACCTCAAGTACCAGTTAAAAAGGTTGATTTGCTTAATGCTGGGCTGGGAATGACATATGATCATTCAGTCCAAAGTTTGGTATGGACACCTGAACAAGATGACTAATAGCAGTGTCAGTAGAGTTGTAACTTTCATGCTTGCATATCATTAGTGTTGTTAATGATAAAAAGGCAAAAGAGCAAATCATGGTCTCACTTTGGGAATTGTGTACAAAGCATCTTCAAAAAAAAACAAAAAAAAACAGTGATTAGTTGTAGCTCATTGGTGTATACAAGAAAATGGTCCCTAAAGTATGTAAAGCACTATAAAGGTGAAAAGTGTAATAGTGCTCAGATGTGCATGTAAGTGGATTGATAAGATACTGATTAACAGTAGGGGGGGAAATCCTGATTTAACACATTCTCAAGACTACTCAGTCTCATGGTGTAATTCCATGAAATTGTATGTAAAACAATTACTTTGGCACTCCACAAAATCTTTTGTAGAGTAGAAGACAGAAAAATATGGTAAAAAATGGTATGTTTTATAGTTGAAGGACAATTGAGACATAATCCTCCAGGTTCAGTAGGTCAACTATACACACACTTTCAATAGGATATGCTGGATCAAATCCTTTGTTTGTGTACTGAAGTTTTTCCAGTCTTATTTACAAAAGGGCCGGTGTGGCTACAGGTTTTTATACCAGCCAATTTGGAGCTATGTCTGATCAGTGCATTTATTACAATTATTAAGTGTGGAATCCTGTTTGCTTGGAATGAAACTATAGCTATACCAGCCCTTTGTGGATAAGATTGGACACCCTTGGTTTACTGTATGTGCTTTATGTGTATTGATCTGTTTACTGGACACAATGTAATCATTATAATACAGCACAGGGCATTACAGAATTTAGCATTATATATTTCTTGAAGTTATTTGCTTGATGGGACGCTGGATGTTTGCCCACATATTTGTATTTTCAGTACTATTTTCATTTTCAGATGTTCCTGGAAAATGTTAAGTTGTTGTTCCTGTGGAATGTGTGTTTGTTGGGTACTTGCAGTGCAAACGGTCACAATGTGTCATGTGCTTTAGACAAGAATTACGACACAGCTGTAGTGTGGCACGTACAAAATTCTTTAGTAGTTTTGCAGCCTCATTTAATCATACACATAAATGTTCTATATATGCACTATACTGCCAGTAAAACGTTTCTGATAGGGTATTTTTGTTTTTCATTATTTACTTTGGTGTGAGTTGTTTTCTACACCATGAGTCTGGTATGAATGTGCACTGTGTTTAGATTCCGCAAAGTACATCGATTATGAATTTGTCAATACGTTTTATTGAGATGAATATTGTTTTTGTTTATATTTTTGTAAGTGTTTATGAGGCTAATAAAGTTTTAAATTGAACATCTACCTTGTGGTATTAAGCAGTTCTGTTTCAGGTAAAAACAGTAATTTCATTAGAGCATTCACATCCTGAGAAGGTTCAGTGGAAAATGTCAGTTCTGCAGAAACATCCAGTCAGTCAATTCTGGAAAGCACACAGACCTGTACAGTTTACAAAACCACAAAATGTTCTTATCAAGGACAAGGTTCTGCCAGTCAGCTCTAGCAGAGGGACTTATTTGCAATACATTTATATGAAATGATACCCATGTATGAGAAGACAAGTTTCCCCATTGTAAAGTGAGTCAGCCAAACCATGTGTGACCTTCATTCTCTGGCTGCTGAGAATGTGCATCTCCCTTCTAATCTTTTGCTAATATTTGGTTTATAGATGTACTGTATTTGCTGCATCTATACTTCAAGCTTGCACATGTGTACTGATAAGAGTATGCTTGCTTTTATAGTGTTGTCCTTTTAGTTCCACACAAATGCATTGATAGTTGCAGTCCAAAGATTCAGTCCCTCTTTCACGTCTCATCGGACCAGGTGAAGATTTCACCAGACAAGAACGGAAACTACAAGAAACTATGAACATTTTATATATATATATATATATATATATATATATATATATATATACACACACATT
>JANDJT010000032.1:10757174-10769608 GCA_024331685.1 Stegophilus panzeri
TGAAGCTATGAGTATGAGTTGGAGGCTATTTTGCTATAGAAAAAACACTCCATTGTCCAGTTTTCTCGCTGGATGACATTGTGACCCACTGTGGCAGTTCTTGATGCAGCAGCACTGCCCTACCGTGGCGACGTTTTCCAGAATCACGACAGAAAATGAAAACACAGTCTCCAACTCATAGCTCCAACTCACAGGATGGCGCCCCTGAACCAAACATCCAACACGGTGTGACGTGAACTAGCTGGCTAACTGCTATCCATACAACTTACAAGCTTGTCCTCCTCAGGCTTTTCTACTCCTATATTGAGCAGCTGAAAGGAAATGTTGTAAATCAAATTATCTGACTGACCTAAGCTATTACCAAACAATTCTCTCCACTTTTTCCCATAGCACCTCTACTGCCAAAGCCATATACTACCAGGAGAAGATTGGCAGCTCTCCCAACACTCGTACTCTCTTCACAACCTTTTCTTCTCTTCTCTGTCCCCCTCCTCCTGCTTCCCCTACCTGTCTCACTGCAGACCACTTCGCCCCTTTCTTTTCCAACAAGGCTACATCAATCAGGAACCAGTTCTCCACCCCAGACACCCAGAGACAGGCTCATACTTCATGTAACTCTAAACTGTCCTCCTTCTTCCCTCTCTCAGAGACTGATGTCTCAAAACTCCTCCTATCTAGCTGTCTGACAACCTGTCCGCTAGACCCTATACCTTCTCACCTTCTAGAGTCACACAAAACAACCTCCTGGACAGCAAGCAGTCTGGCTTCAAAAGCAGCCACTCCACGGAGACTGCAATACTTTCCGTCACTGAAGCCTTACGACTAGCAAGATCAACCTCTAGATCATCTGTCCTCATCCTACACAACCTCTCTGCTGCCACACTGTGAATCATCAGATCCTCCTGTCAACTCTTTCGAGCCTAGGCATCACCAGGTGGAATCCTATCTCTCAGACAGATCCTTCAAGGCATTGTGGAGGGGAGGAATTTCTGAAACTCAGCAACTCACAACTGAAGTTCTCCATGGATCAGTTCTGGGTCCACTGCTCTTTTCTATTTATACTACATCTCTGGGACAGGTGATTGAGTCTCATGGCTTCTCATATCACTGCTATGGTAATGACACCCAGCTCTATTTGTCCTTCCAGCCTGATGATCCATCCGTCTCAGCACGCATCTCCGCCTGCCTGTCTGATATCTCAAACTGGAGGGAATGCTACCTTAAGCTCAACTTGGCAAAAACTGAGCTTCTCATCAACCCTTCCTGCCCCTCAATCAATCACAACCTCACCGTACAGCTTGGCTCGACCACACTCAAGCCAACCAGGACAACCAGAAACCTTGGGGTGACTTTCAATGACAACTTGACCTTTACAGACCACATTTCAACAACTGCATGATCCTGTAGGTTCATTCTGTACAATATCAAGAAAATTAGACCTTATATCACTGAACAGGCTACACAGCTACTAGTCCAGGCTTTTGTTATTTCAAAACTGGACTATTGCAACGCACTACTCTCGGGCCTCCCAGCCAGCTCCATAAAAACCCTTCAGATGATCTAGAATGCAGCAGCATGCCTTGTCTTCAACCAGCCCAAAAGAACCCATATCACACCCCTCTTCATCTCCCTCCACAGGCCCGCATCAAATTCAAGGCCTTGGTGCTCACGTACAAGACCTTGTCTGGAACAACACCCTCCTACCTCAATACTCACCTTGAGGTTTAAACTCCCTCACGCAACCTACAATCAGTTAACAACCGAGGCCTGGTAGTGCCTACTCAGCGAGGCACAAGGTCCCTTTCCAGAACCTTCAAACTGACTGACCCTCAGTGGTGGAATGAACTTCCAACCTCAATCCGGACCATAGAATCTGTCACTATGTTCAAAAAAACAGCTAAAGACCCACCTCTTCCATGAACACTTAACTAACGCCTAACTTGCCCCTCCTCCCCTTATATATTTATAATAAAAAAAATAAAAAAAAACATTCTGCACTTACACTGGATCTTACACATCTACTCTGCACACTTTGCTTCTCTAGAACGCAATTAAGAATCTTGTATGGTAGCACTACTTATAATGCTTTGGATGAAAGCGTCTGCTAATATATCTATCTATCTATCTATCTATCTATCTATCTAAATATATTTTTTTAAATAAGATAAGGTATATTTAAGGTATTTATTCTAAAGCCTGAAACAATGTTTAAGAACTTTTTCAAGGGCAAAACAGTAAAGAATGAAACGAAAATCACACACAGAAAAAATCACTCAAAACATTTTTTTTCTCTTCTCAGCCTTCTCAGTTAGACATTGGCCTATCATTAATAAGTAAAAGTACATGAAGGTGATTAAGTGATAAATCAGTTTACTGGAGAAAAGCGTTCTAAATAGATATTGTACCTGCTTATTAATTAATTACCTCAAATATATTAATTTTGACGTCCAGCAGAGGGAAGTACAAGATGTTTTAACCCAAAGCAATGGTTCTCTATCTTTTATTGTCTCAGCTGTCATTCAAATTACAACTATTATTAGGTATTTTAGTTATTATCTAACAAATCAAGACATGAAAGGTAATAAAATGTGCAGCTCTTCAGATTACCATGACTGCAACTGAAAAATGCTTCTTCTTTATTTTAGAGTTAAAAAAAAAAGTTAAACAATCAGAAGTTAAACTCTTTGAAAGGAATAACCATGCAGCCAGCAGTGGGCAGTACAGGACAGGTTTTACCCAATCACTCTTCATTTGAGATCTACCTTCCCGCAGATTTAATCTCCAACCAAAATCTAAAACACCTGTTTAAATTGATCAGGAACTTCTTAAGGCAGTGATTAGATGGTCAGATGGGCATGATTATAGTTGGAGCTAAAGTCTCCAAGAACAGGGTTGGTGACCACTGATATATATATATATATAAATACTTTACAATATACGTATGATTCTTTACAGAAAAATAGAAATTCCAGAGATACATTTTTAATGTATAAATGTATCCCTAAAGAGCAAGCCAGTGGCGATGGTGGCAAGGAAAAAACCCCTGAGATGACATGAGGAAAGAAACCTTGATAGGAACCAGACACAAAGGGGAGCACATCCTCATCTGGGTGACACCAGATAGTGCAATTATAAATCATTTCCCTTCTATAACTGTATACTACTAAAAAGTGCAATTATGTAAATAGGAATGTATGAGCTTATGAGCAACTTATGATTATGAGTATTAGAGTCATTTCTGAATTCATTCTGATGTCAGTCATTTCTGAAGTCTATTGTGCTGAAGTTATTCAATTCAATTCAATTCCATTTTATTTGTATAGTGCTTTTTACAATGGTCATTGTCTCAAAGCAGCTTTACAGAAATATATAAACTCGAGATACAGATTTTAAATGTGTGAATTTATCCCAAGTTATCAATCGCTCAATGATGGAGACTCAAGTGCAAAACTGTTCATAGCAATTGTAGTCCTAAGGCTATAAAAGGAAGAGGGTCCACAGCCAATTTTTTGTGGTTTCTGTGTGTTACCATCCACAGTAATCTCACGGAGATATTTAGGCTGCCATCCTTTGCCGCAGGCTCTATACTAATATTATACAGTATACTATGATTTACTGTACTAATAACTGCGCCAAGGATGCATATTGCATAAGTTACATAAAAGAGTTTCTACTTAAGCTATCTTTAATGTCTTTATTTACTGTCTGGGAGACTGAGACACATTCAGCAGTATCTCATCCTTATGCTGCTCCTGACAAAGTAATATATTGTTTATTCCACATTGTTATCTGGACACTAATCTGCCTCAATCATTTTTCTTTTTTTTTTCTTTTTTTGCGTATGAGAGAATTTCCTTATGCACAGACAGTTAGCCTGTGGCATGGCACCACTGATGGTATTGTAAGCTACTATGTACAATAGCCCTTTTTTGATGAGCAGTTAGCCAGAGACACACAGTCTCCTAATCCCCAGACTGTACAAACAAGAGAGCCACCAGAATGCTGTTATTACTTTTCATAAGCAATATATGCTTTTTTTACTAAAAACAAAAACAAAAAAATAACCAAAACTAAGACGTCCAGACCTCGAAGTCCTGTTTGTCACTGATGATTGGACTGTGAAAGTCAGGGGTCTGCTCACTCATCACTTTCAAATATGCATCTGAATAGACATGATGTTTATGCCTGTCTTGCTAGATACTCAGTGTTTATTTTGTTACTTGACTGGCATTGTTGTGTTTGCTTTGGACTTTTATTATCCAACTTATTATAGGACTTCGAAGTACTTCTAAATGAAAGTGCCTGTCTGAATTTTAGAACTGGTCCTGTCATTTTGTCTCCAACTTTTGGAATTTGGTCTGTGAGCAACTGTCCTTTTTGTTCTATATTGCTTGAATTTAAGATATAATGAAGGATTTATCCTAGACCATCACAGCAGGGCACGTTTCTGCCCAGAGTCCAGACACAGGCTTTAATAAAGCAGAGCAGTGCACACTATGTTCATGTTCTGAATAAATGAATCATACTTCATATTATTATTTTCTTTGCCTCCAGCTAGAATGTTCTGGGCCTGGTCTGTCTCTCTCTCTCTCCCTCTCCCTCTCCCTCTCTCTCTCTGTGCGTGTGTGTGTGATGGCAAAAAGAGCCAGATTTGTCTCTAGGGCATCATCATGGCATCAGAGCTCTGCCCAGACGTGAGTAGTGCCAGTGCGGCTGGTACTGCCAAGCTGAGGAGAGGGTTATGGCCTAGTGTGTGTCATATCCTGACTCACTGAACTAACACACACTATGGGTAAAGTCAGCATATAGACAATGCCAGCATGCTGGTTGTGCCGTCGATACACACGCAAATCCACTTGTAGTCACAAATACACATGATGGCACGCACATCCCACACCTTAGTCTGAATCTACACTTTCATCTCTTTCCAAGAGTGAAATAAGGACTTGTTCTCTTGTTAAAAACACAAAGGTAAAGCCTGAAGGCATTTTAGATTCATACAGGGTGGGGTTTTTTTTTTTTTTTTGCTTGTTTGCTTGTTTGTTTGTGTTGGGGTTTTTAAAATGTGGGACATGCATGCAATTTTTTATTTTTTATTTTTTACTACTTGGCTGCAGTGAAATGGTGAACATTCACACCCACATTAACTGGTTCATTCTTAAATTATACTCCAAGCCATGAACTTGGTCATGTTGATAAAGTATGGCTGTGCTACACTAATTCTCAAGATCTGGTTTAAAAATGAAGAATTTGGGAAATCACAGACTCGGTCATTAAGTGTCATTACTCACTTAAATGCCTGATGATGCTTTTGTCATTTTTCATTCAAAGACAAATGACAGTCACAAATTTTTTGTTATTTTGGCACCAAAGCAAAAATTTCACAAGAGCACATAGGAAAATGGTAAAATCAACTTATGACAGTAGCACAAACAATGAGGCTGTAGATAAAATTTCATTACTGGTTGTACTTAGATATTAAGAAAATAAAAAAAATAACATTTTAAGGCATATTTCTCTTCATTAATGTTTCACACATTGCTTTCTTGTCTCAACTAATCCATATGTTGTGATTGGTGCCAATATCACATGGAGGTTTAGATACAAGACCGCTGTTGAGACTCATTAATGTCTCATAGACACCTCACCTTTTTTAAAGACAAAATGAGAAAAGGGACCTGTGGTATTCACAGGCATGCACAAATGACCACATGTACGCTGTTTGTGATGGGAGAAAATGTCTGGCATTAAAAAAAAACCAAAAAAAACCCCAGCACACTAAAAAGAGGAAATGAGGATATGAAAGAAAATTGAGGGATAGTTTACTTAAGGGCAGTGTTCATACGACATGCTACATGAAACCTACATCAACCCTTCCTGACAACTGACATAAACTACATAAACATATCTAAAGGTGTATTCCAACATATGTCAGCTGTAGTAAAAACTGCTTTTGTCGAGTGATGTCAAGCTGACATAACACTTCAATCAAGACACAGAATTCTGTTGAAAATATGACCCAGGGATTTGCCTTGACATTGCAGTGCAGTGGCATTTCCAGAGGATTTCATGAAGTGATTGCACTCACTTTAATCAAGTCAGAGAAAATGCGCATAACTCTTTAATTACAGGGTCATACAATTATTGCCATAAGCATTTATAAGCATGGGTGGATGGATGGATGGATGGATGGATGGATGGATGGATGGATATTATAAGCAGAAATATGAAACTCAGTATTAAGGGAAATATTAATTAAAAAAGTGTATTACGGTGTCATACAATATGACACTGCAGCAGTGTTATATAGTTTTGTTTCCACCAAGTACCATATACAGCAGAGCATCATTCTGAAGTGCTTACATCTGTTGATTTATTTATTTAACCCCACTTGACGAGCTATGTTACATTATTACTGTAATATGATTCTGATATCCTGGACGTACATTAAATCAGCTGTCATGAATTTCTAACACATGTCAGCACTGAACATGTCATAACACCTACCAATATCTGTCATTTGATGAAAGCAGTCTTAATGACAGATGACTTGGTTGTATAAGCCTTTATATATGTGTATGTAGCTTTATGTCAGATTTCATAAAGTACTTATGCAGGTGTCATGTAGTTGTATAAACATTGCTTTTAGGTAACGTGTAACCTTAAATTGTGTCTCAGCTCACATCATGTCTAATTTAACTAATCTTCATTTTTGTTGATTTAAATGACTGCTCCTTGATTCATTTCTACAATAATACTTTAATGCACATTAATGCGTTTTGAGCAGCTGAATCTAAGGAGTCGACATGGAAGTCATTTCATCCTTACAGCTGTGCTAGCTTTTCAGTTTTGCAGCCTGCCTGCCTCGAATTTAATTTATAGTGGGGCAGCAATGCCTTGGGTAGCACCTGGTTTTTGTAGATGGCCTGGACAAGGGTGTTTAAACAGCATGGAAAATCCAATTACATCAGCTTCTTCAGAAGAAAATACCTCATGAGGAAAAAGAAACAATGTCATTCAGCAGCAAACTTACTAAATACAAGAAGTGCTTGATGAATATCTGTACATGGTCAGTAAACCACGGAGACATTTGAGATGCCCTTTCCTCTGTGTTAAAACCTTTCTCTGTGTGTTTGACACAAGACAGAGCCATGGAGGTCTTTAGTAACACGATTTCACAGGCCACTACCTTTCCTCCACATGTATTGACATAAGATTTCCTGGCATTATAGGAGCTCAATCCATCCACTGACATTATTGCAGGCTTCAAAATCCTGAGAAATCCCTGAGAAATGGGATATTCTCAATGTCAGCCACTACTCTCCCTCTCTCATTCACACACATACACATACAGTACACACATACACACACCCAGGCTCACAAAGGTCTCTTTCTGTGACAGGCCAGAGTTGGGGTCTGATGTTTAATAATTGAGGTATTTTAATGCAGTCTCCGCTGACACTGCAGTAAGTTAATGACAGGACGCGAAGTCTACCAGCTGAATTCCACAGGTATTGAGTTACAAAGAGCTGCCCTGAGCCGTGTTTATGTTCTTTTATTTGGGGTTTCTCCCAGCAGAAGTGACGTCTCACAGCCTGGACAAACTCCCGTCTGATCATCCTGACTGGACATGTGTATCTGAGCTGTTAGACATGAAGACTGAGGTGATTAGGGTGGCATGCACAAACTAAGCTGCTGCATGGGGGATTCAGTGACACGTCAATGACAACATTCAGTCACGTTGTTGTGAAAGATTGTAACCTTTATCCTTACACTACCAATGCAACTAAGCTACATACAATAAACATCTATTTACGCAAAGAAAGGCAAAATATTAAATATGATTATAGTTTAACATTACCTGCACTGATGTAGGTCTTAAGGTTTTAACTAAACAGGGAGTTATTTCTGTTCTGTAGACACTGACTTAACAGGTCAATAAAACAATAAAACAATAAAGTTAAATTGCACACAGTTATTTCTATTTTTAATTGTAAAAAACATTTTTTTTCTATTTATTTTTCTATTGATAAAACACATACCTATACAATAACCATATTACAACAATACTAACAACAATATACAGGGTGTCCCAAATGTCTTCATACATAGGGTAAATGAACAATTTTTAGCAAATTGTCTTCCAAGATTTTTCATACTTAGTTTATATTTTATATATATATATATATATATATATATATATTCAGATAGCCTTTAAGAACGTCTTTGACAGAAGAAGAACGTATTGAAATCATTCTCATGGCGGGATCAGGAAGAATGTCGCAAGGTTGTGATGGACTTTAACAGGAAACACTGCAAGCACATCACACACAACACTGTTGATAAACTTATTAACAAATTCAAAAAGACTGGAAGTGTTGCGGACCGACCGAGAAGTGGACGTCCACCAACATCCACTGACGAAGACACAACCGACGTGGTGCTGGAAAACATAGTCCCCTGTGTATGGAGACTTTGGAAAACCGTGTAAAACCACCTGCAGGAGGTTGACATTAAAACAAACTGTATATTAACCAGCCATTTCCCAAAAGTGCAAATTTAAATTTAAATAAACAGTAACATTTTATTTAAGGTTAGTGTTTATAAAGCTACATGGTCCCTACATAAGCTGTTCGGACTGCACGGCAAACCTATATTAATTTTTTTTTTTTACGTATTCCACTAGAAGCCAACCTGCTTTTGTTAATTTATCATGACTTTTAATCTAGGTGAGGAACGCGTCAACTTCACATCAAAAGTGATGTCTTTGACAGCAGGTGGCTGTTTGAATAGTCTTCATAAAACGTTTGTCTGTTGTCAAGAAAGGCTTGTGTGGGTGGTCTTATGAACCTGGCCCTTAAATGTTCCCCATGTAACATATGAAACATTCTCATTCAGATATTTGTGCTGTGTGATTCTGACACTAATTTGTTAATTGATGCTGTATTTCTGTTATTCCTGCAGTAGTGTGCACAGCTACAATAGAGATTAATAGGAGAATAAAGTCTAACATAATGGATAACAGTCCGGTTTTGCTGTCAGAAGATCAAAAGCTTCTTTTCTCACTCATAATTCTCCAGTGATTTGTAAATTCATATTCTCAATAGGGGGCATGGTCAGCATCCCACTCGACTAGTTAGTGAGCCACAAAATATCACAGACAGTGGTTTTGATTGAGGACAGTGATATTATTACCTGTTTGAGTAGAGCATACAGATGATTAGCTGAGAGATCTGGACAGACTAAAGAACTAAAGTTCTGCTGCGTTGCTCTCTTTATGTGAAAATGAAACAAGAGCTAATTCCCGCTGGTGCCTCTATCTGTCTGCAAGCAGGTGAATGGCATTGTAGGTAATGCAAGAAACCATTAGCCAAAGTGTAAATAGACCAACATGTCAATGAAATAACCAAAATCGTTAACTTTTTTATTCTAAAATAAATCAGGGACATGACTGAATATGACATGATGCATTCAGGGTGGATTTTTCCTTTGTCTAGCCAAATAAAAGTAATATAATATAATATAATATAATATAATATAATATAATATAATATATATTTCTGATAGGTGTAAAGGTGGGGCTGTATTACTGTAAAATCTTTCTGTAATATAATCATGTAATAAAACTGTTATAAGTATCCTACCTTGGGATCACATTCTTGGCTGACATCTAAAGTTTGGCTGCTGTTGTAGAGACCTTTAACTTTATTCATTCCTTATATGTACAATTCAATATTATATGAGAAATTCGATTTAGATCTTATTTTATTTCAACGATTGTATGATATAAGCTAGATGACAGCTCAAATTACTGCTTTTAATATGATCGAGCACAAATAGAAAAAAAAAAAACACACTCATCTGTTTTTCCAGAAGCGTAGGGTTGAGATCATTCTTGAGCTCATATGAACTGTTGGAGTGTTAAAGTCATACACACTCTCTCATACACTCTCAGACTTTGTTTCTTTTATGTCATGGCTAAACAGTTTTAACTTTGGCCTTTGTGAAAGTGCCTGCATATCAATAGTGTGGATGGTAATATATATAAAATGACATATTTTGGTGACAAGCCAATAACAGTAAATTAACAATAAAGCTATACTTACCAGTGGGTGGTTGTTGTTTTTTGAAGTTTAAATAAAAGGTAAAACTTTACTTGACCTATATATATGTATTTCATGACATTATGCATATCATTAAAGTGGACAATAAAATAATCATAAATAAGAATCATAAAGCAAAACAGAACAGGCAATGAAGGGAAAAGGGTCAAGTCTGATGAAGTGAAGAGTGACAAAGATTAACAGCACAAGTAAGAGTAACCTTTAACCTTTCTTTCAGGTTCTGCTGCATCTGTCTGTTAGTGTGAGATGCTGGTACGTTTCTCTCCAACATGTCTGTCCAGAAATATTTGTTCATCTTAACGTATAGAACGGTCATTAAGTCCTTAATGGCAGCTGATTGATACCCCCATCCCCCACTCCCCACACACACACACGCACACACGCACACACACACACATGCACAAGCACACACAAGAACGCAAACAGTGGAATGTGTATAGATGACAAATGGTGCCCACTCTCCAAACACACACACACACACACACACACACACACACACACGACTTCTGCTTAACGTCTCTTGTCCAACGTGCTTCTGTTTTTTCACAGGGGCATGAGAAAGAAACTCTGTCATGTTTAAGCGTGCAGTGACAAGGTTAATCATACAGCTTAACCATTCTATAGGGGAAAATGTAAATGTGAGATCATATTACAGTTTTAGTGAAACTTTATTTGCTCTGCCTTTTACACTGTTTTTACTTTATATTGCACTGTGCAGCTTAAGTGCAGCTCATGCAGATTATGTATGAAAATTGACTCAGATATATACATTTTGAAGAATAATAAGCATTAGTGCATTAAAAAGTGTCCTCTACACAGTTCACACTGTGGTGGATGTGTGTCAGCACTAATCAAGCCCACAGTAGCGGCTGACTTTAGGCCGTCTAAACTAAAGGAACAGAAGCTGTGAGGTACTTTATGTGAAATGGAGCACATAGACTAATTAAGTCAAGATGGCCTACAACCCACTCACTCCCTCAAAGCCCTGGCCCCTTCTCAACCCTCTTATCGAGCCATCGGATATTGCTGAAGTTATTTTTCTCTTTTTAATGAAACACACCATGAAAAGTCCCTCTGTCATTTAAGGGTGGGGAGAGGGGAGTGGAATGTGTGTGTGTGTGTGTGTGTGTGTGTGTGTGTGTGTGTGTGTGTGTGTTGCTGCACGGGAAATCATAGCGTGCATATGTGCTTTGGGGGAGTCCATCAGTCTGGGCGCTAGAGGGGTCTGGGATGTCTCCTTCCTGCTCACTTCCTTATCGTTCTGGCGATCCTGAATCTATGACTCTCTGGTGTCTGCCTCCACTCCCTAGACACATGCAACCAAAAACAACTCACACACATATAAGATGGGATGCAGGAAGATTTTCCTTCATCTCAGGGTGGTCTGATTGTCTCCTAAGAGCCTTAAAATAATTTGTGTATGTGTGTGTCTTAGTGGCAGCATGTGTGTAGTTCAGATTGTCTAGTCAAAAGATTGGTCTGCATGTGTGAATGTGTGTGAGGTTTATGCTTGAAATTTGTTTAAAAAAAAAAAATAACAACAAAAAAATTCACGTCTTTCCATTTTTATTTAAAATATTTTGAAATTTAATGTTAAAATATTGTAAAAAAAAATATTTTTTAACACTTCTCCAGGTGTCCCAAGTGGTGCTTCATGAAGCAAGTTTGAACACCTTTTACACATTCCACTTGGGCTATTTCATAATATTGATGTCTTCAGTTTTATTCTACAGTGCTGAAAATAGTAAAGGAAACCCGTCTATGATGTGTCTCATTCTTTTTCCTGACGCTGAATGTGTGCGTTAAAGCACTTTGGAGGGCCCCAACAGCAGCAAGCTGCTCATTTGTTTTAAGAGCCATTACTCTGACAGGCTGTTTACTGAGAGAGGCAGATTAGAGCAGAACTCCATACTGCTGCTGATCCCCAATCTGTCCTATACAAACACCAGTCATACCAGTTTCAGCCTGCAGTTATTAATGCTCTCACAATTTTCTTTCGGAGTCTCCTACCCATGCTGAAATTGACGAGACGTCTCATCCCTCACAACATTAAGTTTTCATGCTTTTAAAGTCCATCCTAGTCACAGTCTCTTGTATTAAGGGGGCGTTTTGGTTTTAGGGAGCAATTTGATTCAAAATCAGAACTTTTGTACACTTCACAATGCACAGTTTCACAATATACATATCACAATACACTGTAACCTGATCTTTCTCAAGGCTTACCTGTGGTGTATTGTGAAAATGTCATACTCCCTCCATCTCTTTTTTTCTTTGACTCGTCTAGTTCTGTATCTTGGGTGAAGGTCTTAT
>JANDJT010000032.1:10776174-10790535 GCA_024331685.1 Stegophilus panzeri
TATCACATCTGTTGCATCTGATTAATCTTTGAAATGAAAAATTCATTTTAAAAAATGCTCTACAACATTTTTCTTTCAAATAATTGCCTGACGACTATGCCAACCTCTCGTACACTTCCATTTTAAGTGAGTTTTGAGTAAACAAGCCTTGTTTTCTTTTTTCAGTACAGGTAAATGTGTCAAAAAAGGTGTCCATGGTAATCATTCATACATTACAGATATGGTGGATAGAGATTAGGTTGAAAAACACTGGAGTTTTCCCTTTTGTTTTTTTAATAAGAAGTTATTCTACTTTTTTATTAAATTGTTTGTGTACAACAGTATTACTCAGCCAACAGGTACTCTTTAAATGATCATAGTCTTAAGCTTCCATTACAAATTACTTTCACACACATTACATTTCATCCTGTTGTGGTTTGTTATACTCCCTGTATCACATATTATGCATATCATAATTTATGCATACTGTTATACTCCCTGTATCATATATTATGCATATCATAATCTTTCTTCTTTCTACACATAAAAATTAAACCTTTAAATCAAAACCTACTTATCGTATAATGCCCAGTCAACAGAAAGATTCAATTAAACAACCCACGAGTTTCAGTACTGTTTGGACAGCAGATGAATGTGAAGAATAAACAGGTTACGTTTCTCAATACTACTGCAGCTAAAAGCCCAATAAAAGTAAATTGCAGAGCAATAACCGTCATTGTTTAAGTGCTGCATGAGCAAACGCTTGGGGATAGTTTGCATATATTTACTTTCTGTTGAAATTGCACATGCCCTCTGTGGACATGTCTGTACAGGGTGTGTCATATGCATGTCCAGGAAGAGTTTGTTAATAAAATGGTCTAAAAGGTTTTTTAAGGAGTGCATGGGAGTGAGTCTGTGTCTTTGTTTAAACATCTTTGTGTGTGGTTTGTAATAAACCTTTGGTAATTTTGTGTTGTGTTTGAGTGACTGTTTGCCCTTGGGCCTCTAAAAACAATCCTGCGTAAGTCTCCTGTGTGTGTACCCTTATGAATATGTCTTTGTGCTTTCGTCCACACCAAGTAAAGCTTCTGCTCAAAACGCAGCCGCATTTACAAAAAAATTGAGCAGTATCTCCGCTGTTGGGCCCTAAAACAAGACTCTTAACTACTCAGTTGTAGCTAAAGGCTTTGGAGAAAAGCCTCAGCCAAATGAGTAAAAATGTAGATGTGATAGATTTACATAAAGTGTTTTAAAGTAATTATTTATATAATTATCCATTAATTTATTTGGCACTGGTTCCATGTTCTCCTTGCTCAAGTAATCTTAGTAATTTTTAATTCAAGAGTTCTGTGTACACATTTACATTTTTACTCATTTGGTTGATGGTTTTATTTAAAGCAACTTTGGCTACAACTGAGTAGTCGAGGGGTTAAGGGTCTTGCTCGATGGGACCCTCTGAGACCCTTCTATCCACCAGTGAGCCGCCAATATACACTGAAACAAATCTGCCGTATTTCAATTCTGTGTAGTGTGAAACTAAACCAAAATAAATATAAATTTTGCTCTGATTTGGATTTGGAAAATGGACTAAAAGGTGTTAAAGTACCTTATTAATATTTACAGCAATGCTGTCACAACGTCAGAGCAATGTATATTTATTTCTGACCCATAAGTAGAGTTCATTTCATTTTACAAGATGTCAATGTCATGACACTGTAATGACAGAGTTATGTATATTTATTATAACCCTATACTGGAGTGAGTGTTTTTTTAATTTATTTTTTACAGTTATGTGACATATAGAAGTAAACTCAGCAATGATCATGATGTTCTAACGTGCAGCATGGAAAGTGTCAAAATCCAACCTTATGTCATAAAGATTTGTTACTTGAATGTGTTATGTCATTTTGATATCAAAATTGAGCAAATAAGCATTTAATGATTATAAATAAATGATTATGTACCTTCATGTCATTTATTTATGTCAGTGGCTTTATGTAGGTTTTATATAGCACTATGAAAGCCCAGTAAGTGATACTAGTAGACCATTATGAGAAAGGAAATTAAGTGGGAAAAGTTTGCTAAAAAGATAATAGAAGTCACAGAAGGGACGCTAAATCAAAATCCACAGTATTTTCTGTTCAACTGTTCAAGTGTTTTTTACCCACCACACCAAAGACAGACATCAGCAGTTAATGTAGGAAGGAGACAGCAGGTCTCCTTAAACTCCATACTGCTTTAAACTCAATGTGTTATCATCTGCACTTACCTCGTCTAGCCTGTTGGTGGCATTACCAAACTTCTTTGCACTACACAATTAATAAGTAGCAGGCAGCATGTGTATTATGTGTATTCTTAAAGGGATTACATTCTCACATCACCTCTTTCCATCTGGTCTGTGCTAATCAATCCCCTTCTAACTAGGTTTATGAATACCTGCTGATCTGTGTCAGCATAGAGATCTTATTAAAGCAGGATAACCGTTCACGCCTCATAAATCCTGTTTATATGTAAACCTGCACAACCTGAGTATCTGAGATGTATCACACCTCATAAATGTATGAAAACACAGAGGGCATCTGAGAGGTGCAGGATGAATAAGGTGAAGTGAGGATTGCCCCCAGTGGAGAACAGAAAGAACGAGAAGCTGCAGGTAAACCAAGATACCTGCTGAAACGTCGGATAAAATATTGTCATCCAAATAACTCTCTCCTGGTTTCTCTTTCTCTCTCTTTCTGTCTTTCTTTCTCTGTGTCTGTGTCTGGTATCAAAGCAGCGTTGCTCAGGTTAAGCAGCCGCTCCTTTGATCCCAGCCTGTCAGGACCCCAGGGGCCTCAAACGGCCCTTTTATCTGCCCAACTACAGGAGCCTTTCACAGAGGAGGACAATAATGCGATTAACTATAATGCTCAGCAGAGTAAAAGAAAGAGAGAGAAAAAGAGATCTATAGAGGCATCAAGTGTAGCAATAATAGTGCAACTTTAACAGAATCACACTGTTGTGACCTTTTACAGTATATACAGTCATTTATACTGTAGTTGCCACTAAAGTTAGAACAAACTATATAGAGACTGTCTTTGGTCTAAAACTAAGGAATATTTAATTATCTGAACCTATAAACTTTATACAAAGATTGGCTGCATTTATTAGGCAGTAATATTAGCAGTACATGTTTTGGCGTGACTTAATTCCACATTCACATTACGTGAGAGATTTTGGGATGATGGGAAAACCTTTTATTATTCCAACCTGAACGTGTTACTGCACTGACATTTTATTTATTTAGCAGCTAGCATTCATTTATAACTGTGTTCACTTGAAAGATTATTATCTCTTTTCCTAATCTTACTACACTATAACATTTTATCAGTTCCCGTTCTTTAAAGACTAATATGTAACACCTGTTGTTTGTTTGTTTTGTTGCTTGCTTGCTTGATTGGTTGATTACTCAGAGAAATCAGGTCCAAGGCACACAAAATTCTTCAAATGACTTGAAATTAGTACTCAGAGATTGAAATAAATCATTTTCCTATTGCTAAATCAGTCATTTCCTTTTTATTAATCATCAAATCAGAAGTAAAATTGAATGAAACTCTAACCTGACAAGTTGTAGGAGTGTTTCAGTTAGATGATTAAGACTTAGACACTGGTTCCAGATATCGCAGGTAAATCACTTCCTTCCTGTATCAGCCTGCATCCAGATTTCTCATAAATAACTCCCACATACCATCATAATATGTGAAGATAGAAAGATTATAGATGGATAGGAAAAGGCAGAGGTGAAGATATAGGCCTAAATAGCAAAAGAGCCGACAGGTTTAGACCTGACCTGTGATAACTAGCATGGCCTCCTTCCAAACTGCTGATTTAGCAGGACATCCTGTGCTAATTTAAAACATTACAACTCTACGTGCTAATGAGAAACATTCAGTGATGCAGCACATCTTGCACACTGTTTAAAGTAACTGCGAAGGTGGAACAGTTGTTACATATATCCTGTCTCCTACCCTGACACAACTATGTCTGTTTCATTCCATCTCATTTACCAGTTTCTCCAGAATCTCCAGTTTTCAGTCAGAATTTATGGCCAGATCCTGTTGACCACAAGGAAAGGCAACGGCAGGAAAGTATTAAGCCTTAGTGATGTCCAGCCATGTTCAACTAAAGAGGCAGAGTGAAAGATACAGTTCTTTTGATCTGTTATCCTGCTATGGGAGCAGGCAGTGTAGCCCTGGTATTATAAAAACATTAGTTAAATTCACACAGCATATATGTATGTGCATTCTGGCATTTCCATTGTGTTAACTAGCAAAGCCTGATATAATTTATATAGGAATAACAATTCATGTCTTTGAAAATATGAATAACAAATAGAATGAAAATTTTATTTATAATTTAAATGACTGAATTAATGAGTTTAGTGAGTTTGTATATTACATTGAAATTCAGAAGACTCCACCCATTTCATTTTTCCATACTACTCATCCTATACAGGGTTATGGGGGAGTCTGGAGCCTATCCCATGGAACTCAGTGCACAAGGCAGGGGACACCCTTGACAGAGTGCCAACCCATTACAGGGCACAATCACACACACTGACAATTTGGAAACCAGCCTACAATGCATGTTTTTGGACTGGGGAGGAAACAAAGCATGGGGAAACATGCAAACTCCACACACACAGGGCAGAGGAGGGATTTGAACCCCCAACCCTGAAGGTGCGAGGCAAACATGCTAACCACTGAGGCCCTGTTTACACTAGTGCGTTTTCGTTTTAAAACGCATAACTACGGTTACGCCTGTCATCTACACTAGGTCAAGGGCGTTTTCAATCCTCAAAAACGGAGACTTTTGAAAACGCAGAAGACCCCGTTTTAGTTTGAAAACTTTGGGCTCGTGTTTCAGTGTAACTTCATTCGTCCCCTGATTGGGTCTTCTGGATCATTGCATATCCTTTCCTGATTTGTCAAGCCCCTACCATATGACCATTACGCTACCTTGATCGTATACACAACAACACGGAGACTGAACCGCAAACTTTGCTGGCTTTGTTGTTATTCTTAGCAGCCATTGTGCAGTTCAATTCTGTATTTTATAATATTGCAGCTGCCTACATGTGCAAGAGGCAAGCTATAATTACAGCAATCAGCAACAAATCTCATTTCAAGCGGCGAAAGCCCTACATGGAACACAGGTTTGTTGTGTCTGCAGGTGTCTAGCAACCAACTTCCTATTTACACTTGTATGTGCATGCCCAGTGTACATGAATGGTCATGTGACATGCGTATTTGGTCATGTAGTGTGGACGGAGATCATTTCTGAAACACAGCGGAAACGCCAGTGTCAACAAGGATCATTTTCATTTTAAAACGCCATTTTAGAATGAAAACACACTAGTGTAAACAGGGCCTTAGCCACCATGTCCTCTCAGAAGATTCTATTATGCAGAATATTTACAATATGTCGAAATGTATTCTGATACAATGATCAAGATACATAAATAAATGAAATCAACATTTTTTCAAATGATTAAAAAATTTTATCGTAAAAAAGAAGACCACATATAATTTACTAACTAGTCAGTTAAGTACTATGACAGAAGTTCATTTAGAAATTCATATGGAAATTCAGGGGTAGCGTTTATAGTACTAATATGACAAACGCATCAGCCCTTCTTGACAACTGGCATAACACTATATAAATATTTATAAGGCTTACATCAAGCTTAGAAAAGCTTATTCTAACAATCTCAGCTGCCAAGTCAAGTGACAGTTTTTTGTTGACATAAAATTGTTATGATACTTTGTCTGACTTATATTAGAACGTCATGACAACTGACTTTATAGGCCAGTGAACGTTTAACACAGACTTATGCACACACACACACACACACACACACACACACACACACACACACACAGTCTCAGTGTCTCCACTGAGTATAGTGTCACAGGCTGCACATAGGACAGTATGGCAGGATAAATGTGAGGTTGAGTTTCTCTAATTTCAGACCCGGCAAACAAACGCTCAGTAATTGCATGGTTTCCGAACTCTTCTGAAACTAATTCCAAGCTTAGCTCACAGAAATAGTACTGTGGAAGGAAATGTTCGAGTTTGAAAGAAAGGCACAATGCTTATGAGTTATTTATGAAGCGATGGGCTCATACTTACAATAACACACATACACACACACACACACACACACACACACACATTTCTACATAATTGGCTTTTTCATTTGTTGAAAAGACTCATTCTACAAACCTTAGCCTTGAGCAAATAACTACACTTTGAATAGTTTTATCTAGTGTGTTTTAACTGTGGCAATAAAATGCCAATCGTAAATAATAACATTCAAGCTTGAAACTCTTTTACACTTCACTAATAAATTATGTCCACATAATATTTAGCACAAACTCTCTTTTCTAATGCCTACTGAATGTCTGGAAGGAGTCGAAACAAAATGCCATTCTGTATTTCCTGACCACAGATGTTTTGAATATGGCAGTTGTTTCTTTTGTTTCCAAAGCACTGAAGATGATATTATAATAAGCCCACAATGAAATACTGCCCTGTTCTCATCTGTTAGGCTTTTTTCTTTTTTTTTTTCTTTTTTTTTTTTTAGCTCTGAAACAGAGCTCTATAACCTGACTGTTATATTTTACACTCCAGATGCAAAATGTTACTATTCAAACATTATCCTTAGAAAATGTCTTTGTGTCTTTCTAAGTGTCTTTCATGTACAGTATATACATAACTAGAAGAATCGGTTTGTTATTTAGCTCCTTAACAACTAGCGCGCATTACTTTGATTCTTTATGGTTTCACATCAAATGCACTCCATTCATCATTTCAACAGTTCATCATTGGATTTGTTTTCCCATGCTATGATTCCATTTCTAGCCTGACCAAATGTTCTTTAAAGTGAAATCACAGCGCATCCAGCACTAGCATGCAGCATTAACTGTCTCCAGTCTTGTTTTTAATGAACCACAAGCTGCCCGAGTTTTCTTCCATGTCACCACAAATCATCAGCTTTCGAAGTACAGGGTCAGAATCCCCACCATTATCTGTAGTCCTTTCCCATTTCTTGCCCCATTATTCTGAGGTAAAACAAAGCAGGCAGGAAATGAGATAAATGCGCTGAAATTGCAGCCTGTGATTGGTCCATTGCTCCCACTGTTTAGAGTGTCTGGCTCCATTTGGGCTGCCTAGCTCCTGGTGGCCTCTCACTGTTCTACAGATAAACACTGTTTTATAGTATACCTGTGTGAAGCTCTCACACAAGGAGAATAGATCTGCATGGGAGGAGTTCAGTGTGTGTGTGTGTGTGTGTGTGTGTGTGTGCTTGCACGTGTGCGCACACAGGTTTTCATGACAGTGTACAAAAAGAGGCCTCACAAAGTGGTTCAAGGGTTCAAGTAAATGTCAACATTTTGCAAACTGCTCTCAAAGCCTAACATTAAGGACATTTGTACTACCCTGTAATCCTGTGCCCTTTAACCTGCTTTCACTTTAGTGGCTGGTGTCTGAAAAGAAAGAAAAAAGCATCCTCCCTACATCGAGCTGGAATGAATACCACTGTTCAGTGCACTGCAGAGTAGTTAATCGGCTCTCCTCTGGAGTAGTAATTATCTTCATGCTAATCAGTATACATGGTTGTGGTAGTGAATGGTTTTCTTCATCTCCTAAGGCTATGTTCAGAAAAACAGCTCAAATCTTATTTTTGCCATATCCGATTTGCAAAAAGATTTTCTGCAATCTGAAAAAAAAAAAATTCCCAATAGTATTCAAGCCGCATTGGTATGTGCTCCTGATTAAAATGGGATTAATGGGATTCTGGACACAAGGTTTAGTCTGATTGTTTCTATTTATTTAATTTATGTTTTTTTTTTTTTATTTGCTTATGGGGGGGGCTCATTTCATGATTGGCATGTCTTGACATCAGAGTTTTGTGACAAGAACAAATCAGCAGTCTTCATTCAGAATTATCGGTGGATCATGCATTTATATAAAGCAGAACCCACGGTAGCTAGTAACTAAATAACTAACGTTCAATTCAATTCAATTTCATTTGTATAGCACTTTTAACAATGGGCATTGTGTCACAAAGCAATGAGCAAGCCAGAGGTGACAGTGGCGAGGAACACCTCAACAAGATGACACTGAAATTTGATATAATTCTAAATAATTCCCTACTTGGTCAAAAAGTGCCATTGTTTAACTAGGAAATTATTTATAGTTTTAACATAAAGTCTTTTTTGTTGACGTTATCAACTGCTGACTTGAAACTTGAGTTCAAAACTGTTGGTAGCAATTGCAGTCCTAAAGGTATCATAGCAATTGTATTCCTAAGCCATCGTAATAAAACATAGCGTAACTGTCACCTGCCTTTACTAACCGATAATATAACAAATGTCTCAACAGCACCAAACACACGAAAGGCACCTTTTTTGGATTACTGGAAAAGTTTAATTTGAATTTTTCTGCCCAAGCAGCTAAGATTTGATCACTTAGAATTTCCAATGCAAACACCTAGTCTAAAAAAATGCATTTAAAAAATCATTTCCAAGAGATTACATGTAGTTATAGAATTACTACAGTGTCAGACTACTGTGTTAATACACTGCACAGTATACTGGAAACAAAAACCCAAATAAAACACACAGTCTCTCAGTTCAGCTCTAAACCAGCTTCAGCTCATTCGTCTATATTTTCCTACTGTGGGAATTTGAGATCACTAGTACTCCTGGGGCTTCTTGGTGATAGACAGATGTTGTTGTTGCTAGATTTTTGCTGGAATTTGAACAAACTAGGTGGAGTAAACGGTTTCATTCATTTTCTACTGAAGGAAAAGCACTCTGCTGCTTTGTATAATTATTTACTTTATTTACAGAACATGAAACACTATTTACATTTATTTGGCCTGTTTTGCTGTTGTAAAATACTGCTGCTTAAACGCAGTGAAAATATACGTAACTACAATTACATATGCACTGTGAAATGATTAAAATAAATTAGAAAGCATTTCATTGAATCAACTCTCTGGAGTCAAACTCTATCCAGCACAGACCCAAATGATTTGTGCTGCTTTTCTTGGACTCAGCAGAGGTTATTAAATGATTTAGTTTGATTACTGGTAACGAGCAGAGGAAGTGTTTTTTTAATATTCTGTTACTCGGATATGTCCTACATGCTAAAAACTTCCTGAGCCGAATCAAATGATTATGCTTAGCAAATATTGAAGAAACGCTCCATTTTCTCTCCTCTCCCACCCATGCAAATTCAAGTGAAAGCCTGCAACCTTTGAGTTTGTATGAAGTTGGCCTGCAGTGCTTTAATCACTAATCTCTCCATCACTTAACCCATTCATTCAGCCACGTGGTCATCAGACTACCTGTCACATGGTTACTTGTCGAACGGTTGTGGACTGTTGTGGTTATTCTAAATATATTCAGCAGAAAAAGAAACGTCCCTCACATTCAACTGCTTTTTTCCCCAGCAAATTTCTTAACATGTGTAAATATGTGTATTAACATAAAATATTCAACAACTGAGACATAAAGTGAACAAGTTTCACAGACATTTGATGAACAGAAATTGAATAATGTGTCCCTGAACAAAGGCAGAGTCAATATCAAAAGTAACAGTCAGTATGTGATGGTCTCCAGCTGCTTTAAGTACTACAGTGCATCTCATCCTCATGGACTGCACCAGATTTGTCAGTTCTTGCAGTGAGATGTTACTCCACTCTTCCACCAAGGCATTTGCAAGTTCTCGATCACGTTTGGGGGGGACACATGGTTACATGTAATTTTCCACTGCAAGGACGAACATCTGTCCTTCCTGTCTCCCTGTAGCACTGTCTTAGGCGTCTTACATTACAGACATTGCAGTTTATTGCTTTGGCCACATCTGCAGAACTCATGCCTCCCTGCAGCAGGTCTATGGCATGTTCACGCAGGTGAGCAGGAACACTAGGCATCTTTCTTCTGGTGTTTTTCAGAGTCAGTAGAAAGGTCTCTTTAGTGTCCTATTGTAACTGTGACCTTAATTGCCTACCGCCTGTAAACTGTTAGTGTCTTAAGGACTATTCCACAGGTGCATGTGCAATAATTGTTTATGGTTCATTGAACAAGCATGAAAAACATTGTTTAAAGTCTTTCCAATAAAGATCTGTAAAGATTAATTGGATTTTACAAAATTATCTTTAAAATACAGTCTCCTGAAAAAAGGACGTTTTTTTTGCAGAGTATATTTTGCTATGATGAATGTTTACACTGCTGAAATATGATCATGACATTCATATGAATGTCATGAATATTAATTAAAGAAAACAATGCTACACATGCTACTTATTTCATACTGGAGCATGTTTTTGTTCCAAATTAATTTTTTTTTTTTTTTTTAAAGTCAACATTTTCAAGACTTTATAAAAGTAAAAGACATGACTTTCTCTCTCTCTCTCTCTCTCTCTCTCTCTCTCTCTCTCTCTCTCTCTCTCTGAATGTAAACATTTAAAATCCCATTTACCTTTGCATCCAATTACACTCTGTGCCCCTCTCTCTCCCTCGCTCTTTTCCCCATCAGTAAATTTGAGCAGGAAGTCCACTGTTGCCCCTCAGAGATTGAATGTTGTCTGAACTACATCTCCAGTTGCCAAAGAAATACTATATTAAAACAAATCCAGAGCACAACTGTTTGCTCAGAATATTGCTAATGCATCACACTCAGCCTGTGCAGAATCGCAAGCTTGTCAAGTGTGTATATGTGTGTTATGTGTGTGAGGTTTTTCTACATGTATAGGTATGACCTTATGGGGTTCACTCTCACTCTGGCTACTGCGTATATGTTCACATTTGCCTTTTCTGGCCCTTAGTCATAAGGGGAAACATTTCACAAGTTTTTTTTATTATTATTATTTTACTATTTCTATTTTATAATATAAATTTAGTAACATTCAAATTCATTCCTCTTTAGTAACAACGTTATGCTGTTTGGACATGGGATCAAAATTCATTCAGGTCAAGATCATACCCCAGACCCTGGAGTAGTAATGTAGCAATACTACCTGTTTTTATTACCGTGCTCTTCGCATAGTGTAAATAACAGTAACAGTAACAATATTTGTATTTGACAGATTATAACAGTAATTATATTTGTATTTGAATGCATATTTAATCAAGGCTAATCTAGACAAGCTCCGTTTCTTGGGCGGGGGGGTGGGGTGGGGGAGAGTGTTTAGTGTGAAGGTAACAATACCTTCCCTTATCCTTACTTCAGACCTGTATGGCTCCAAAACTAGCCACCTAGAAATACTTCTGTAACTCATTCTACAATCCTTGAATTACATAGCTTAAAACAGCATCTTTGCCCAACATTTGAGCTTTTTCTTTCACAACATGTACCGTATAAATTTAAACAATTTGAGTAAACACTGCTGGTAAAATCAATTCTACAAAGAAAGCTAAATTATTACTGTTATGCTTCAAGCTGAATGCTAGTTCCTCATGCTGTTTGCTAGCCCAAATGAAGACTTGCATTACTTGCATCCTAAATTCATTCATCATTATCTCCACCACATATGACTGGTTTCTTACCTTTTAATTCTTACTTTATGATGGGTGAATACTCTTCACTTTGACAATTCATATTTATATAAACAAATTCATGGTAAGGCAAAGATAAAGAAAATTTGTTTCCTGAGAGGTTGCCTGACATTAGCAGCTGGGGGTTTTATGATGGCACGTTTCATTGGACAATTAACATTTCATTGGGTTTAAGTTCTCTCTTGATGCTCAGGGATCCAGCCATGGTTTCATATCCATCTTACTACCTCACCATCATTCACACATCCCATATATGATCACGTGTGCATAAAGACACGCATGCAACAAACCCTCTTTGCTGAGGTTTAGGCCACATACACAAGGATTATTTTGTATCCCTGAAACAAAACATCACGGCCCTTCATTACAATGAGAATGATGCACTGATGGGCAGCACACAACAATGCAAGCTGTTGTGTGATAATTTAACCGATGTTGACCTTTGGATGGAACATATGCTGACGTATCCATGCATCATTCAGTAGGAGATGGTTTGGGTGAGGCCTGAGTCATCCACATTAGTGAAGAGGAAGATGGAGATGAAAGTAATTGCGGTTGTCAGTTCACATCCACAGCACACTCTGCACACTCTCAGTGTGTGTACAGATTTAACTACATACATACAAAACTTGACCAAGCATACCACATACAAGCAATGCATGTCAACATGTTTTCTAACAGATGACAAAAATTCCTTGAGAACATTGTCTGCAAGGGGCCAAATTGCCATGTCACCACTGGTTCTGAGAAAATCACTGTTTCAATTTTGTGGCTGATGAATCTGTGATATTAGAATGTAAATTAATCGGTTATTTATAGCTATTTCCACTACCGTATTGTGATGCGTGTCTTATGTTGTCTTTGTGTGATCTTACTCACTGATCTGTATCTCTATACAGTACGTATAATTCTGAATAAATTAATTTTTTGATGTTCATGTATTGAGTTTTTTTGGGGGTTTTTTTCCATCCAGCAAAACATCCATGCTTTGGAAGGTGGGAGGAAAACCCCAATACATGGAGGAAACTGGACATAGACATTAACCAGAGTTCAAGATCAAACCCAGGACCAGAGCACTGAGAAAGCAATAGTACTGGCTGCCTCACCCTAATACTGTAAATAACAACAACAATAACTGTATTTAAATATATCTTTAACCAAGGCTAATCTAGACAACTGTCTTTTCTGGTAAAACCAGTAACTTACATATATACCCTAGACTTATTGGTTATTAAGCTTTAATACACCTAGAATAAGTGCTAATAAAAAGAAGGTCAGATCAAAAATCAGTCCTACATGACCATGTCACAACTGTCTCTGAGAAAATGTCTCTGTTTTTAGGTTTAATTATTCCAAATGAGTTTTTCTCTGTTGGCTTAAGGTTTAGTTCTTTGAATATGGATTTAATGATGGGCTTTGTCTTTGTAATTTTGGGATATGTGTGTATGGTAACTACATGCATACATATACTGTATGGTTGATTATATGTAATAAACTGGCAGCTTAATGTGTAAATAAAAAACAGTAGTGAAAATGTCTAACTGTTGTACAGTGGGAAGGCTGGAAATGTGAATATACAGATTGTATAATGCATAATGTATAATGTATAAGATAAAATGAAATTATATCATATCGGCCAGGATAAATGTGATGTAACACAGCAAACTTTGTTTGCTGAAATGTTTTATATGTTACCCTGAATGTTTTAAAAATGTGTTTGGCTTCTAATATATGGTTTAGAGATGCTCATATTGAGAAAGACCAGCAACAAACTCAAAATGAAAACGCTGCCTCTACAATTAACTTGACCTTTCGTTACTTTTGGTAAGGACTATAATTCCTACAAAGCTCACCCACTATGAATGTACGTACCCTCAAATTAAAGCTGACATTCTCCGCTTTAACCACATAGTCATTGTTTTATTTCAAACCCACTGTGCTGGAGAACGGAGCCAAAAAGACAAAAATTGCCACCGTCCAATTACTTATAGAAAAGTTTCCCAGCATTGTATGTCCTTCACTTATCCTTTTGTCTGTATTTAATGAGAAGTAAACTGATTTGAACTGTTTTTATTAGAATGTTTGCTTCAGTAATTATACCTGGAAAAGAGATTCAATTGCAGTAAGTAGTAGCATTTTATAATACCAGGAATCTGGAGCTACAAAAGGTAGATTTCTCCTTTAGAATTCAGTAATCAGGAAAAAAAAAAAAGATTCATGAGACAAGCAACATTAGTATCCCAACACAAATGTGATGTGTTCATAAATTATTACTTTATGATCTTGTGAATAGCTGGAAAATAAAGTGGAAATAGACACCTACGCTGATTAAATGTGGGATCAGCTGAAGATCACAGAGTAAAGAACAAATACAGTATGAACACAAGACAACACTGTGATTTTAACATGAAAAGAGAGAAATTACATCCCTCCGTTTCCTGTGTGCTCTGGAGAAAGCGGGCATCAATCCACCTACCTCTCGCATGCTAAGCTAGCGAATGAAAGTTCTCTGTGTGTGAATCTGTGTGTGTCCTGGATCAGGAGAAATGAACTGCAGCAGTTACATGTCACTCAATTGCCAATGTGGAGACATCAAGCTCTGGCTATTAGCAGTCCGCTGAATAAACTTCATTCATAAATGTGAGAGACTGGAAATGGAACCTTAAACACTAAACCATATGCATGGCAGTTTCTCTCTCTCTCTCTCTCTCCCTCTCTCTCTCTCTCTCTCACTCACAAAAACACACACACACACACACACACACACACACAC
>JANDJT010000032.1:10820817-10840153 GCA_024331685.1 Stegophilus panzeri
GCCTTCGCATTTGCTTTTCCACAATTTAACATTAAACAGGAGTCTAAACACTCAAACTATAACACTAAGAAGTAACTAAAACTGCATGTCTGACATTTGTATCTACAGTATTGTCCCAAAAGTCTCCATACTTTGGGGAAATTAAATCTTTTTAGCAAAATGTCTTCCAAAAATATGTTGTTTTTTTTCAGATAGCCTTTAAGAATGCCTTTGACAAAAGAAGAACGTATTGAAATCATTCTCATGGCGGGATCAGGAAGCTGTGGCAAGGTTGTGATGGATGCTAACAGGAAACACAGCGAGCACATCACACACAACACTGTTGATAAACTTATTAACCAATTCAAAAAGACTGGAAGGGTTGTGGACCGACCGAGAAGTGGACGTCCACCAACAGCCACTGACGAAGACACAACCGACGTGGTGCTGGAAAACCTAGTCCCCTATCCACAGACTTTTGGAACACCCTCTATATGTCTTCCTGGACATATTGCATATTTACCCTTACATAGCTGAATGTATGCACAAAAACAAATCAAAGAGCCAAAGAAAATTATTTTTGTAAACTGTATTTTTGAACACGAAGTTTAGTAGTGCAGGAGAGCCAGTACAATGACCTAGAAATCAAGGCAAGGAAGCAAAAGTGATGATTGTAGACTGAATTCTAGATATTCTATCAAAACCTGTGACAATCATCTACACAAACTGAATTAGATTTACTCATTACCTGCATTCTCATTTCTATGCATGTCTCCTGAATTTTCTCCTTCATTTCTCCTGAAAACAGAGCAGATAGTCATACCAATAAACTCGCACTGAATAATGACAATCTCTACCATTACTGTGCTAAGAAAGTAAAGATTGCCTGATTGTCCATTGAGGTAAACATTTTAACTCATTGTGTAAACTATTCTACAAACAACGAGGCAGATACTAATCAGATTACTCTTATAGTAAATAGGCCATGGTTTACTCACTACACCACTGCAATAATCAGACATAAACTCACATATCCTTAGAGGACTGGAGAAGCCATTAAAACCTCATCAGCTATTTGGACAATAAGGCATTGATATAGACAAAGCCACTGTGGTCTACTCTCCACACAGCAACATCAAGGTTGTGCATTCATTACACAAAAAAGAACAAAAATAATCCAATCTTCCTTCATTTATCCATTTGATAGCTATTATACTAAAACTATATGATTAATAAACAATTCAGAGATGGTCTTCTAGATATACGTAGCAGATGTGGAGCTCATAACATTTTAGTTAAAACCATAGTTTGACCATGTAGTTTTAACTAACATGATGTACACCAAGTTCCCACAGTGATCCCAAGGTAGGTTCTGGATCCATGTGACCATGGCCAATATAAAACATTTACTGTAGATTAAAACAGTTACATGCATTTCAGTACACAGTTTGATGCTTCTTTTTACTTTAAAAGGCTAACAGTATATGATGCTACAATGAATCTCCCGGATAAAAGTCCATATACTTATTAATAACTATACATGAAGGTTAAACTAAGCATATGAATCTAAGTAGAAATGCCTGTCTTTATAGTAACTGTGTTTGCCAGTTTGCCTATTACACTTAACTCTGCACACTGGGCTAGTCACAAACTCTATTACACTAATCGTGTGTGCTGCTTGCTCACAAACATGCTAAACTGAAACCACCTGCTATAGCAATGAAAACCAGCCCTGCCTTTCACAAGCCTGGCTTTACTATACAGAAGCTACTTCATATGCAGACACACGACATGCAGCTTATGAAACTTTGTGCTATGGGTAGGCCATAATTCTCTAATGAACAAATATCAGGTTAAAAATAAGCTTGTAATTAATTATACAACATATATCACAAATCAGAAATCTTTGTAAATATATTTCTAGGGGATGGCAGGGCTGGCAAAAACAATGTCTCTGTTTAGCACATTGCTGACACACTGCAGAACATCTGCCTGGTTGTATAGAAAGTTAACAATTTCTTCTGTTATCTAGTGTTTTGTATGATGGGATAGTGACACAGAACTGAAAATGATTGCTGATCTTTTTCATGAAGGTCTGTTTTATACAATAACATAGAAATGTAAACCCTATCAGACCAGTCACAGTTAGCACAAATACAGTTTTACCAGATGTTAATGAGACAAATATATTTCAGCTACAGTTAAAGCTTTGGATTGTCATTTCATGTGTATTTAAATCGATGATCAGTAATGTCTGGAGTAGCACTGTCATGAACACTCTGAACTAGCTAAAGCTACACTCTGAGAATTCAGAGAGCATATACTGTACTTTTTTTTAAGTTCAAACTTGGTAGTTTAATTTCTCACGTTTTATCATGCTAAACATCTAACACTATTACTAGCCACTGTCTACAAGCAGCTAGCAATATCTCTACACTGGCTATAGAGATCAGTTGTGTTTACACTGGCAAATACTGCCTTAATTGCTTTATTGATCATTTTCACCATGACTATATTTACTACAGTTAAAACCTTAAAAGACATTTCAATGTTTCTATCACTTAAATGGTGCTGTGTCAATTAATGTGTGGTGGCTATTAGCTGACTAACTTTTAAACCAATTTTTAGTCATCTAATGTAGGCATCCATCTTAAAAGCATATTTGAGGGTTTTTTTGTTTTTCAAATGAGTCAACAATCCAATGCAACTTCACAGAAGAAGCTCACAGAGGAATTATAACTAATGTAAACAAGTCAATTTTTTGTGTCTTAGTTGCTATGGGAAAATCCCACTAATGGTCAGTGTGTTTTATACAATATTTGTTCTTCTACATGCATGTTAATGGGAATCATTGTGTTTGATAGTAACCTGAGGGTCTCATAGCGCTGTTAAAGTACTGACCTACTAATGCTTCTGAATGTATACAGAAATGTGATATCCATCACACAAACTTATTCATTTGTCTTGGCAAGGGCTACAGAATTATTTGGTATACACTTACAGAATACAAAAAAATGTGGTTATCTGTGATGCAAAATGTTTCATTCATGAGCAATGCTTCCTATTATACAGCCAAGTTATTCGCTCAAGCCTGGCTGAAAAGTGTCTTGCTTTTAAAAGCTTTTTCAGTCAAATAAATTACACATGCATTTACATTACTGCAATTCAGCCTATACCCTTTTCACAGAGAAGATTTTTACTGTCTCTTATTTACCATTCAAAGATCATGTGTGGGCCCAGAACATGGAAAGAGGCCAGGAGAGTGATGGGTCTGTCTGTCATGCTTGTGTGTGGGGGTGTACATGTGTGTGGTTCTGATCCTTTCCTATCCATCTCTGTCTTCCTGTATGTAGTGGAGCTGTATCCTGTGACTGAGGCATTGGCCATCTGGTCTGGCTCAAACTGATCACCCACATTACTGTGCTGCATTTGGCCAGGCACTCTCTTATACATATACATCACCATGAACACACATTAGGGCTATAACGTTAAACATTAATTTCTCTTAAACCCTTTTAAACAAATGTACATTGTTGCTATTTTACATGCTTGTATTCTTATAAACCAAGCATGTGAACATACGTATACTGCTCAAATGAGTATTTATCTGAGCACATACACACACATACACACACAAGATTGTCTTACTATCCTTGTGAGGACTTTCCACTGATTTCATTATTAATGCAGCCAATTAATACTATGCATACACTTAAACTAATCAAAACCAGCAAATAACTTCTTTTTCCTGTCTATATCTCATTATTATTACAATCAAGACTTTCCTTTCTTCCCCACCCTCCATGACTATCCACTTCCTCCCCATCTCCTTCCACTTTTCCACTGCACTTCACTATCTGTTGCTAGTGTTTCTTTACAGGCTAGTCCATGATATACACAACTAATTAATGTTGTAAGCCTGGTTTCCTTCACCATCCTGCCATATGTAGGTGTTATAGATGCCACCAGTGGGCTAAAGGGAAAAATGGCCACCACTGTGCCTAGAGGTAGCTACCTCGCACTCCATAAATTGCTCAACAACTCTGCCGCTAGCGTTTAATCAGCACCACCCCTGTGATCTTAAGCAGTATTAGCGCTTTACTGCTAAATGGCAGTTTAAAATAGGTTTTCAAAAGCAGTTCGATTCAGTGTACTGTCAGTGCTCTTCATGTCACACCTCTACTGTGCCTTAACCTGGGCTAAGTTTAGCTATGACTCATCAGCTCATACCAAGTTGAATATGCATGTTATCAGGTGACATTTCATGGGAAAATCCAGTCAGATTAACCCTTGATATTATTCACAGACTACAGATGCTCTTTCTTTCTGAAACACTATCAGGTGTTTTCACGTTTCACACAATAGTCTTGAAAATTATGTTAAAATCATGCCTCATGTGAGTGACTCAGGTAGGTGTTGGAGTGTCTGGGCGAGAGCGAGAAGTAGATGAGCTATTCTGTCAGCTAAGTGTGAGTGAGCTCATCAAAACAATGACCAGTAGACACACAGGCGTCAAACTCTTCTCTAGATAAGGTGTTGTAAGCCTACTATTATCTAAACTCTTTGTGCATGGGGAGGTGTGTGGGGTGGTGTTTTCAGGGGAATTCCCTCTAGCACTCTCTCTCTCTCTCTCTCTCTCTCTCTCTCTCTCTCTCTCTCTTTCTTTCTCACCTAAGAGATGAATATTACATTCTGTGTGAGGAAGAAGTTCAGTATGTATTTCAAATTATTGTGCAATGAGTAAAATAATCATTATCTGTTGTTGTCACAAGTCAAAGTTTTGTAGATGGCCATAAAAACCCTACACAGACAATATAGCATACAGTACAGTTCGATCCAAACTGCCTACCAGGTCATTACTGCTGTTTATTTAAGGAGTGTTTCTGTAAAGCTTCTAAAAGTGGCCCACAATATATGCTCTTTCTAGCTGCCTGTATACATGTTAGTCCCCTTCTCTGTCTCGTTCCTTCTGTATCATATGTGCCCCAAACCCTGTAATCTTTTTTAGCCATAATATGGTTCAAATGACACACCCTGCCCTTACTCCATTTTTTTTCTCATTAAATGAGGTACTAGCAGAGCTGCATTTAAGCCTAGTGTGAAGGGAAAATTATAGTTCTCTGCACAGTACACTTTGATATCAAAGGCAGTATCTTATATATACACATACTTTCAAATGGTAGTCTATAAAAACTATTATTACTTTGTGTAACTTGAATATGGAAAGAAATATATTTTTCCATACCCTTTTTTTTGCATTTGTTTATTATACTTATTATTATTATATGAAAATATCAGGACATTGGTCAAATATAATTCTGTGGTCTAAAACATTTTATTTATAGGTGTTGCTTTTTGTAGTTGTTGGTGAGCAGTACATGTTGGCTTGCCCATCTTTATCTCAGATTACTGAAGAATAATCTGTTGGACCTGGAGGAGTACAGTTCAGATTAACAATGCTAGGTCAGTTTAATTGGATATATTGCACCCTATACTAAAAGCAAGCGTTTTATGATCATTTGTACCTGAACCACCCTGTGCCTCACTAAAGAGTCGTTCTGAGGGGTGGGGAGACACTCTAACACTGAGTGACTTCCCTGGTCTATTGATCATCTGCCCCACCTACACACACCTCTTTGTAATCTCAGCACATCAAAGGTCACTATAAAGGGATTTCAGTATCAGAGTCGTTGCTAAACCCTGCCTGTCATTGTTGTTAGTGTGTTTATGAGCTGTTTCTCCTGTTAATTTCTATGGGGTCATGTTTGCTTTCTGCCTCACTCTTTAAATTGTGTTTTGAATTCTGCGCTTTTTGTCACCATGCATGCCTCTGTTTCTGCCATCTTTGGTTCATAGGATCTTACTTCATGGGAGCTTCATTTGAGCCAGTGACCTTAGTAGTAATGGTATATGACACCTTGCTAGAAACACTGAAATATGTCAGGCTAATAACACGAATTGACCGATGGCACCATCTTCAAATCATTTGTTCCTTCTCTCCTGCATTCATTATAATGTAATAGCTATGAGACACAGAAAGAAAATCAACTGCTTTATATGCATAGAGAAAGAAATGGCATACGAGTTTTTCACATGCTAATAATTCTGAATGTAAGTCTACTATAATGAATTACCATAATGAACAATATGCCTTTTGTCTCTTCAATCTAGGAAGGTATTTCCAACTAGTCAACCCCTCAGGGATAAACATTATTTCGCACATTCATCTTGAGAAATTACTTTATCCAGGTCAGGGTAGAAATCATGCTGGATCCAGATTCTATCCCAGGAATACTGAATCTAACAGATGTCTAAGATCTTCTGATAGATTTCTTCTGTATGTCCCTCGATCCCGTTTAAAAACAAAGGGGGATACAGCTTTTTCAGTTGCTGCCCTTCGTTTATGGAATCAATTGCCACTGGACATCCACCTTGCACCTTCAATTACCAATTTTAAAAAGAGGCTGAAAACATATCTCTTCTCCCAGGCGTTTAATATAATTTTTTACTATTGTCTACTGTCTGTCTTTATTAGGTTTTATTCTGTTTTCTATTTTACTTTTCTTTACTCTGTTCAGCACTTTGGTCAGCTTCGCTGTGTTAAATGTGCTTTATAAATAAAATGTACCTACTTACTTACTAATACTGGGTGTGAGGTGGGGACACGCCCTGAATGAGACACCAGTCCATTGCAAGGCACCATGCACACACACATTCACACACTCATTTACACCTAGCAGCAATCCAGGTCATCAAACCACCTACTAATATGCTCTCATGCAAATAGAAAACCCACACAGACAGAAGGAGAAAATGAGAAACTCCACATAGACAGTAACCCGAGTTCAGAATCAAATCAGGGTCCCTGGAGCTATGAGATGGCAGCGATACCCATTGTGCCACCATGATGCCAATTTTATTTCAACTGATTATTGTTCTTTTAGAAATATTACATACAATATAGTATGAACAGTGTGTGGCAATGAAATGCAAACCCACGCCACACACGTTTTGTCTCGCACTTCTGTTTACATTCTCCACAGCTTGCTTGGACGTTTAGCATCGTAGTAGCCTATATTAACACAGAATGCAAATTTGCAAGCTTTTGTTTGCAGGATTTAGGATATCTGCAATAAACTGCCATCCTTCATTTATTTCCTGATGGTTGTATAGCCCTGAATTGTCCAGTATAAACATCTAACAAGGAAAAAAAAAGTATTGCCTCATGCTTTCAGCAGCATGCTTATGAAGTATACAGTATCAAAGCATAAGTAGGTCTAAAACTTTAATGTTACGTCTTGTCTTCATCTTTTGTGAGCAGAACTGTACAATGGCATTTAGAAGATCAGTGTAATCAGTAGGAGTTTAATAGCAGGTGGTGTAGGGCTGTTTGGGTCACTTAGAGACAGTTTCCAGCAGGAGTAAATAAAAAGGGCCTGTCATGGCTGCCTGCCGTGCTCTGTCCTGTAATTTAGAGTGTGTCTCTGCAGCCTAATCACTGTCTGACTGCTCACTGTTATTACCTGTGCTCACGAGAGGGAGAGGCTCACTGTCTGTGTGTGTGTGTGTGTGTGTGTGTGTGTGTGTGTGTGTGTGTGTGTGTACTGGTGCCAGTGAGACAGACTGACCTAAGGGTACTCATTACAGACGTGAAGGACGCTAACCTACAGCCTGAACAGTTCACATGTTTCACTCTTACCCCTCTCTTTACCCAGTGAACAAAAACTTTGATCAAAAACACTGCCCTACTCAAACCTGCTGGGTTTTTTTTCCCTCCCAGCTTTTTAGGATTCTTAGGGGCATATATTCCCACAAGAGCCCTTAGAATGTATTTCACGGTTTGAATACAAATAGAATTTTCCTAATATTTACATATTCAAACATTTACATATTTACATATTCAAAGGTGAAATATCCACATTTGATTGTTTAAGAGCCCATGTTGAACTTACCTGTCAAATGTAAGGATATTGAAACAAGTTTCCTAATCATTTTAAATGACCCTTTGTTTCAAATGGCTCTGAAAAATGGGGAATCGGCTCTGAAAAAGTGTGGCATTCATCTTTTGCCTTTTATGTGCATTTTCATGTCGCTGAATCTAAAATGGTATTCTGTTGGGCAAACAATTTAGTGCATTGGGCCTGTGATGTCATTATGTTATACACTACATAGTGAGTATAAACAATGCTGGAAGCCATTTGGGATTCAGCCTGACTGAGTTGGAGTGGCATTTTTAAAAAGCATCTTGTGTGAAGATGGCATGTTTTAACAAGAGTCTTAAGAAAGTAACACATTTTCAAATAAATTTAAATAGTTAATTCTTAAATATTTAACATTTTAATGTTAAAATTTGTTACATTTCAACCCGACTGAAGAACTATGGAAAAGTTTCTATTTCACATTGGCAATGTCCTAATGACCACCAAACAGCTGTTAGTCATTTCAGTGACAACATTCCCTACATTTTATATTTACTGTATTTTACCACTTAAATGTTTGACTTTTGATTTTTTTTTTGTCAGTTATTCATCTTAAAGCATTATACTGTTTGTACAATGAACGTAATAGGAAAGGTACAGTGTGTAGTTATGAGTGTGAGAAATGTACAGTACCGTGCAAAAGTTTTAGGCACATGCAAAGAGATGCTGTAGAGCAAAGATTCCTTCAAAATAATGAAATTAAATGTTTCTACATGTTTAAAAAAAAATACAGTAAAGAGCAGTAAACATTAGTAAATGTAATAAAGTCAATATTTGCTGTAACAAAAAAAAATAAATAAATAAAGATAGAAGTCTCTGGTACAATTAGTACAGTTTTATAAGGAAATGAGCTGTAAGTTTTACTGAGCATCTTGCAGAACCAGCCACAGTTCTTCTGGAGACTTTGATTTTGATGTTCTTATTATTTTTGCAGCAAAACCCAGCAGCCTTCATTGTATTTTTTGTCTGAAAAGTGGTCTCTTGCATAATATGTTGCTTTCTTTACTGACATACAAACATTTTTCTGTAACGTTTAATTTTGTGCTGGAAAATTAATTAATCTAAAATGTTTTTTGTACTGGCTCGATAATGTAAAAGTCATAAAATAAAATTTAAAAAATCTATAACAAAGTTTGTACTAAAAAAATAGGTTGCCTAAAACTTTTGCACAGTACTGTATGTCTGGACCCTAGTCCTGGGAGTTTAAAATGTTAATGCTATCTGTTAATACAAACTGTGATTTTTTTTAACAATCTGTCATTAAATGTGCTGCATGCTCAGCATGGCCACCTGTGTCCATAGCAGAGAATGTTTCTGCTCTGTCATTTACCTACCAAATTTACCTTTACCCAGAGAGCCAGAGACATCAGAGCCCAAAGCAGAAGCCAGCCTATCATTTCAACTGCCACATCAGATGACTGCAGTGTTTGTACACAGTGTAACAGAAAATGTCTGTCTTCTGAACAAAGATACAGCATTAAAATGATTAAAAGTAGGACATAACTAATTGCATAAACATTCAATGGTACTTTAAGGTCCCTTAGTGGTGGCACTCTTCAGTTCAGTTTGAAACTGAGATTTACATGGCAGAACGTGCTCTGGCCTTGAATAATGAGAGGAAGACAGCGTGGACTCTTCAGCTTTAGACTAGTCTAGTATAAAACCATCATCACTCTCGTTCCTCTGACAGTGAAGTTGGAAACAGAACTTTGGAGAAGAAAAGAATGCCATGCAGTCCATGCATGAAATATTTAGATTTATGTCCCAACAGTTTGTAGCTTTGGCACAAGAAGCTGTCTCCTTCTGTCCCTTCTGTACTTTTCTTTAAATAAAAAACATGAAAGGAGTGCCCAGCTCTTAATGCATTGTTCATTACAACATTACAACCAGATGTTCCAGGCTATAAGTATGTAAGATGAAGGATTTAGCTTTAGTAGGCCTATTTAGTAAAAGAGAGGGGGGAAATGAATTGAATCAGGATATTTCTTTTAAAATGATTCAGGGCTTTCAAAGGCCCTGCCTACATGGGGAAGTTCCAAGAGCTGAGAGTAAAAGAGAGGAAATGATAGTCTTTAAAATACCAATCGGCATGAATGCAATGGTTTGCAGAAAGAGAGATATTACTTATATATTTTTTTCCTCTTTACAATTACATAGTGCGCCTAACAGAGACCATGTAGGACAGAATGACTGTGCAATGATGTAATGAGATGGCATAAGACTAAAATGCTTAACAGATCTGTTTCTGATGATATTTTCCTTTTCTTCTAATTTTTTAACATTATTGTTTGAGTTCTTGAACGTCAAAACTTTTTAAAGTATTCAATACTTACTGCATTTAATAGAATTTTGAATAGGAGATTACATATTTCATGTACTTTGTAATTTGGCTGTAGGAATCAATAGGATACATACAGATCATTAAAGTATGAAGTTGTCAGAAAAATTATCTGTAGGTATGTATGTATGTGTGTATTTATGTATGTATGTATGTATGTATGTATGTATGTATGTGTTGTAAATCTAATAGAGGACAGTGTGAAGAATGTAAAAAGCCTGGCAATCTTATTAGCATGGTAAATAAATTATACTTTGTGAGTGTGTTGTTTCATGTGAAATTGTTTTCCCTCAATCTTCCAGTATCTAGACTAAACATTAAGATAAAAAAAAAAACAAAAAAAAACTACTGATTATGCATCACACTGTTTGTTTGGAAACACATGTATACCTCCACTGTACAATCAGAGTGGTGCATTGATGCATTAAATAATTAAAAGCATTAAATTAATCATGGAGCTGTGCTTTATACATATATGAAATCAAACTCAGGTTAAAGTCATGAGAGCACCATAGCTAAGCAATTTGGAAATATGGATGCTGAGCATAAGACAGTTATGACTGAGTCAAACAATTAACTAGCTAGCACCTACCTGGCCATTCAAGACTGTTATATGGACAGTGTAAAGCCATAGTGACAGTGGAGACTAGACAAAACTATCAGCAATGTCAACATTTCCCCCAGATGTATTGATACAGTACTAAGATAATACTTTTGAAGACTATAATTACTCTGCAATTACACTTTGCACTAACCACAAACTGAACTTCTACAGGTTCCATTATACTGAGGAACATCAACGCACAAATTCAAAACTCTAAATTAGCAACACCACAAGAGTGAGCAGATTGTATGGCGTCTTTAGCACAGTTAACAGATATCCCCATTTAAACATAACAGTCTCTGATGATTAAGAGTCTCATACTTTGTTAACACACACTTCTCACCCTCTCCAAAAATAGAACAGATGGAGTCCTTCAGACCCTTACTTCCCTCCTCTACAAAACAGTATGCACAGTTTACAGATAGTGTTGCTTCACAGATAGACATGGCACCAGACAGAGTGATAACTGCACATACTCGTCTGGGATTTAGTTTCCAAGACACTGGCAAATTGTTGCACAATTGTGCACACACACATGTATGATAAATGACTGGTGGTCTGTTGAACTTGTCGGTCTGTGTCTATTATTCAAGGACACAAAGATAAAAGTTCCAGGATAGTTCATCTCTCACATACTGTATCTGTTGCTCCTTTTCTACTGACAAGGTGCTGGTTCTCCAACCATTCTGCATGTTTCCACTACAAAAGAACCAGGTCTTGGCTGGTTCCAGCCCCAAAATGGTACTTGTCTGGAACCCTGAATTGGTGATGTCATGGGTGACATAAAAAAAAATTGATAGATTAATTAGTGCATATAACTAAATGCAACAAACTAACTAAACAGGAGCTAAGTTGCTAATGTTGAGTAGTTACATACTAAAAGTAGTTGAAGAATGTATCCGTCATCTGGAACTTAACCATTGCCTAAAACCTTCCACAGTTGAAATATATTTCTTCTACATTTTATATTAATATATTGGGTACATTTCTTCTACGTTTAATTATGTAATGGGTCATAATGGTTTGGTTTGTTAACCAGTTAAACATGAGTGTGTGTGCATTGTTATGCCTTGTGTTTTGCAGCTTAATATGTTCAAATCAAATGGAGTAAATCTGACTCAATATGGCTCAAAATAAACAAAATCACATACGAATATTATCTTCACTTGGTTAGTGAGACAAGTCCATTATGTACAATGGATATTACAAATGTCATATATGTGGTACTGAGAACAATCCAAAAAGCATCCTATTCACACCATTTTTGCACCAAAATTATGATTTTGAGTTCTGATTCATCTCTTCCCATTTGTCAATCAAACTGTCTTCCTATCTGTCTATCTTCTTCAAACATGCATCTCAGCATCCAATCTCTGGTGACCAACAACAAACACAATGGATTCATTGAGAAGCAAAAAGCGAGAGATAGATATTTTCTCAGGAGGAGGACAATGGGCACTCTCCTCCATTCGCCTTCCCCCTTTCATCCCTGGAGGTCCACAAGGGAGCCGATTGTTTGGACTCAATGCAATATATGGAAACTTTTGAGAAGACACATCACGTTTAATTAACTGGTGGTAATGATCTCATTATTGGAACCAGGGTTCACACACATAGTAGAGAGGTGAGACTGAGGTCAGTGGAGCAGAACAGGGCAGAAGAGAGGAGAGGAAAGAAGAGGAGAGGAGAGAACATAGGATTTTTGGACAGCCATCCTAAGTCTAAAATCATTTTCCTGAATTATAAGTCTTCATAATATTTTCTTTAGTAGATAAATGGACCTTAATGGAGAACAGAATGTCATGAATTCCTGTGAAGCCAAAGGCTTTATTCATGTAACCGTTTTTCTTTCAAGAGATGAGAGTTAATCTCTTGATATCACTAAAACAAACATTCTTTTCTCCATTCTGCAAAGTTAACCTTGTCTGGGAGTGTTTTTGTTTGGTCTGCCAGTTACTCAATGGCCTCTTACACTTTTCTCTTCAAGGAAACTACATTTATATACCAGAGGAGGATGTTGCAACATAAACACAAAATGGACTGCATTAACAAGACACGGATGAGATATAGTCAGACAAAGCATCTTCTGATTTCGGCCCAAATGTGTTTGACAAACTGGAAGGGTGAATAAGTGATTAAAGACGAATGAACAAGGACTGCTAATATGGATGTGTTTTACTAAATACTACAATCCATCGATGGAATGCTAACACAGTAAGTGGCAAATGATATAAGGAGACATGAGACATGTAGTAACTGCAAAAGACAAGCTACAGAGGGTCAGCGAAAGGGAAACGGGAAGGGGAAGGGAAAGAATGGATACAGACAGACACAGACTGAGCTGGAGGAAAATAGTGAGAGGGAAGAGGGGGAATTTCAGAGCTTGTTCTTATCTCCAGACAGGCAGGGCCAGAGTGATAATATGCTCTGGAGACAATGTCCACTCCCATCCCACACCATGACCTGCCAGCCATGAGCGTGTATATACAGGGTGGAGCACTTGACTTTACAAATAAAGTGCACTGTACATCCTGACCAGTAATCCTTCCTAATGACTATAAATATTTTATTTATTCATCTAGTTTTATAGTTTTGCACTTTGTGACTTATTATCAAGAATCCAACATCAAGTTCAGTGTGAAGGCATGTTAAATAAATGTATTAATGCGCCTTCTTATAAGACAGCAGGAGCTCTGGTATTTGTCCTTTTGTTATGTCTGGTGTTAGAGTGACTTCTGGCACACTGGCCCATACAAAATAAACAAACCAGCAGACAGTATGGCATGATTCAGTCACTCTGAACTCCAACTGCTACCTCAAACTGAAAATGGCTTCAATGGTGCATACAACATACATCTGGACTCACATACAAGTGATCACATGAAAGAGTGATAATTAATGATTAGTAAAATGATTCTAACACTGTAATTGTGCTCTTAATACACTTGGACATAGCAGTGCTCTTAAATGTATTTTTTACAACAACAACAAAAAATAACAAGTAACAAGACAGTCAACTACATTACAATAAAAATGCCCGACATATTTTGGGTATTGCTTTACCAGATTGCCAAAAATAAATCTTGTGGGGTGTAAACAATATATTCACATATGTATCAGTTTAATATGAGTATTTCTCAATTACTGCTTATGGTAACACTTTTCATTATGCAATAGTAGTTATAACAAGAAGCAGGTAGCACCTACAATGTATGGTTAAAAATATGAATCATAGAAGAATGAATCACTAAGAAGTAGATAATTTTACCCAATAGTATTACTGTTAAGTAGTCATAAATTATATATTCATTTATTTGAATTCATTTGAATTAATGTCTAGACTCTAATTTGAATTCATTTGAACTAAATTGGGAAGCATTTCCATCACACAGCTCTGAGGTCACATGTTCAAACCTGAGCTTGGGTTACTGTATGTTTTTGTGCATGTTCTTCCCAAGTCAGCATGGAGTTCCTCCAGGTTCTTCGGTTTCTTCCATACCAGTACAAAGACTGGCTAAGATAAATTGTCCCTAGGTGTATGTGTATGTGCATGGTGTGCTGTGATGGACTGGCATCCCATACAGTGTGTATTCACACCTAATGCCCAAGTGTTTCCGGGATACGCTCCGGATCCACTACAACCCTGACCAGGATAAGCAGTTACTGAATATGAGTCAGTGAGTGAAGGTAACTTCTCATTTTGGGGGACTTCAAAGTAGTACACAATTAGTTCTTAAATTACTACCATTAAGTAATATTAAATATTTTCATTAATTCACTGTTGCGCCAAGCTGTGATTGTTAAATTTATGGCCCACACACAGAAAACATTGTGTTTAACAAATGACTTGGCAGGGGCTCAACTGCTCAATGAATTTAATTGAATCTTACACCAGACTCTCTATATCAACAGATTATGGTTTAAAGACGAAGGTCACAGAATCAGTCTAGTTCTTCCGAATAAAGTAAATATGACTGTGTTGGATGTGTAATAAGCATTTAAAAGATTTCAGACAATCAATCATTTATTAGTCCTATTTCATTGTTCATTATACTTTTCACTAGTGGGCTGGAATCTAGTGAGCAGGTAAAGGTGATGTGATCTTGTAGTTTTAAGCGCTTGCCAACACACAGAAGACAAATATAACAGCAGATTTATATTCATGACAGAGTGCACTGATTGATTTAGTCCATACCCTTAATGTTCTTTCTAGCATTTGAGGTATTTTGTATTATTTATTGAAATACATTACAATGTAGGTAATTGTGTTGATGACTGGCAGTGCCCACTCATTAACTGTCAAATGACTGTAAGTGAGTTAACACTCTTACCTTAGTTAAACATCTGATATAGAAGGTGGGTCTTTGAAGTTACTTCCTGATATAGCCAGATGCATACTGACATATACAGATGTACAGTGGATATCTGGGCTTTCCTAACTAACCTTGATGTTGAGGCACAAAGTGTATATTCTTTTTAATACTTCTTTTTTGCCCATGTTGATCTAAGTCTTCCTTATTGCTGATACAAGGCCCTGCTTCCATTATGCTGTTTGCATTGGGCAGTTTTTTGGGCTGGGAGCCACAAGGCCTTTTTACAGTTAATATAGGGTGAAATTAATATTTCTTATGTAAACATCATGCACAATAAGCTGGTAAAACAGAGGCTAAAAATCTCTATATATGCATACATACACACAAAGGCCAGATATTTCATAGCTTATGACGAAAGCTGGAAAAAGGTCGATATAAAGCACCATACTCACAACAATAAAATACCAAAACAAATATATACTGCACATAAGCACATCACCTTTATAGGAAGCAATATGCTATAAAGTCTGAACCTATGGATTTACCTGTGTGTGTGTGTGTGTGTGTGTGTGTGTGTGTGTGTGTGTGTGTAGGGGGTAGATGGGTTCGAGGACTTTCTGCTTGCTTGCTAAAGGCTGTCTTTGGTGGTCTCCCTCATCACTCCCTCAGGGATATTCTCTCTGGCCAATGTAAACAGAGATTAAATAATGGCCTCGACCCATGTAACTCCCTCTCATCCTCTGTCACTAGTACACACACACACACACACACACACACACAGAATTCAGGGTGTGCTTTGAGTTTCTAGTAATCTCTGACTAGCCCTTGTTTGTGGATAGTGATTATATGGCAGTGTGCTCTTTGAGACACACACACGCACAAGGTAATCACCTTCTGACAGTACACTGACTGTGACAGATAAACAAAAAATATTTGCTCTGGATTTGGCTCAGCTACTTCAGTTCAGTTTAGATCAATTGATAAATTTATCAAATTACAAGAGCTAAATATTTGAGATACCAAAGCAACATTATCATAAGATCACACAAAATGTGCTCTAAGTCACGATTGTTGCCTAATTACTACCTATACCGGTCTGTGACTGTTCTGTTTTGCTGGATTTTGTCTGAATGGCCTGTTTGCAGGTTAAGTCCGATTAGCAAGAGACTAAAAGCAAAATTGATCTTGTATAAAAGGTAATTTTAGATTATAGGTGAGATCACTGTAATGAGCCTGAGCCCACTAACAGCAACTTTGAGAGAAACCAAATTACCTGGATCAATAAGCCAAATATTATAATGCAATTTGAAAGCACTATCTGTTAAATTGCCACTTTCTAAGGGTGCATTTGCTTGGGGTTTCATTATCTCAGGCTACTGTTGAAGTTGTGTCTGTGTGGACAGTCTACTTACGCTAGATGAGGAAAAGGTAACTATGCAATCCTTCAGTTCCTGAGTGACAAAACACAGCACACATTTTCTATGTGTAACATCAGCTATTTGAATGCAGAATTACTGATATGAAAAATCCTTACAGCAATCATCTGTGAAAGGCTTTCTCTAAACTGCAAGGAAGATTTAATCTCTGAATGTCATATCTTTTAATACTATTTCGAGGTATTTATGCAGATATACAAGCTAATAACTATACTATATTCATATTAAGTTAACTGTCTGCTTTATAGGCATAATATATAGGCATAAATGTGAGATTTAAGTTACATTATTGCTTATTCCGAAAATTATTTTCTATTTGATTTGAAGTCAAATGCCACATTAGACCAATGCAATATTGCCACACTGTTTTTTAGGTCCTATTTAGGAACCAATAATTTTGTATTGTGGTTAGAACACACAGGTTTCACCTTCCTACAGAATGGGATTCTGGGACCAAAAACACTGGAGTAGCACAAACATAGCACTTAACTTACAGATGTTCTTACCATCCAGGTGTGAATCGTGAGAATGAGTCTATCTCCAGGTGTGTGTTAACACAGTCTGGATTATTTGCAAACTTCATGAAACATTCTCATGAGAAAGAAAAGGCAATGAGAGAAACCATCTGAATGGTACTAGGGGTTGGGGCGGGGGGGTAAGCATGTACACTAATATTTTCTGTATTTAATTCCTGGGATGGTTGTTATGGCACAAAACATCACTGCTAACTATACTAAGACAAAAAAGGCTCCAGGTTTCCCCATGACCCTGAAAAGGATAAAGCGGTATAGAAGATGGATGGATGGATGGACTCATGTGCTACCATCTTCAATGTCAAACCATGTAAAACTGAACATAGCTGCTGATAAAAACCTGCCTGTGCATTTGTTTGTTTGTTTGTTTGTTTGTTTGTTTGTTTGTTTGTTTGTTTTACATTAGTTGTTATATGTGACATCGTGGAGTTCCTGGCTAGCTTCCTAGGAATGCTAGCTTTAAGTAACACTTATGGGACTTTATATGTACACTATCCTTACGGAAAAATAACATATAATTCATGCATGATCATGAGCTTTTTTGCAAGTGATTACGTGAGTAATATGTGACCACGTGAAAATTGTCCATGTAAAAAACCACAACTGAAAAATATAAACACATGTCCTGCATGTGGATCATTATTGAAGTCCATATGAAGTTCATGTGATAGTGTTACAGTCAGGCCAAAGTGGGTCCATGGTGGACCATGCTGGACTCAATCTTAGTGGAACCTATAAGCTGTTTATTCATAAATGTCAATCATCACAGCAAGTTCGAAGATTATCTTAATGAGTTTGCCCAGGGTGGGCAGTTATTATGGCTCTGAGCTAATAATTACACAATTGTGAGCTGCTTGCAGCTGCTTCACTTGTGTTCTCTTTTGAAATTGAGAAATGCATTAAATTCACTGTAATTGAAGTCTGTCCGTCTTTCTTTTTGATGTGGGTAACATCAATTTGGATAATGATTTAATAGGATTAAGATGTACTCAAATACAATTTAGGAAAGAACACTCATACTCATGTTCAGTCCGTTCTATCCTTACCTAACCTCAGACTGGCCTTATATAGCCTGTACCAGACAATCACTATCAAAATGCTGTGCTTTGGTTTTGTGCCACTATTTATTACATTTTATGTCTTGGCAGAAAATGCATCTTTGAAAAATGTATTAAAAACAGTTTACAACAAGTTTCCATTAACTATCATTGATTGTGAGTTTCATTAACATTAACAAACAGCAACATTCAGAATGAATAAACCATTAGGAATGTTAACAAAATAACAGATTGAGTTAATATGTATCGAATAGTGATGTTCAATGCTGATTAGTCAGAAGGTGGTGATTCATTTTCTGTTATAGCACGACTATGAGAGTAGTTCCAGCTTTACACTTACGCAGGGACTTGTGTGGCAGAAACTCTACATAAACGGAGATCTTCTGTGAAGAGATGTTTATTTAGCATTTTTTGGAAGGAGTCTCCAATGTCAGCACTTTGTTACAGCTGTACATCTGACTGTTACAAAGTCTTCAGGACAGAGCGCTTTGCAGTTTATTGGTAACATGACAAGCTACATTTTTTTATAATTAACTGGAGGCTGGTGAGGGAACTATTGTTTATAGCTGTTATAATATGAGTGATAAGCAGAACTAACTTTTTCATGGATTTTCCAAAATATTAAACATAAGTATAAATGAATAAAAAATATGATGTGTTATTCTTTCATTCATAGGAAAAATTGAATAATAGGAATAAACTTTGTGGCAGCACCAGTAACTCAGCTTTGTGTCATGGCTGCGTTACACTGCCTCATCATTTATTATTTTCCTATAACAGCACACCCCATCATGTTTTATAACGTACCTAAAATCAGTTGAACACCTTCGATCACATATTAGCCTCATTTATGAATTTTCCCAATTAACCACTGGAAATATATCGATTAAGGCACCAGTTCATATTGGTCAATGAGCAAGTATACTTTTTGGTTTATTTTAAAAAATAATAAAAACAATATAAACATTAATTACTTGGGTAATGTTACTTATGGTGTGTTTATGCATAATGTTTGATATAGTAGTTTGTTATTGTGAATGAAAGATGTGAGGGGATTGTAATATAAATATGTGTAATATGTGTGTGTGTATATATA
>JANDJT010000032.1:10840161-10850196 GCA_024331685.1 Stegophilus panzeri
ATATGAAGAAGTGACTCAGTGAAAAGGCACTAAACATGTATCATGTCCTATGTGAAGGAGTTTCAACAATTTAGACAAAGGCTCAATAGAAACTTATGGTAGAGAGAAAAAGAGAATAAAAATAGCAGGAGAGTGCCTCACTCACTATAAAACATTCACACTGTGTGGTCTGTCTGCCTGGTTAAGGGCTGTGGTTGTGCTAAGAAAGCAGTTATACTTTTCTCCACCTCGTCTCATCAGCGTGTAACTTTGTGTGAGTCTGGATGGAACTATCGCCCCATGTTGCTGCTGAGTCTGGATGGTGAAGTGGGCGATTAGAAGGCGCTCAGCTTAGCTTATTAAAGTTTGGTTTCTTTGAGGGGGTGGGGGTCTTTTGGAGTGAAAAGGGAGCTAATTTACCTGTCACTCAAAATACATGACGCCAGCTCCCTACTGCTCAGCACTTACGTTGGTGTAATAGTGCAGCATTAAGCTGAAACCACTTCCCAAGTTCATGGCTTGGGTAATGAAACATGCCATTCTGTTCATGCCTGTTGCCTAAATCCATCCACTTAGACATTGTAAACTTATGGATTATGTTGAGGCCTACATGCTCTAGATGACTCAAATATAAACAATGAAACATAAAATAAGTTCACCAGACACTGACAATCTAGATTTAACCAAACATACGTCTTTATCAAGTATAATAAGAGTTATTGCTTACAGTAAATGTGTGATGTTAAAAACTGTACAAGGAGAATGACTACAGAGGGAAGTTTGGGAGATGAATGGCAAGTGGAACAGCAGGAGACAAGAGGAAGTGTGAGAAGCACGGGGAGAGACAGGGAGTGAATGACCAGACGCAGAGATGGAGAAAGAGAAAAGTTTGTTTCTCATGCAGCCTCCCCCACTTGTAACCTGATAGCATAATGAGCTTTGACTCCTGCCAACGACTTCCCTTTCCTTCAATCTCACATTCACACACAAACACTCTCACATCATACACACGTATACATAAACATGCATGCATACTGTACATACACATACACACCCATACATATTCACATACCCACCATTAGTTAGATGTTTGCTGCTTGTTACGTGTGTCGTTTTCATTAAACAATACGAAGTAATAGAAATATCACTTGTGGTGTATTTCTTCTTGTTTTTAATAGAGGAAGAAAGGTGGCACAAAGTACCAGAGGAATGACAGCCATTGTGTTGGTGTAATTTAGAAATCACAGCCCAAGGCAGGGCTCGTGGGTGTACAATACTGTGCATGTCAATCAAAGAGAAAGAGAAGAAAGTTTATATGAAAGGCGAGTGATGTCTGTTAAGAAACATTATTATTATCACCCTGAACTTCCGATTTACCTTAATCTAACAGGATGGAACACAGGAAGGGAGCGGATGATTGCCTGTAAATTGAATCATTGTCAAGGACACTGTTTATGTTTGTGTTCTGTTTGTTCAGGTGAGTCCTGCCTGTACATTTTACCTACACGAAGAGAGTGTGTAGTAGCAGTGTGTCGTATTATGCAAAGGAGCACATGGTTTTTTTCTGCTGTAGAAAATTTGAGGCTTGAGCAGAAGGAAAGACATTTCTATTTTGAGCAAGTGCATTGTTTATTTTGTTTACAAAGATCTGACATCACCAGCAAAGATGCAGAAAAGGGCAAAGATGGAAATGTGAAAACATAGAAAGTGCCATGAGCAAAGATATACACACACACACACACAAAGGTTTGTTTTATTTGGGGAATCCTATTCGATTTCCCATTATAAATATGCCATTGTTTATGATCATCACATTTAATACTTGCCAGGGCTGAAAACTGAGATGGTGTTGGTTAGATGGGGATGGCTTGCCATCGGGAGCAAGTTGGGGTTCAGTGTTTTGCACAAGGACACTTCGGCATGTGGAATCATGTTGTGAACAACCTGCTCTACCACCTGAGTCACAGCCGCCCATTAATTCAGTAATTCAGCTTGAAAGTTTAAAGTTTTTAGTCAGGAACACAAGAGCTAGACTAGAACTAGAAACTAAAATGTATATCAGCTTTCAGTCTAATGTACCTAATAAAGTAAAAGTAGCTCTTGTGACCTTAGAATTATGTGAGGAATAAAGACGTTGTTGTATGATGGGATAGTGTGATGTGATACCACCCCAGAGTTGATTATTTTGTTATAACAGCCCATGCTGAAGTGTTTTCTTCCTCTTATACCACAGTAATTTGCTTACAAAGACATTTTCTTATTAATTAAGAATAGCACGTCATATATTTTACAAGCTTTTAGCTATGATTAATGTTGTGGAACATCTGCAAGACAAGTTCCTGTTATCACTTACATTATAGCAGCTATAAACAGTCGTTTCCTCACCAGTCTCTCTTGAAGTCTCTCTTCTCTTCCTTGAAGTTAAAAAGAAAAAAGAAAAAAAGACTAAATGCAATTGTTACAACAAAAATTATAGCAGAAAGTTCTCTGACCTGAAGACCTCTTGTGGACAGAAACTTACTGACCATTGCAAAGTGTTGACACCGGAGACTCAAATAAATAAATAAATAAATAAATAAATAAAAGTCTTGTAGAAAACTTCCATATTGATTGTTATAACTTTTTCTTTGGGGTTTTACACACTTGTGGCAGTGACATCAACACTTATTTGGTGTCTGAAGTTTGCTTCTTTAGTTTTGTACTACATCTACTCTGTAAAACCAGATAAATTCATTTAACTCAAAAAATCTGAGGAAATTAATTACTTCAAAATTTTTAGGTTGATAAATCAATTTCATTAAGCCAAATACACTTAAATATAACAAGTTTGAGTTAAATTTTTGTTATATTTAAGTGTATTTGGCTTAAAGAAATTGATTTATCAACTTAAAAATTTTTAGGTAATTAGTTTCCTCAAATGTTTTGAGTTAAATGAACTGTCCGGTTTTACAGTGTACAATGTTAATGTAGTTATTGAGCAATCAAACTGCATGTCTAAATCATCAGAGACATAACTTAAGCCATGTCATGTAGTTTAGTATCTCAAACAAACTTAGTTTAGCTAACTTTATATATCACTATATAAAAATCTATTTTTTTTAATTGACTGTGCATAGTTAAAACTGCAGCAGCTGTCTTGAAGTACCTGGTGAAGTACTATCTGTAACATAATTCAGTTCCTTTTTTATTCTCAGCAATACTACATGGCTTCCCTTTTCTCCCATGAAGCAGCCCACTACTCCCCATTTTAACATTATCAGAGAATTGGCTAACACTTTATTTGGAGTGTGCCTACATAGTGCCTTTATAGCATATTCATAAACATTTATAAATATTTTATAAAGCGATTCAGTAGAATTTATGAAATTCTTATGTCAAATCTTGTAAGATGATATTGGAGGTTTTGTTCAAATTTATCTTTACATTTAAGAGCAAGAACAACAACCATCAATTATTATTTATAAGCTGACAGATTGAAATATTGTTATTCATTTGGCTGGCATGTGGACTTCATAAATAAGAAACTGTATTGGAATGGGGCTCTATAACAACTGTAATATAATGACTGAGCATCCAAGTCCATGCTCCTATAAGAAGTAGGTAATGTAACTAAACCTCCCAAACGGTACAATGGCAGGTGGACACATTTTGCTAATACTTTATTAGCATGAAAGTGAGTAATGTAAGGAACACACCCTGGCAATTTATGTGGTTAGTCCAAAATAACATATAAGTGAAGCAGAAAATTATCATTATAAGCATGTAAGTCTCTAGCTGTGCATGTAAAGGTTAAAAGCAACACTAGGATTTGTACTGATAACACTAACTGCTGAACTACCAGTGCCTTCTTACTGGTTAAGTAGTCAGATAATGGGTTAAGGCCACATGAGATGCCACGTATAAATATTCAGCAAGCAGAAATGTCCATTCACTTGAATAACAAATGTTCAGAAAAAGAAAGTATACATCCTACTAATCATTGAGGATGTCATCAGACACAAGATGTGAGAATTAAGTAAACACTTTCCCAAATCAAAATGTCTATTGTAGGAGCACATTTTCTCAGAACTAAAAGAATCTGGTTTCAATGATGAAAATCAGCTGTAGATATAGATTACTTTAAAATGTGAAGGAATGTGTGGAAAAGAAAAGGAAGGTCTTTATAGACGATGTGTCTTGTGTTCAGTTTTTCACGAAGAGGAACTAGGTACTTGAAGGTAGTGGCTTGATTAGCCTAATTACGTACAACTTGTACACTGATCAATTAAATAACGAAATATAAATATACTTTGTTGTAGTACAACCGTTAATATATCTTAAATAATATTTTATTAGCTGCAAACATGAAAAGGATTTTGGGATGTTGACTGTTAAATGGTGTAATGATATGGGGTAGTTATACACAAACCTTCCAGACAAACTCATGTTATTCTCAGACTATAACACTAAAATTTAAAAAAGTGCAAAATAACTCAAAAAGTGGAGACATGATGAATCACAAAATATTTCTGAATTATTGTATATGCACAAAGTAAATCTCATGCACCGTTTCCCCTTTACAGCTGTGGACATCTGTTTTATATTTGAGTAGACAATCTTTATGTTCTTTACACTCTTAATACTGACAAATTTGCTTGAAGAGAGGAAAAGAGAGACATATTCCCTGGTCAGCGGTCTTCAGTCTGAACCTTTTCAGATGAGTTTGTGTATGAGTGTGTGTGGTGAATGTGTGAGGTATAGGCTGTACGTTTAACAGCAAAGGTTGCTCTGAGAGAACTCATAAACATGCCACTGAGATCTTGACCTTGCAGTAAACAGCTCCACTTTCTATAGTCACTCTGACTTCCTCTACATTACTCTCTCTCCTGTATGAACTTGCACCATTTATCCCTACTTATTTTTGCCTGTCTCTTTTTTTTCACCATGTGTTGGGAGATTTTGGAGGGTATTACACCATTTTCATACTCTGTTAACACTGTTAATACATAGGTTCACACCCTATGGTACATAATGGCGTGTGGGGTGTGGTTAGTGTACACTTTTTCTAGTGCCCTCATTTGTATGAAATCAAACAAATCCAACTACATTGCCTTCACTTGTCCATTTTAGTACTTTTTTTTTAATGAAATCCATTTTCTTGCTTCTTTTAATGCCTTAATGTCCCAGATTATTATTCAGTTATTCATTATTCTATGAGTTTATTTAGTAACTATATAGTGAAACCAATAAGGTTTAAGAGGGTTTGAGGGGTTAAGAGGTTAACTTGGACCTGGGTAATCTGCTGAAAAACTAAAAGAGATGTGCTACTACATGACTCATATTAAACAGCATTCATTATAAATTCATATTGTATAATCTGATACCAAGTATATTTCTCCCAGCTACTAGAATTTCTGAAAGTAAATTGCACTGGTTCTGCTTGGTTACACTTATTAGGCATAATTATGTTATTTGTTTATATTGCTGTTATTTCTGCATAGGTTTTCTTCACCATCATTTTACCCAGATGAGGACGGGTTCCCTTCTGAGTCTAGTTCCTCTCAAGGTTTCTTCCTCATATCATCTTAGGGAGTTTCTCCTTGCCACCGTCGCCACCGGCTTGCTCAACTGGGATTAATCCACACACTTAAAATCTGTATCCTGTGTTTATATATTTCTGTAAAGCTGCTTTGAGACAATGTCCATTGTAAAAAGCACTATACAAATAAAACTGAATTGAATTGAATTGAATAAAGTAGTTTCCAAATACCAGTTGGCTACATTATTTTGCACTTACGTTATCTGCCTGGTGATGGCCAGTGTCCACATTACCAACATATTCTCCATCCGGATAGTTTATGAATTCTACTAATATTCCACATTGACTTATTATATAAAGCAAATATGGTTAAAAATCCCTGCAGTGATATATGTACACAAGTCTATTTTTTGTTATCAGAAAAGGTTTGAATAGTTCACATGTCTTCTGACCTACATATTATGCTTCTGTTGTGTAACATTTGTCTCAATTACTCATTCTCTATCCCAGTGCATCTGTCGCTGTCCTCTTAAAGTTGACACTCGCTCCAAACAATCCTTGTGCTTTAACGTTCACCAGGGAAGCACCGTAAACCATCTGAGGAGATTAATTCCTGTGCATTTAGCCACATGGTTTGGAACAGCAAAGAGCAACTGTCATTATTCACTCCCCCAGCAGCAAATTATACCTCACGTGTGGTGTCAGTGCCAATCCCTGCAATGAACAAACAGATAAATTCACTTCATCAGACGGTTTAATGACAACATTTGATTTTATTAGCGGGAGGATCCTCCTGTGTGCGAAGTAACATTTCATTTAGCCTGATTTTCCATAAAACTAACAGTTAAGACTACCTCTGTGGAAGTTATTGCTGTACTGCTGAGCTGTTCATGTGCTCTTTTCCGATTCTATAAAAAGACACTGAAATGAATAAATAAGACAGGCTGTTTTGTGTGAGAACCAGTCTGATCATGCAGAAACTGGCACAAGAGTACAGAAAGTAGTCAGAGAGAATGACTTCAGTGTCTCTCCCATGATAATGATGTGAAAACCTTCTTTATTTTTTTCAGTTATGTGGCGACTTCAGGCAACCCCATTGTACTGAGGCTCTACTCCACCCTGTACATAATTACTGAGAGAGGTGTGGCCTTTGGCATTCAACAGCAATCACAAGCTCTCCTGAAAGAGCTTTGCATTTACAACCTGCAATACGTAGTCTCGGTCCCAGCAGAGAGAAATGTGATAAGATACAGACTACAAGGCAAAGTAAACTGAGTGCCTTTTACTTGAGCACTACTGAAAATAACCAGTAGTTGCTATGTCACTTGGCTGGTTTCATGTGATGATTGTCTGCAAAGTGACTGTCAATTTCAACATATAAATACAAGACAGACTGATCATTTTTAACACAGGAGGATAAAAAAGATTGTTTATCTGACCTTAAAAGACCCCTCCATGCCTCATTATAGCTTTCTGAAGAATGATATTTCCGTCTACCGCTCTAAGAAAGTGAATCATCACAACATTACTGGCTATTCAAAACTAATCCACAGTCTAACTATACAAATGTTGTGTTAAAAACTGATCCCAGATCTGCACAGGTTGTACAAGTAAGCAAAACTAAGCAGAAGTGGAGGTGATATTTTTTAGAAGTCGGGTAGTGGGGAGAGACACAGGCTTCTCTCCTTTCAATACTGTAATCCAGGGGCTCTACGCTCACAATGCAAATACATTATATCACGGCAGGAGGCCTGAGGCTACGGCTGCCAAGCCAGGGTGTGTGTCACAGTTTAAAAAGGAGCGAAGAAAAAAAAAGATAAGAAGCTTCTCGGGCAAGGAGCCAAATCTGCTTCTGTGAAATCCAGTATTAGTCTCAAGCAGTATGCACGCAACCTTTTATAGTTTTCCACCCCTTTTCCCTCTGTCTCTGTCCTGCTTTATCTACTCCTTTGTGTTGATGGTTTGTTTGTACCCAAACTCTTCATAGAAAATTCATTAGAGGGAAATGGATTATGTTTGTTAACATTCATGACAGTGAAAATTTGTTCTCGTTTTGAATCAGATTAACAAGAATGCAAACTTTGGCTCCGAGTCTGTGTAGACGTTTGATACATTAGTATGCTCGAGCTATTTTGGTTCCAGTACTGGGGATTTACATGTCAATGGTGACCAGATTAAAGTTCAACTTTCAGCTAAAGTCCACCAAAAATGTCATTATAGCTGGAAGAAAGTAAGACTGCCATTTCAGGATAAAAGGCTTATTGGCAGGGGCAGCAGTAAATTCCTGCTGAAGTTCACATCCACATCTAGGAATATGTTACAAATTCATTAAAAATTTTGTCTCCAAATGTTTACCCAGCTATATAGATTGTATTTAATGTTAGTTAAAAAAATGTTAAGGTTGATTTGATTGATTTATTTAGGCACGTCAAGGTCAGTTGGCTTCAACCTGAGAGCAAATACCTTCTTGAACATGCATGTTTATCGATCCATCACTCCAGTAGCTTACAAGCAAAGCCAGGCAGGTATTTTAGCCCTCACTGTAACTCTTACAACCGTATCTGCACTTCCGTACACACTTCAGCAGATCAGTCACACTCAATCACAAGTGCTAGAGGCTCCTGGTCAGGCCTGGCCTTGTTTGGTGGTTTAGATAAACGTGTGTCCATTAGAGCTGCAGAGTGGAATGGGTTTTAGCAACTAGGGGTCAGTGGCTGAAGCCTTGTTCTTAAGAGCCCAACATTGTTCTGCCATCTATGGACGGGTTCCTCAGGGAAGGATCCTGCTGTCTACCATACAGAGAAGGCTTTTAAGTGTTTGTAGCCATGCTGTGTCTACAGATTAGAGCATCTTTACTTGATGAGTGTATGCTGGAAAGTTGTTTTTTTTTTTTAAACTGTGGTATTGTTAACACACAACCGCTATGGTTGGCTGAATGTAAAACCCACAATCTCTGAGCATACAAGTTAGGCGGCACTTCTGACTAGCGTTAGAACAGAAATACTGCCACTCCAGAAAGAGTTGGCCACATCCATGCTCCATGACCTTTTCTTCCCCACTTCAGAGCACTCAGCAGCTCAGAAAATGCTACCAAAGTAAACAAAAAATAAAATACCAATGTAAAGAGGTTGACATTCAGTGTTTAAGAGGTATAGCCAGTCTTTTAAACATTGCAAGCATTATAATTTCTCTGTTGGTGCAGATTTATATCTAAATGTTAGCCTGACATCAGGTTAAATGTTTGGAGAGCAGAGGACTACGAGGATGTGTTTCCGGTTGGTGTTTTGCTGTCTTCAAAGCAAGGAGCTCTGCTTGTCCCTTCCTCTCAGGCAAATATTTACATATCCAAACTATTAAATGGACACTTGTCAGAAGGCCATCACTTCAGTTTCCAAGGCGAGGTCCTTCAGTGTTTTACTCTGGGCATCACACATAAATAGCTGCTGTGGAATGATGGATTATGTTTGTTTGTTGGGAGTGCCTGGGTTTATTTCATTAGCAAAGCTAATAAATAATCATCTGAGACAGGGAAGACATTTTTTCGCAAATTTAAATCGGAAGGCCATCTTCCTGCATATATCTATCTATCTATCTATCTATCTATCTACAGGGGGTTACAGGTTATTGGGGTTGCATCACTGCCGGTTGAAAAATTTTAGGGAAATGTTTATGATTAAAAGTGGTTAATGGACATCAAACATTTTTTTGCACTTTTGACTTAAAACAAACTTGAATCAATGCTAGTCTGGCCTGGCATAAGCTAAGAAAACAGGATAAGATGCTTAAATATTGCCAGTTAGTGTTACTCCACATTTGCTGATGTAGACCAAGGCTGCTCATCCTGAAGTTCCACACTGCAGTCCAGTGCCTTATCGATATTCAAACACACTACAATGTGTAGCATGTGAAGGTAAGAGCATGATTCCTGAAAGTGTTTTTTCTACATTGATGAATGTGATTGATTGCTAATGAAATGATAGGATGCCAAACTGATTGTAGCATACAGTCACTGTTTGAATACGAGAAGAAAAGACTTTTGAGATCTGTAATGATTACTATGGAGGACAAAATAAAAATGTAAGGAGTACAAAGGAAGATTACAAGTAAGAGCACAAGTATTACATTTCCATAATAGTATATAGTAACGTAGTACAATTACTCAAATATTGTCCACCGCTGAAAACAAGGCATAATTTATCATATGTATTTAACTCAAGTGCAGCGCTGCTGATATGCCAAAAAATAATGAGAGGAATGAGCGAGAAGCAGAGATGCAGATTCAGGTCCAATAAAACTAGACTGCTGAATGACAACGAGAGCAGTTTGAAGTCACATCAAAACAAATTGAACTTTTGTAGCACTCTCAGTCGGAGCCTTTGTCAAATTTACATCTCAATGCAGTCAGTCTGGGGGGCCAGTGGCATGGTAAATAAGCAATGCAAATAGTACACATACTGCTGTTTCTTTACACACACACACACACACACACACACACACACACACACACACACACACACACACACACACACACACACACA
>JANDJT010000032.1:10850296-10868555 GCA_024331685.1 Stegophilus panzeri
CACACACACACACACACACACACACACACACACACACACACACACACACACACACACACACACACACACACACAAATGAAGAGCATCTAGTGAAAGACCAAGTCAGGACATGTTTGTGTCTAATTAGGATCAGTGGTAGCTCACTGGTTAAGCTGTTGGACTACTGATCAGAAGGTCATGAGTTCAAATTCCAGCACTACCAAGCTGCAACTGCTGAACCCTTGAGCAAGGCCCTTAACTCTCAACAAAAACACTAGATAAATGTGAGTCACTCTGGATAATGGTGTCTGCCAAATGCCATAAATGTACTGAAGCTCTATGTGTTTAAGAACAATAGACGGATGTTAGCCAATTGAGCATGTAAAGACACATACCATCATTTCAAACAACAATATGCACATGACTTTTGCGTAAGACTTTCCAAATTTCACAAACACTTACCCCAAGTATTATGTGATTGGCAGAGACAAACTTAATCACCTTCCATGTCTTAACATGCTAACTTATAGCACAATTATCCTGTAAAGGCAATGAACTGGCATGAGATTTGGATCATATACTTTCGGTATGTTATCAGCCTCCAGAAATATTTATACATTCGTTTTCTAACAACATATAAAATAGTCATCCGCTCTTTATGTTAGGTATATTCACTGAGAGCATATTATATATCATGTCTATCAACACTAATATGAAACCATACCCTGTTACATTTTCTAATATAGAAGAAATGTGACATGAGGAATAACATTTTAAATGAATTTATTAACTTATCAAGATGCATAAGTGAAATCACTCAAAGGGTCTGTATGTTTTTTAAAAAACACACATTAGCTGGTAAAGCAGATGATGGCTCAGGCTGGGTTGAATTCAGAACACAATTGAAGCATTAGCTTGTTTAAACTCTCAGGCTTTTGTTATCATTAGGTGAGCACTAATAGTCCTAAGGGAAGCAATCCTCACTAATGCTAGCAGCTGTTAAGTGGACGGCTTGCTAATGGCGTCTTGCAGAGGTACCTGACCCAAAGAAAGATCACCCGAGATGGCCGATCTGACGCTGACCAAGCACTTAGAGCTGAGGCAGATTAACCATAGAGGGGATTGAAATTAATTTTAGTCTGGTAAACCAGCATGCAGAATCTTCCAGGATGTGGGTAGGCTTTGGAACTTGCACAGATGAGATTACTATCACTGACAGCCCAAAGCAACTGAGTTTAAGGGTGTGAGTTTTTTTTTTTTTTTTACAGTAAGCCTGCTTATTGCACCCAAGAACAACAATCTATGGTATAATGAAAATCATGCAAATAACTTGCATACGGCACCATGAATGAAACTGAAGAAACGTTTGGTTGATTTTTCAGGTATTTATCAGGTACATTTCAGTGGCTGGTAGAAGGGCTTTGTTTTCAGTGTAACTAGTTAGAAGTCCATGTTATGTTTTCAAAATTGTACAATTATAGTGTTGTGGTTATAAAACAATGACTAGAATTAAACTATGGCCAAAAGAATTAAAAACATAATCTATCACACTATATTTAAACTAATATATATATATAAAAAACCTGAATATTACTTCACCTGTGTGTTTTAAGTCTTGCTAAGCACTCTTAAAATGAAATTTGTTGGCAAATATTCCTCACTCAGTCACCTTAAATTGAATTATTTCCTCGTTTTTATGTTATGATGGAAGTCTCTGTGGATTCAACACCAAAAATTTCTGCTTTGAACACCCATTCACTTTCAAGATCATTTAAAACCTAGGCTTCATAAAAAATAAAAAAATTAAAAAAACACACCATAGGTATCAGATAATTCACTGCTGTTGAACAGTTGTTTTCCCGCAATGGCAGCACTACACAGTTTACACAGTGCACACATGAAGTCCTTGCACAGATTACCAAGCACAACTTTATATGTCGATGGCTGTATCGCATCAACATAACCTATTTAAGACTAAAATCGAAGAAATTGTATGAAACAGTTGAATTTTTTTCCCCGTACTAGGTCATGATCCATTACACATCTGTCTAGCATCTATCATATTTACAATTGAGCTGAAAAGATATCAGTGTTTTTGCTCATTTCTTCACTTCTGTCTGAGAATATGCGAAGCGCTTTACTACACCATCTCCATAGCAAACTAATTCACAGTGGAATGTGAGCCTTAGGTTCAAGCTGAGCACTGTGGTTTGCAGATCAGTGTGTGAGTACAGTTACCCGGACACTACTATATTGACATACTCTGAAAATGTCAAAGTTCTCGGAACAGGTTTGTAGGGAGGTGAAATCGCCAGGCTGCGTGAACACAGGAGCGTTACTGTGCCTGCAGAGTGCAAGCTGAGGGCTCAGAGCTTACAGCTTCCTGACATTCCCTCACATGCTAAATAAATACTCACTCAGCCTGCAGCATTAATTCCCAGAGTGCAAGTGTGAGAGAGCGAAAGAAACGTAATGTGTCCCCTCTGGAGGGGCTTCAGAAATGACGCAGCGCAGTGGAAGGCTCTACTTTTGAACAAGGCCCCTGTGTTAACTCCCCTGCGTCTGCTACCACTAAACTTCAGAGAAAACAAGCATCTGTAAAACACACATTAATACACAGATCCTTATAAAAAAGAATTAAGAAAATCATTGCCAGGCATGTTTAAACATTTACAGTCAACACTGAGTCCTTTATTTATAGAACTTGACTGAAAAAAAGTCATATTTGTACCCTGGTGTCAGTGATTTTTTTTTTTTTTTTTTTTAAATGCAAAAAAATTATTTTCATCTCGATTTTATACAAATGTGCAAATAAGATGAATCCTTCAGTCTTCAGTGTCAGTCAAGGATCCACAGGACAGGGCTTGAAAGGCTTATTTCAACAACTCTGCCCTCTCAAGCTCTAATTCAAGTAAAGTGCTCCATCAAGGGAAAGAAAAAAAAGCATTTCTCTCTCCATTTACAAAGGAAAACAATAAAATTACAATGCAAATGGAAAATAATAATAATAATTATAATAATAATCATAGTACAGCAACAAAATGCTACACAGTTCAAGCATGGTGAACGTCTTCACTCTGGTACCCAGAGACCAGCGAGCGAGTTCAGTCCCAGCACAGAGGCACGGTGAAATAGTCACTAGTCATACGAACTCGAGTTTCCCGTGGCCTGTGTACATGCCCCAGTGCACGAGCGAGAGGAATCGCTCGCCCCCTTGTGCGCTCAGTTCAGCCTGACGGAGTTTATCGCAACCTGCACAGCAGTTCTCATGGCCAGTCACAGGCACCATGCACTCCAGGTCCAGCTTTGCCATGTGGCCCTTCTTGGCATGGTTATGCCCATGGAAACTGTAGTGCAAGCGTGAGAGCATCTGCTGTCTCTGCACCCGGAGCCGCTTGTTCTCGCTGCGCAGCATGCGGAGTGCCAACATGATGAGCAGCACCAGGATCAGGCCTCCTGCGATGGGTACGGCGATCACAGCCGCCCGGAACCATACCTCCTTCGCTGAGGCTAACTCTTGAACTCGTGTGATCAAGTTCTGGTTTGAGCTTGAACGATCTGAAAAAGCAAGAGACAAGCTTCTTTCATTGGTTGTTGTTTCACGTACATGTTTTCCTAAGTGCTGCTTGTATCTATGCATCTAGCATGTGTTCTCTCCGAAGCACATTCCTGCACAGTGAGGTATTACATAATCCACATGCTATCAAAAGCATGTCATTGTACCATACTGCTCAAAGGAAAACTATCTACTGCCTACTAATCATGCAACTCAAATATCCAGGGAAAAAAACAACTAAACAAAACAAGAGCCTTTTAAACTCATGCTCTTGAGGTCTGGCCCTCAAGGACAAAACAAATTAAAACTGAACAAACCTCCAGATATCATCTATTACGTAAATTGTTTTGTATATCTATTTTTATATAATCACATTTGTTCTCACCTGTGGGGTCACTTCGTGTGTGAACAATACTGGGTAAACCCCGGTAGTTGCACATATCATCATGACAGCACTCAATAGGAGACGGGCCTCCATTTGAAACATCCGAGTTCTGAGTGCACACATCCACAGAGTTTAAAAGTGGGTCTAGACATCCATGTGTTAATGGGGAGTTTGTGTTAAATGGGTCCAAAGCCTTGGTAAAACAGGCATTGAGCTCCGATTTGCACATGTATCCAGTGGCAACACACTGCGGAGCATCACAGTAGCACCTGATCTCTCCTGTAAAACAAAATATACAGAAATAAGTGCCGTTTAGTCTAAATTAACACCTAATTTCCATTATTGACAACTATAGATAATGTATCATCAAAATTGCTAGACTCAATGTTCTTATAACTTGAATAGTTATTAAAATAATACATGCTTAATGAGAACAACAACAACAATGCTGGCTGTATTTCAAAACCCACTTATCTGACTATTCTAATGCCCCATTATTTAAGAGGGAGAATTATTGTATTAAAATGACACCATTACTGTGAGAAATTTGTGTTGCATCGCAGAGAGACCAGTGTAGAGTCAAATCGGGTTACAAACGTGTGTGAAAATTCAGACCAGTGTCCAATATGGTTATCCGGGTCATGGATTTTAGACTGTCCCTTCGGTCCGTTATGAAAAATAGTGGTTTATTGGTGCATAATACCAGTCATGTCTGCCACAGACAGTTTCACAGACCCAAATGAAAAGTTGTAAAGAAAGAGACGTGAAGAAGTCCATCTACACATTACATGCAAGGCCTATTCTGAATATGTTCTTAAGGAGATATTGACAATAAATAGATAAGTTCAACATATTCAAAACTATAAATATCAGAAACCACTGACATACACACACACACACACACATATATATATATATATATATACACACACACACACACACACACACACACATACACACACACACATACATACATACATATATAACCAGGGGGAATTTGTGGAAGTGGTGTCCCATTGACCCGTTTCTTGAGCTTTTTTAGACTATATGAAAACTAATTGCCAGTGTGTGTCTACGTACCTGGAACAGAACAAAGCACACACACCGAGACACAAACACAAATAAACACAGGTTTTGTACTGGTGTCTGTGGACCTGCAGGACTCGAGTTACAAGTCATCACTCTTGTTAGTGTAAAGCGCTGACAACACAACTCATACAGCACCAGAAAGCAGAGGAATACAAGCTGTGCACTAAAGTTTAGGGCTATAAACAGGCTATTCAATGAAAATGGAATTCCATTTAAACGCTTATTGAAATTAGGAATCATTCAGGTTTTGCAAAAATGTTTCTGGATGCACTTTTAAGGATCTTACAAACGGAAGAATCTTGACAAGATCTTATAAAGTCTCTTCACCCCCTTTTTTTTTTTTAAATAAAAAAAAAAAAAATAAAAAAAAAAAAAACACACATCTGCTGGCCTGTGAGAGGCTACAAAACACCACAGGTAATTTTCCCTAATATTACCTTCTCATGAATTTAAGTGTAATCCCCATAGTTTCTGTAATCGCAGAGATACAGTTCAGTCTGCCTTCTTGTCCAGAATGTGCTACAAGTTCTGACACCTTGTGGATAAATAAAATGCTGTTTATAAACAACATACCGGGCTGAGTTGCACTGTTCCCCTTAGACATAATGTTTTTAGTGAACAAGGTCGATCTAAGGTGTGTGTAAAGTGGCACCAGGTGCAAAGCTCTTGTTTGGGGCCCAAACAAATAATAACCTATATAAAAGATGTACTGATTGATTAGATGAAATAAAAAAAATATAGATCGGACATACCTTTAGTTAGGAGCACAGCCATGGCACAGAGTTCCAGCTGAAGCCAAAGTGAAACAAAACTGGAATGGCGATCCATTTACGGCCAGTTCCCAGTCCTCCAAGCCAGCGACAGAGACAACCTCCGATCTGTCCGATCTACGCACTTGTTTACATGTAAAGACGTGCTTACATGTGGTTTATCACAAAGATAAACAAGTGCATTCCCGCCGTTCCTTCGGTTACATCATGATCAAAACCAAACGGAGTTAAAAAATCTCCTGTGCCATGGGCTTAGTGTGAATCTGTGATGATGAGTCAGAGTCCGCACGAAGAAAAACACCACACTACTGTAGAACACCACTCCCTGTGTATAACCTACACACTCACAACACAAAACAAAGCATCCGAAAAACCACGAGTGGCCAAAGAAATAACTGTGGTGATGTGTAATCCAACTGATCGGAGCTTTCGATCAGGACACAAGACCACACGGCCGACTGAACCACATACTCACACACCAACTAGTTATCAGCGCACGGCTTCAGGGGACCTCGCATGGCCACGCCCTCTCTGCTCACTGATTGGCTAGAGGCGGGAGTTTCTTTGTATGCGCAGTGCGATTGGCATTAGTATTGGTTCACGCGGCGGTCACACAATGAGCCCGCCTTCAGCGCGGATTAAAGCTGCAATTAAGGAATAAGGAAAGAAACTATTCAAAAAGTGGACATGTTTGATTAAAACAAAAACAAAAAAAACACAGCCAATGATTTGGAATATATATATATATAACGTTTTATTAACATTGTTTATATGCATTGTTTAAAATATATATATTTAAGTAAAAATATAAGACTGTGATCACATGATCTTATTAATCAAGTTTATATAGAGAATCTGTTTTGTAGGTTATTACCTGTGACTACTAATTTGGAAGAAACGATGACTGTTGATATAGATAAACAAGAAAGAGTCTAAATACATTTTCTGTATGTATGATCAGGTTAGGACCAGCATGGATGCTAAAATGATGACCGTTTGAAGTAATACGTGTGTTCCTCAGACTACTGAAGTCTCAGAAGGAAGGTCGCCTATAGAGAAAAGCGAGAGACTCGGCCTAAGCGGTTAGATAAATTAGCAATCCAAAGAGGCCCATGGCGCCAGAGAGCCGACACAGACAGACAGAGACACTCAATTAGAGCCGAGTCGATCCCATACAACACACACACACACACACACCCCGCTCCGATCGATATCTCACCGTGGCCCCTCCAGTCTGTTCATATGTTTATCATTTAGGATAGGCCACTGTTCGAAGGTAAAGCGAATATCTCACTCACTAGCAACAGTCAACCTCCAGAGATAAGAAAAGTCGTTATGAAACCGATCCAGGTATTGCATGTACAAGTACATACACTTATATCATTTACTTATAAAGTCATCCGGCGTTCAAAATATAATCTAATAAGAATAATCGGATGCCTTCAGATCAGGATCACTTTGACTCTTAAACCGTCTTATTTATAAAGTTACACCAGTTTAAGCAGAGCATGTCATGGAAAATAGAGTTTTGTGGGAGAACAACTATAAAGAGACCAACTTGAAATAGCCTCACATTGTTGGGCTAAATTTCCATAAAACGGCGCCTAAACACAAAAAAAAAAACCAAAAAAAAAACCAAACAAACAAAAAAAAAACAAACTTCTAAGCCATACTGGTCAATACTAAAACTGTGTGTCATGCTGCTTTGATGATGTGATCATGCTCTGTGCTGATAGCTCATCGTGTTTACAGGTAAAACAGCTGGTAAAAAGCCAGAGACAGACAGAGAGACGCTATTAGGGCCGATTGCCCTTTGCCTGCAGATAGAGGGCCATCGATCCAGTGTCATAAGGGGAAGGACTAGTCTGCTTTGAGGGACACACACACACACACACGCACACAGACAGAAGTGCACTGACAGCAGTTGGGGTAATTGTTGGGAATTTCAGCAAGGCGCCAGTGTGTTCAGTAGCTCTAGGCGATATGCCCACACCTTTCACACGTTCTGCGGCTAACAGCAAGGCCAAAGGCAGCAAACCCCACACTTGTGTGAACAGAAGCCTGGAGTATTAACACCAGAGACAATCAATAAAAAGCATAACCATAGCCGGTTCTTTCCAATGTAATTTTCTAATCTTCTAACACTAATTAGAATAATAGGGGGAAAAGCCCCCACTAAATATTTTTGCCTGAATCTAAAGGAAATCCTCTTTTCCTGACTTTCAGAAAGCTTTCCGACACAACAGGAAGTAGCTCATGTAGTAATACTTAGTCTACAGAGAGGGGATTTTCCTCATAGCACCCGAAAGTATTCAGTCTCATAACCCTAATGTGCCTAAGAACGAGTAAGTGCTGCCCTCTTGTGTCTATCATTACAATTACACTCAGATGGGCTTAACACGGTCGTAAAGACAGTTGAGGGCAAAAGATGTATATCCATGTTTGTGTTTGTTTGGGGTTTCTTGTGTGAAGAGAGGGTCAGTATGTTACTCATTATTGATGAAAAATGCATAAAGTAAACCAAAATAAATTAATATTTTCTTTACTGTGAAATATTGCATTGTGATTTTATCTAACTTTTGTTATAATATGGTGTATATAGACATGATGATCAACTGCATGACTCAAAAATGTCACTCACAACCTACAATTTCTTTCATTCTGTCAGCAGAATCTTAGTCCTATGGCATTACAAACATTCAGCTGTAACTGTGAAAAGTAACTGAACTCATTCAATAAGGAAGACACTATTTTAAAAGTTGTCGAGGTACAAAATCCAAACAGTCTTGCTGTAAGAGTAATACTTTACTGAATGGATTATGCTGTATGTAGAAAAACCTGTGTGCCTCATCTGGTATTGATTGCTGATTACTATTAGTGAGCACTTCAATAGAAATAGAAAGAGAATCAAAGGGAGGCATGAATGGGTGTGGGGATAAGTGAGTTTAGGTAGGGAGGAAAAAGAGATTAAGAGGGGTGTGAAAAGGCCTGCAGCTCTGTTTACACATTTCATGCTGATAGTTCACACTTTTAAAGAGATACAAACAGTGAGAATGAGAGAGCTGTAAGGGAGTGGATCAGGAAAGAGGTGCTCAGACACAGCCATATCATCATCATCATCTGTAACAGAGTTTCTCCGTGTGTAGAATTTTCTATGGACTCCAACTTAAAATGTCTAATTAAGGAACAATATCTTGGAGAAACACACACTATGCACATGCAATTTCTTTCATTAATCAGAAAATAATTAGATTAGCAGTAATATTCAGCATGAGGTGTCAAATTTACAGCCTGCACTATGGACTGGGAAATGCAGCTTCTTTATAATGAATGCAATAATATAATGCAAAGAATATTAAATATTATGAACTCTCAACAACTCCTGAATTTGTGTTCCAGCTAGCTGTGGGAAAAGCAAATGCATCTAATATCTGTTATAACAGCAGCCAGAATTCTTACTGATCATTAGCTTTGCGATTAGGAACTGAATACAATGTACTTTGGTCCAATTTTACCTTTAATCATTATATACACACCAGTTTTAATATCCCGAAAAGCATATTGTGATCACTATGTGCAGAAATATAATCGAAGTTTATCACCCCCCTTTACATACAGTCCTCTCCTTCAGATGGGCAACAAAATAAAAGTTATTATGGTGAGAGGCAATTTACTGGCATGGTTTGGGTCCACTTTCCCTTTTTAAGGGAAGAATAACTGCAAGTCAGTTCATTCACATTGACTCTTCACATATCCTACTAATGTACTCGTAAGTTAATGACTGGCCCAGTAAGAGGCAAAGATGACAAACAAATCAAGATGTATTTTTTTAGCATGTTTATTACAATACATACATTTCACATTTGACCTTCTGACCCCAGGTGACCCTGCCCTGATTCTGATGTGGCGGAGTTGGTAATGTCCAGCCCACGGCCATGACCTTCAACATTTCATTTCCTACTATCCAGTAGCACTAGCGCCACTCTGTCCAATCAGGGTGCAAAGGAAAATGTGTGACAATAATTTATGAATACAACATATGATATACTAGTAATCACTGCAACTTTTAATAAAACTCTTTTTAAACTCCATTATTAATTATCGACTGTACAAAGGAATGAACTCTTGGTTTAATGCAAGCTGCAATAAACTTACTTAAAAAACAAAACAAAAACAAAACAAAACAAAAAAAAAAAAACAACATAAGAAATAAAAATAAACTTGCCGAAATGTCCGGAACTCCAAGAACAACAAAAAAAAGTTTCAGCTAGACTTCACCAGTGTCTGGGGAAGCCAGTTTGGGAGGCAGGTAGGCAGGCATTTTAGATCGAGCAGCAGGAATGATCATTCAATGAGCAAAATGATCTCTTTATCTTTCTCAGATTCACTCCTCCATACAAGCAGGCACTGGTGTTGACAGAGGGCACATTAGGGCCATTGGGGCAGAGACCACTGAACCATTGTGGACAGACATGATCTAATCCCTTCAAAAGGCATGGACTGGGGGAGTGAAACTTTTACGTTGCAACCAGAGAAAGCAATCAAAGGAAGAAAGTCCATTAACCATTTAGCAACATTACAATTATTCATATGCAGAGAGAGACGGAAACAAACCAGACAGGGTTTAATAGGTGGAGGTGTGTGAAGTCAGAAAACATGAATGTGTGTGTGTGCGCGCACGCTGTGGTCATTGTCACTAGTTGCCCCCACTGGATCGTCCACCTACCCTCCCCCCTACCCCATGCACGTATAGTACATGCTCAAGGCAATGGCTCACCAAATGCTTTTCTGATGAGCAGATTTCAGGTTGTTTTTTTTTTTCTTTTTCAAAAGCAAGTTTAAAAATCTGCAGTCAGACTTTTACATATGGACATCTGAAGACGATGAATGTCCTCAGCTGGACTTGGTGCTGATTAGGAACGTTTTTTGTTTCTTTTAACCATTTGGATGACAAAAGCTTTTCTGATAGGCATGGCTTCCCACGGCTTCATCTACAAAACATATTTACAACATGGAAATAACATCTACAAGAAATCTACATATACACGGCCCCTGGCAAGAGCAGGTCCCGAAACATCTGCACCTCAACTGGCCCATAGCTTCCACCCATTATCCCTCTCCCTCGCCATTTAGTCCACAGCTCACCGCAGCTCCTTTTTGTGTAAGACTGGACCCAGAGCAGAACAACAGAACGTTGGTTCTCGAGGGTTCTGTGCACATAAAATGGATTCCTACTCATCCTCACACCTCTGCTGTCCTTCTATTCAAAACCCACACCAAACAAACCGAGAGTTCTCAAACCATGAAGGAATTCTGATTCTTCAACTTTTCAAGTTCTTTAATTTGTTGTCTCAAAAAGAGTATCCTGTGAGAGAGAGAGAGAGAAAGTACAAAGGGAAATATAACAGAAAACTGAAGATGAACTACAAGTCTAGAAATATCCATAATGAGATTTCAAAATAGTACAGTATTCTGACCTTCACAAGACCCCTTTAAATAAATAAATAATTTGAAACGTTCCACATTCTGATGAAGGCCAAAACGGGGTATGTATGTATGTGTGTGTATGTGTGTATATATATATATATATATATATATATATATATATAAAAAATTCAATAAAATGTTTAGGAGGTATCTACGCTAATCTGAAGGCAGTGGTTACCTCTGTTCACGCAGTGTGGCCTGGATTTCACACACACGCACTAGTGAGCGCAGGTTCTTCAGCTCTGTACAGTTCTCAGACATGTAAATGCTGCCCATGGTATGAGCCTCTTCACGTAACCGTGACGCCTGAGCAAAACACAAAAAAAAATTTTTTAAATTCTCTCTCCAACACTCATACCATGCAAAACATCTGTGGCTTATCTCAAACAGAGCTCACAATGCCATGCATCAAAATGCAAACACAATGACTTTTTTTAAAAGACATGCACTGGAAACAGTGACTACAGAGACTGGAATTGATCTGAAGTGGATCTGATCCAAAGTAAGTGGCTTGTCTCGTAGAAGGCTTGTTCCAGCTGGTTTCATGCTCTACACCAGCACTTTGACCATCACCACTATCGCCACCGTTGCCAAAGAAGATGGTATAATGAGAGGGGTTTTCGTCACTACTTGCACATTTGACTATGTTGGATGTTGCAATTGTAGTTTCACTCTTGACCAGAAGATGGCAGTCCAATACCGCAATCAGACAAGATTGCATTAACCAGTGCAATAATGTTCCACCTGAATTGGTTTCCTATTCACCATATAGTGCACTATTTGGGCGACATCCATTTGGTAGCGTTGTCTTGGTGAACCCAAAAAAAAAAAAAAAACAACCCCACACCCTACATATTGCAGTACACAGAACAGTGTATATATAATGAATATCATTATATTTACATCATTCACTATTTACAATGAACCCTATTAAAAGTACCCACACAGCGCTGGAATATGGTTTTACATCTTCCTGTATGAACTAAGGAACACTAAATATGATTAATAGTATTCATTTTTATATACAAATTAATATTAAATATCATTTAATTAGTTACAGAAGTTGCCAACGGTCTAAAGAGATTTCTGGCAAGTTTCTAAACTGGACTGCAAAAAAAAAATTCTGAATATGAAAATAACAGTAAGTCTCCTCTCTCATTCATCTGAGAATGGCAAAATCAGTGCCTTTAACGATGCATCACCACAGTTGGGGGAAGTGAGCTCAAGTCTTGCCTGTACAGATAAACTAAATGTAGCTTAGACCAGGAGGGTCCACCTCCACCTGTAGAGCCCAGCACAGTCTAGTGATTTTGTTTTGAATTTTTGAATTAACAGTGAATTAAAATCAGGTGTCATTGAGCAGAGACATCACCAAACTGTCCTACATTCAACCCACAAACAAAACTGCTGTTTTGTACCGGGGGCAAAGATTTAATGCTTTGCAGAAAGGTGAAAAATTTGCTGTGTTTACAAAGATCTACAGATCAAACGTTCTACACATGTACATAATAATCTATAGTTAAATATATGGTTGTGGTAGGTGACAAGGCAAAAAAAAAAAAAGGGTCACGCTGGACCTTAATGCACAATTTGAATCCCTAAATTTAATCTGCTCAGGTTTTGCTAATGAAATGGAGCCATTATATTTACACAACTGTTTCCATCCAAACATTGCCACCGGATGATACCCTTTTCTGAGTATAAATGTTAACGTGTCATGACGTTAATATTACATCGTCCAGCCATATTACGTGGCTTTTCTTTACTATACGCTCACGGAACACTATACTAATACTGGGTATTGCCGCAGAAGCAGTTTCATGCTGCTAATCTCTCAGTCTGGTACAAAAATGGTGTTCTCTATTTGATTCAGATCTGGTGACTGGAAAGGCCACTGAAGAACACTGAACCCATTGTCACATTCATGAGATCAGCTTGAGACGACAGTTGCTTTGTGTCATGGTGCGTTATCATGCTGAAAGTAGCCATTAGGCGATGGGTAAATTGCGGCCATGAAGGGATGCACAGATTCACCAACAATAATCAAATAGGCTGAGGCATTCAAGCGATGATTGACTTAAATGGTATTAATTGAATTAATTGTATTAATGGGCCCAAAGTGTGGCAAGAAAACATTTCCCACACTATCTCCACCAGCATGGACTGTTGACACAAGTTGGGAGCATGTCACGAAAAAGGCATTTCCATTCAAAGAACTGCCACCCCCCTGGATGTTTTTTCTTTATTGCACCATTCTGACTAAACTCTAGAAACTGTCTTGAGTGAAAATTCCAGGAGATCAGGAGTTATAGAGATACTCAAACCAGCCCATCTGGCACCAAAAGGTCAAAAATCACTGATCACATTTTTACCCCACCCATTCTGATGGTTGATGTGAAAATTACCCAAAGCTGCTAGCGTGTATCTGCATGATTGTATGCACTGCACTGCTGCCACACAACTGGCTAATTAGATAATTGCATGAATAAGTAGGTGCACAGGTGTTCCTAATAATATGTCCAGTCAGTGTATACACAATATTAAGATAGATTCTACAGCACAGTACATTTAGAGATTCACTGCATAATACAAAAAGTATGCAAAAAACCTGTGAACAAACAGCAGATAAGACAGGACAGCAAAGTACCTGTTTCTCGACGTGCTCTGCAGGCCAGCCTTGCACATGTTTGATGAGGTTCTCGTTAAAGTGTGCCGCCAGCGAGGGTGTGAAGGAGCAGGATTGTCTGGCTGTGGCTGTTCCAGCTGGTACCGAACCCACAGGCCCTGCTCCGGTCCCCACGCCAGTACTCTGACCACCACCACTGCCATTGTTACTGCTGCTGTTACTGCTTCCAACATGGTTGGGACCAGGAGAGGGGCTTCTCTGACTACTGCTGGATGAACAGCACAGGAAAGGCAGTGATGTAAATTGTAAGGCTTTTGTTCTAAATCGTATTTTAACATCCATCTGGAAGTGGGGTAAAAACTCAAATTGAACAGAGATTGAAAAGTTTGAACTCTTCAGAAAGCATATACAAAGCTGCACACTTTCTAATTGCGGTTACATGACTGACCAAAAGATGGCAGCAAAACACAGATTTCTTTCCTCAATGGAAAAACTCTACACTCTTGACTATAAATATTGTGGCGCTTGTTCATACATACGCACAAGCAGCACTGCAGCACTGCTCATGTCTAGCATACAAGATCACACAGGTATACAACGTCACTCCAGCTCCAAAAAGCACACAGCAGTTTTTGCACCTGGGAGTTCAGCTTCTTGTCAAAACTGGGACCAGATGGATAGACATATTGTGCATCTACTGAGAGTTTTTCTTGTTTGAGAAATAGACACGGACCTCTGCCGCTGCAGTGTCCGTGGGGAGTTGCTGTTGTCATGGTGTTTATCTGAAGGGAGGGGCTGCTGAGATGAGGGTGGAGGAAGAGAACTGGCCTTAATCCCCAGAGTATTCACCTAATAAAGAGAAAGAGAAATGCCAAGAGGCAGTAATGAGGATGATGGTGTAAACTATACCACTTGGCACAAACCGATCTGTAATTTCAGCCCAAGGCTGCCCAAAGTGTGTTTACCTTGGTCTGAGATGAGACAGGTGTGGTGCTCAGGGGGGGTTTCAGGGATGCGGTGTTAGTTTGGGGTGTGCTGATCCTGGGGGACACGTATGACCGCGGGGATGAAGCGTCTGACGTCAGGGACATCGGAGACTGACTGGACTGCTGTGCTACTCCAAGCGAAAGAAAAGAGACAAAGTGAAGAAAGAAATGAAACATTCATCTTTATGCCGTGTTTACGATTTGTAGTCATTTTAATGCATGTATAATTCATTAATAATTACTGATGGTTATTGTGCGTCATTGTAGATACTTTGAAAACATCAGCTAAACAAGTTTGTTAGCCCAGTCAAACTGAGTTTTGGAACATAGACAAAACGTTAAAATGTGACATCAAATAATGGTAATTCCTCCAATTACTAATCGGCTTTAGACAATGTCTTACGGACCAAGCTAATCATTAAATCCATGCCAAAACTCCAATGACAACTACTCAAAAAATAGCAGCTGGCCCACGACCTACACCACCCGTCAAAAGTTTAGACACCCATTCTTTATTTTCACCCCCCCCAAACAAAAGTAGTCTTTTCAACAGTGTCAGGTGTTGCATTAAGATTAACAAGTTGACTAAAGCAGCTGTTTAAAAAGTCCAGCTGTGTTTTTATGAAGCTGAGAAGTGTGTGCAAACAAATCACAAATCACATTCCGATTTTCATCAATGAAGAGAGGGCTGATTGCAATGCTGCAGAGTGCCGTAAACACATAACTGTCATCTCAGAAAACGTATTGCATTTAATTTAAAAAAAAAAAATAAAAAATAAAAAAGTCCGTACAGAAGACCTTTTTTGTGCACCGTTTACGCTAATCAAGTTGATGCATAACCTGACAGTTAAAAACAACTTTTAATACAATATAGTGAAGTGCAATAAAACATGAAGCAACAATCAAGATATAAAAAATGACCAGGAAATACCAGTCTTGACCTGGAGCGTCCGGGACTGAGGCTGTGTGAAGTGAGCAGAGGGACTGAATATTCGAGTGCAAGGGTGTGTGTGTGTGGTGGCTGATACCTTGACTAGAGAGCTGAGCAGCCTGAGAGAGAAGTGTCGTGATGTTGAATGCAGACGGACCAGCAGTCAGGATCTTGTGGAGCATCGACTGCAGTGAAGCCTGTGTTACTGCAGCTGTGAGAACTACATGCAGAAAGCAAAAGAACAGAGCAGAATGAGTCACCAATTATACATTTTTAAATAAAATTATACAGTTATTCAGGGGGAAAAAGCTCTGAACAATCATTCACATTCTAGCTGCAACCTGTCCAATTACTTTCTCATCTCTTAACACTACCCGAGGAGTGGGTAGGAGTTCTTTGGAGGCTGTGAGGTGACAATGATGGGCGTAAGTAGTAAACCGTTACTTAGGAGTCACAAAATTATATTAATAAAATGTGCCAAGCACTGTTTGCCTGCTTCAGAGAACACAAAAAACTTTTTGACAAAGCAAAGTTGTTTTTATGGTCACAAGCAAACTAAGGGCTCTGATCATTTAATCTTTGGGAGAATGAAGTGCAAACGTCCTCAGATGACATTTCACTACAACAAATACTCAAAAGACAGTTGCAGTTTCTATGGCTGAATCTCAGATGGCACCGTTATACCCTACATAGTAAGCCAACTTAAATGGTGGATTTTTAAATGGCTCACAAGGAACGAATGCAAAATTGAGCTATAGATCAGCAACAAGTAAACATTACTGTGGATAAATCTACACAAACCAGTCCCTCAAACCAGGATTTGGCAATTCTGCGATTTCAGAAATTAACGCACAGTCAAGCAAACTCCACAATATTCAGGCGAGCCTGAATATTCAGCAATTTTTCAAAAATTAACGCAAATTTGGGCCAAGATGCGTCACGTGTCATCACAACATGCACTCAGCCAAAGTCCTCTTTGATTCAAGTGCGTCGAAGATGAGTACAGCTAAAAGGTCTCATTTAACAACAATCACTGAACAATCGTGCAACTGCAATTCACCCACACCATTTGAGAAGAGAAACTTTGAAGATCACTGTGCCATACGTGGGCCTGTGTTATCACAACCCCTCAGTGACGACTTTGTTTGACCAATTAAGGGCCTGCCAAATTTCTAACCTGGGCAAGAGGAGCAACCAGATTCAGCATGAATACTTGGATATGGCACAGCTCCCTCTACTCTACAGTGGACAACAAAAAAACAAAATGCAGGATCATGGCTAATTTACTGTCTGGAGGAAAACAGCTTCAGGGAGCCTATTTAAATGTTGCAAAACAGACACTGGGAATCAGCTTTACAAATGCAAAAGTTCCAACCTGAACAACATTTAGTGTCAAGAACACCAAGCTGTCACCACACCAAGCAAATGGTTGGGGGAAAAATAAAACCTGCCAACTAAGGTGATTTGAATGCACGACATTTTCACTATTCTCTAGTTTCACTCAGTGTCAAGGTTACCTTCGTTGATCTTGGCCATATCCACACTGGCATTGTTCAGCTGCAGTGCCGTCTGTAGCGCTGGGAGAAGCTGGCGTAAGAGGGAGGGGTCTTGAAGGATAGTAGGTGTAACAGGGGACTGCATCACCGGGGAAACTGTAGAACCTGACGCGGAGCTAGTGGGATTGGTTGCACTTAGCCCAGATACAGCAGCAGAGGAAGAGGACGGGGTTAGGGAAGAAGGCTTGTCTGTGGCAACTACAGACTCTATAGGAAAAAGACAGAAGTACCTCAGTTAAAAGAAGGATCATGATCAACCACATGTTAACATTAAGTATACATCTTACATGTACTGATGCTTCAGAAATGTCCATTAGCATATGAAAACAAAAAACAAACCCACAGACACAGTCCCACAAACGGCAAAAGCCAAAAAATAAACCCGAGTCACTTCTCCTGATGGTAAAACACAGCCTTAATTGCAGCAAACATGAAGGATGACATGGCAATTTATGTTTACATGCTCAAATAATAAAACTGATATAAGACACCAGTTATGCAACAATTTCTGACAATATAATGGTAAATAAACAAAGCACAGATTTTAAGACAACAAAAAACTTTATTTCTACAAGAGGTTTAATGAAGACCAATAAAATGAAAATGAACATACTGTCCTTAAATTGTCTGTTTCAAGTAAGCCAAGATTTAATACCAAACAACTTGCAACACAACATATTAGCTATTGGCCTAGTTACCCTGTGCCTAAATGTAGTCTAAAGCGCAGACATTACAAAAAATTATTAAAGTGACTTAGAATAGGCCAAATTAAACAAGCATTTTTTTTAAATTCAGCCGAATTTAAAAACAGTTACTGAACTAGCAATATTACATGTTCTCTGGAATGTTATTCCAGACTTTAGGGGAAATAAGTGTGTGTATATTTCATATAAT
>JANDJT010000032.1:10885853-10926640 GCA_024331685.1 Stegophilus panzeri
AATAAAAGCTACAAGTGCCTGGTTACATGCCACTCATTGTCTACTGCTGGTGTGCACCTAAGCAAATATGTCACTACATTTATGTTTTACTTCCAGTAATCCTTTACTATAAATCAGAGGTTCTCAACCTTTTGTAATTAAAGCCCCAACCCAAGCCTCTGCTATCATAGTGTCACACCCCCCTCCATATTGGTTCTCTATATATAACTTAATCTACAATCTGTTTTCATAGATAGCTTTTGTACTTTTCTTTAATTACTTTTCATAACTTATGATTTTTTCAAATAACTTATGACTTTAATAAAACTATATAAAGGACAGGTATGGAACATGAATGATCAAAAAGGATTCTGAACACTATAACTACTCTGAACAAGAGAACTAGGCTGTAATAACGTGTACTATGTAAAACATTTTGCATTCCATTCATGCTGCGTTCTAAAAATTCGCATACGAATGATGTACACTGGGACGAAGGACGCGTCTCGTCATCCATGACACTGTTAAATCTCCGGCTCTCAGACACTCACTGAACAGAGCAGACGCAGAGAGAGGTTGTGAATGTAGTGGGAAAGAAAGACCTCGCGCTTGCAGGACAGGACTGGCCACATTTGGAAAGTCGCTAAAGTCTGTCCAAAAAGTCACTAGATTTGTCGCTAGGCACTTTTTTGCAACAACAAAAAAAAAAGTCGCTAAAGGGGTCTGAAAAGTCACTAAGTTAGCAACACTGGTCTGCCCTGACAGCTAGATAAAAGGCAGGCTAAGCTCCGCCTCTCCCCAGCAAAAAGAAAACACGGAGGGAGAGGGAAGAGTTTTGCAGAGTTTTTCCGTTTATGCACATTCTATTTGAAAAGCAATAAAATACACCGAGTACCCAAATGATGCCCTGTGTGTTTTTTCTTTCTTTAAAACGATTTGCACCCCTCTTCTGATCTCTCCGCGCTCCCTGTGTTGAGGACCTCTGCTATAAACAATTGAAAATTGAAGGTTGAGCATTGAATACATTACATTCTGGACCATTCAAAATCAAAGACTACAGTGATTAAGAGACAGACCAAAGAAAACACTGAACATTTAGTAGAGGATTGGTCACTCTGAACAAGTTTTATGGACATTAATCAATATGAGAGTAAATTGTAAGTACATATGAAGGAGGTTGATGATTTGGCTATGTCTACATTATGGCTGTGGTTTTACAGACCCAGTAAGCACGAGCGCATAGAGCAGACAAACTGATTTCCATGTTCTTTTGCCTCCTAATGTTTTAGTCTTTAATACTGTGATCGAGTATTACGCTACCCCATGACTATTCGAATAAAGTTAAAAAGATGCATTGTATTTTAGAGATGAAACTGAATAGTGGGTTAAACTCAATCGAGACTTCTAGTTTGAGAAACAAAAATAAATGCCCCCTTTCTGAAACAATTTCGAACCATCGCTTTCGAACGAACGATACATTATTGGAAATGGTGTCAGAAAGCATTTCTTGAGTTCTCCTTCAGAGAACTCAACTCTTAACTGCTCTTCAGATGCAGCTGCAAACCAGTGGTTGGTCATTTTTGTACAGACTATAACTTAACACGCTGTTAAACCTTCACTCGTAATTCTGATGATTACGAGTGCATCGTCATTCCTGTTACACATCTACTGCAATCATTTCCGCTGCTATTGGTTTCAGTCCATTTGTTCTTGTCAGATGCTAAATTTACACTCACTAAATATGTATTAATGCAAATTTCTTACACACATCCTCTAGTCCTGCACTATATTGTTCAGTGTATCGCTTTACTTTTCTGAGCTTCTACTTTTCCACTGCAGTTTAGTGCCGCCTCAATGTGGGTGCCATCTTCCACTCCCTTCACACAGGAATAATGTATTATCAAAGCCCTGTAAATACAGTCATGCCGTATTCCAAACGCCGTTCCTGTTCCGTGAACAAGGACGTAGTGCTCGATATGACCAAGTTAGATTCAGCCGCGACAGGAGCGACTTCGATAAATGCCTGTTTGGAAATCAGTAACAAGCTAGATGTAAAAATCTAAGAGAGAAACCTTTGGTGTAATTTTATCTGTAATGACAAATAATGCATAATTTTCGATTAATAGAATATTACCATACGCAAACTTTGGTATGACATTTATTCAGTCACAATACAGAACCACTAGATAAAGAGAATTCCCTACTCCCTCCGTGCGTGGCTTACGTTTAGTATTGGGTCGGCTCGCTTGGAACCTCGACCGAGATGGTACTAAAAAAAAAAACAACAAAACAAACAAAAAAAAAAAAAAAAAAAAAAAGGTACCATTCACAGTGCAAAGCCCCCAAAAAGCAAGTCATACCATGCAGTGGAAAATCCCATTATTTACAGACAGACTGGTCTGTTTGGTGTGCACGGGATAAGCCGCGTGTGATCGTACCTCCGTCCCTGTCTCTGGCCCGGTGGAGATGTGTGGATTTAGCTCTGCCGTGTGCACTGCTCTCAGTGTGCTTGCTGTCAGGACTGTCTGATCTGCGCAGCATCTTACACGGCGGAGTGCCATCGCTGCTCTCCCGCATCTTCTCATGTCGGTGATCACCACCTGGGTGACTCTTCGACGAGAATTTAAAAGTCTGCAAAGGGAAAGACATAATACATTCCTGCCTTCAGCACATGTACACACGTATGCATCTGTAGACCTTTATCCAATACCTGATCAACTTCCTTAGGGCTTTACATTCATAAACACTCAAGCCCTTAACATAAGGTCGAGTCATGACATCACTAGCATGTCAAGATGACATTTAACACAAGCAAAATATATGGGAATATTACAGCTGTATCTGATAATACACACTTCTAACAGCTGTTAAACTTAATAACCATGTGTGAAATTAATCACTGTATATAATTATTACAATATATTTCTGACATCTCATTACTAACGGTGAACGCCGGGTCAGGCTGTTGTTTATAACCAACTCCCTGCTAAAATATGTGCAAGGAAACATGTCATTGTTTACGAAGAATACAAACTGAATGATTTGTTAGTTTTTCATTAATTAAGGCCTTTTTAAAAATTATACCAACGTTAAAAATGGAGACATTCGGGCCTTTTCTTATCCAGCTAACTTCACAGCTCGCCGCTAGCATTAGCTTATGAAACTCGTTAACGTTACACCGCAAAGCTAGCGTTAGCTAAAGGGAAATTCGACGGTCAGTCAGCTAACAGGATAACTTAAGAAGAATAAATGTCGCGGGATATATGTTGTGTGTTTGTTTTCGACAGAAATAACGCCCGATTCGAGACTTTTGGTCTGTTTTGCGCACAGAGGCCTGTAATGCTCCAGAAGCCTGCGCCAGAGTGGCCCTTTTAATCAGATTTGTTTGAGCCTAGCTTAGCGCTACCTGGTAGGGCTGAGAGTCTCTTCGGTCGTTGCACCTACAAATAGAGAGAAAACAGGTTAGAGACACGAAAAGTCATGCACGTTTATAGTTAAACATTCAAACAACCCGCAACAGCCGCATGAGCTTCATTAGCTAAGTTTCTACTTATTTTGGTTTGACTAAAAATGGCGGACTGTCAAAGAGGAGAAGGAAAAGGTGGAAAAAAAATCGTAGTGCAAAAAATATAGGTCTTTACCCATCGCCGAGTCTCGGTTGTTTTCTTGTATACATTACCATCAATGCCGTGTTAGTGTGTGCGTGAAGTAGATGTGAAAGATGGGTTGCTTGTATGGGTTTTTGTTTTAGCCTATCGAAGACCCGATCTCATCTATTATTTCAAGAGTTCTGGCTATGCGAGTCGCTCTTGGCCTCTGCTAGTCGGAAGAGCGCTGTCGGTCCATGTCCCTCTCCCACACCAAACTCTCAGCCTCGACATTGCACCGCCCCTTCTCGCTTACATCCGGGCGATTCGCCCCCTACATTGCCCCGCCCATTTCCACTTTCATCTTCATCCGGGGTCTTTGTCGCAACTTCGGCTAAACTCGGCTGCAATCGACTGTTTTCGTCGAGTTGCCAAAAGGAATGGCGTTTGCGCCTCTGCGTGGTTTAAAGAAGTTGGGTCGCATACTGGCATAAAGTTGGCTTCACGCTGGACGTTCGATATTCGCAGATATGCGGAAATTAAGGGACCGTCTCTAAAGTTACATACGACATTGTTAAACACTTTTCTAACTTCAATAGCATTTGAAGGGAATGACTTACAGTCATATAACCAACTGTAAAATGTTCAACTAGGTGTCAGGAATAATGCACACCTCTTAGATTTTTGATATTTAACAAAATAAACTATTAAATCATATGTAAATATTGCCATGTATTTCACTACAGAATGGGCCCATACACAAAATATACCATAATTTAAAGCTCAATAGCATTTGAAGGGAATGATGTACAGTCATGAAGCCAACTGTAAAGTGTTCATCTAGGTGTCAGCTATAACGCACACCTTTTAGATTTTTGATATTTATTAAAATCAGCTATTAAATCATATGTAAATTAGATATGAATTTCACTACGGAATGGGCCAATACAAAAAATATACCATAATTTAAAGCTCAATAGCATTTGAAGGGAATGATGTACAATCACAAACCCAATTGTACAATGTTCATCTAAGTGTCAGGTACGACGCACACCTTTTAGTTTTTGATATTTAACAAAATAAGCTATTAAATCATATGTAAATTTGACATGAATTTCACTACTGAACGGGCTCATACACAAAGTATACCATAATTTAAGGCTCAGTAGCATCTAATGTCAAGCCAACTTTATGCCAGTGGGTCACATTACCCAAAGTTTACTTTGCTTTACTTTATAATTAATACATCATAGTTGTCGCCATAATGACACTGTAGTATATATATATATATATATAAGTTTGGAGACACTCGACTGAAATGTCTCTCATGATCTTAAAAACCTTTTGGTCTGAAAAGGTGTATGATTAAACGATTGAAATCGCTGTAGACAAAAATATAATTGTGTCAACATATTAATTTCTTGCATCAGAAAACTAACGTTTTATTTGCAAAAAAATAATTTTTTTAATGGATGACTTGGAGCGATATAAAAAGCAGCCAATAAGTGTCCAGCATAGGTGGGAACTCCTTTAATATTGTTTAAAAAGCATCTCGGGGAGATTCCTCAGGAAATCGTTGAGAAAATGCCAAGAATACATTTCTGTAAATTCTAGTGATCCTGATCAGGATAAGATGAATGAATGCACTGAACTCCAACATGCTATATGGGGAGAAATATACAATAAAATAGTTCAGTTTAATTATATATTTGCATGGTTAATATGTATCTATAGTATTTGTGCATATGGAAAATTGGCAAAGAAGTTTTATGCTCACAAGCAGATGCAAAGACCTCGGTCCCATTTCTTATTCATGTTGTTGCAGGAATATGAAAACATCATTGTTTTATGCATACTTTACAATTAATTACTGTACATACAGCAACACAAGAACTCATGATGCATACCAATGTCTTCACTGTCTATATAACCATGTTTATTAAGGAACTAATAGTTCAAACTCTCTTTAAAAAAAAAAAAAAAAAAAAAAAAAAAAAAGAGTCTCTATAAAGGTTAATATTAAACATCTCTGGATTCATGTTTATGACCAGTTTTGCCTTTTGAACTGTCACTAATTAGTGAAATTGTTGGTGAAAGTAATTTATTGCACCTTAATGGATGAGAACATAGGTTTCAAAATATGTCACAGGGTGCTCATTCCACCCCATCTGGTTTACATAAGATTTCATTGGCATTCCATATGCCTGCCAGAAACATTTGCATTGCATACTATAAAGATTTTCCCCAAAACAAGGCATTTCTAGATCATAAAATGTTAATGGCTCATGGTTACATTTTAAAACATGCATGCATGTGCTGTATGCATAATTTGAATGTCATTTGTTGACTCATTTTTTAGACATCTAAATTTTATCTACTTTTTCCCCCAGAATAAAAAGACCCAAGCAAAGATCTATTAGTGATGGTTCTTTATTTGGACTACTAAATAAATACTTGAAAAATTACACAAACAAACAAACAAACAAAAAAAAAAAAAAAAAAAAAAAAATCACAATAAAAGTATACATGCATCTATAAACAAAGCTACATTGGTCATCTGTGCACTAAGCACAACATCAGAGAAGGCATTCAGTTCGTCATAGACTTGACGAGAAGTCTCAGATAATCTCCAGAGAGTTGCCTCTCTGACTGTGTTGCCTTTCTTCATTCCAACTGAAGCAGGGAAACCATCAGGGCTCATTCATATGGCCAGAATTTCAGTCCAATACTGAATAAAACCCTTCATTCAAATACCATATGGATAAAAGAAACTCTGAGTTTTGGGTAAACTGTGGACCAAGCCACAAAGACAGCATACATATTGCACTATAACTATTCATCTACAAATGCTGGCACACTTCGCTGATTAAATGCTGAGCATTTCGGAATCAAGAGACATCATAGAAACACGTACATCTTGTAACTGGATCTAAGGAAAGAAGGAATGTTGGTATAATCCATTGGAAGGTAAACACGCAACGCAGCAAGATTTCACTTGTTTGCCTGTCGTTATACAGATAAGCACAGAAGCAGCATTCAATTTTAGAAAATACAGTAACATTAGTAAAGATGATCTTGAATGAAGAAAAATTGTGTTCCACATCAGTGTCAGGTAGGCCTTTGATTCTTTTCAGGAAGCCTTATACTAACATTCACATTCAAAATGTAAAAATCATATTCTTTCCCCAAGTGGTTTTTGTATAATCATGGCTCCGGCTCTGATGTGAAATACATTTTTCGCCCTTAACACAACTGTTGGACCAAGACATTAACACCAGGATTAATTAAAATGACAAACAGGCAAAACAAAGAAGAAGGGGGGGAGAAAAGAAAAAAAAAAAAAAAAAAAAAAAAATGTTAATACTGGTAAATGGAACGTTAGTAACTTGGTTTGGAATCATCCTGTAATATTGAATGTATGTACTGTACATGTCTGCATCATTAGGTTTATGGAGAGATTTGGTTACAGGGTAATTATGAACTGGTATGAGCTGATCAGTAGGTTTATAAAGCACCTGTACCCTTTAGCAGACCATTAAAGTGGATCAGCATTAGCACTAATATCTAGGCACCACTGAATGTCACGATATTTCATGAGCCTTTTAAGATAAATGTGACACTTAAAATGATTTTTGATAAAATAAAGGATACGTTCCTAGCACAAAAAAAAAAAAAAGTGGGGGATCAGGACAGAATATGTATGTATGTTTCAGAGGCCACATTCTTTCTTCTTTCTCTCACGCAGGATAAGATTAGATTAGGGCAGAGTGCATTATGGTTGGTCAAGGAGAGAGGAAAAAAAAAAAAAGAAAAAAAAAAAAAAGGAAGGAAGGAAAGAGAAAATGACAGCTCAGAATAAGGGGATTGAGTTTAACCCTCTCTGATGCTGACACGTGGCTCTGCCAGCGAGCTGTGCATGATGCTTGTGATGGACTCCACTCCCGCTCCCTGCAGGAAGGTACGATGGTCACCATCGATCACGTGAACAGAAACCTTCCCATCACACACCTGCACGCAAGCCGTATTCGATTTTTAAATACATGTTGCATAGTACATTGTTCCGATGTTTATTATGACGCAAATGATTGTATACAAAGGCTTAGCATATATTTACCTCATGCAGTTTGTAGTCAGCTCCTAGTCCGTCTCCGTAGTCACTGCTGGCTTTGGCCCTCAGCAGGGTGATGTTGCCGTGGTATTTGGTAGATGGGATGTAGCAGTCAGCAGCCTTTAATTTGTAGTAGAATGAGGAGGCAGCGAAGTGGAGGGAGTCACGGTTAATGCCCTTATGGCTTGATGCGATCAGATCCACCGCATGGTTCACTCGAGCCTCCAGATCTTTCAAAGGCAGCAACGTCTCTAAGAGCTACAAACGTGAATGAAGAATATATAGTTAGACAGAGTTGTGTAAATTCTTTTTTAAAAATTTATCTGTGTAAAAAAAAGGCTGCAACATTAAAATAAGCACACGAACACACCACAATTTTTGTTAGTGCTTGTAAGCATTTAAGTAGACATCTAAAGACACAGCAATGTGGAGCACTATAATAAACAAAAAATTATATTTTTGTCTATATCATGCAGCCCAAATATACCATCTTGTATTCAATGGATTTAATTCAAGGTGTAATAAAATTACTTTTTAAACAAATTTCTAGCAGGAAGCCTCGGCTTTAAGAAAAGTGTCTTTCATCTAATTGTGAAAGTGTCATTTCGGCTTTAGAGCCGCTTTGTGAGACAATTCAGCCTAAACAGAGGAGAAGCAGATCTTGGATGAAGCCACATTTATTGCTTTGTACATACAAACCACAGAGATGAAAGCAGGAAAAGCCTGAAGGCAAACTTCCTGTTGCGGTTTACCTTGTTGTACTCAATGCTGGTGAACTGCTGGATGAAAGCACACAGCGCCTCAGTCTCGGCCTCAGACTCATTACCAGGGGTCAGCTTTGCCCTGTAGCTCTATTGGTGGAAAAAAAAAAAAGAAAGACACAGCAAATAAAAAACAATGCATCATGCGTGTTTGAGGAAGAATATCGACTGAAGAGTTGCTCCCACCTGCGTATATGCAGCCACATAAGAATGGGAGCCGTCAAACAGGAAGAGGTATTCCACAGGGCATTGCGCTGCCTGCAGCTGAGAGCACATCTCGAAAGCTACACAGGCACCAAAGGAGTAGCCAGCAATGCGGTAAGGCCCCTCTGGCTGGGTTTGCCTCACACACTGCACGTAGTATGTAGCCAGGTTCTGAATACTGTCCAACGGTGCAGCTACACGCACACACAATAGAGAGAAGTTAATTATTGTAGCATAAATTACTGCACAACAGCAATGACACTTAAGTATTGATTATCTGAGTAATGACGATGTTGAAATGGTCAGCTTTTATTTGTTGCATTAGAATCTGGTTATTTAGTTAATTTCATCCCCACCCCTCCAGAGAATCAGAGAAAAAAAATATAAAATAAATAAATAAATAAATAAATAAATAAACCAAAAACACACACGTAAGGGACGGAGGATGTAAGAAGACCTTCCTGAAAGCAATCTTCAAGCATCACTGGAACTCAAGTGAGAGCAGAATTGAACTTTCCTTTTAATATGTTTGGTGAAAGAATTGCTATTTATCCCCATTGGAAACCTGTGGTTTGCATTTAAGAGGGTGTCTACATGCACATAAGAATTTAAAGGAGCTTTTATTTGTACTTCATGGAGGAGTGCCCTGAGCTACCTCTTTTATTAAAAAAAAAAAAAAAAAAAAATTGACTAAAGAAAACTGTTCAAATAAAACTATACAGTCTCCCTATGTACAGTAAACAGGCATTAGATGCTTCGCATGCTATGCTCATTTTAAGAATGGTGCCAATAATATTGGAGTTGACTCAATTCTGTGGAGCAATTATGGGCTCAGCGACTATCTGCTGTGGTGTCAGTACCTTTGGTGCACTGCAGGCCATAGCATGGCACACTGAGTTTGGCGGTGAGGGTGCGGAAGGCAGCTGTAGAGCCCTCGATAGGGTGAATGAGGAACAGCGGCTTTTCTGCACTCTTCACCTCGTTCAAAAGCGTCACTGTGGGACCATCCGGATTTACCAGCATCCCGTTGGGATCAGAATCCAGCAAAGCCTGAGCTCCAGGATGCTTCCCCTCAGATGGCTTAGCTGCTGAAAATAAATGCGAAAGAGAAAAACAGCATGCTTGCTTTCCACATCTCTCTTCAAATGATAAAGACACACTGGACGACATGCAGCATGTGCACGCTTACCCTCAGAGACTCCAGATTTGCTGGACATCTCACGCAGTTTGTTGATGGTGAGCTGTCGGATATCTCTCATCTGCATGACAATATCGTAGTCTCTCTCTAGTGTCTGCCTCACCTCCACACCCATCAGTGAATCCAGACCCAGGTCAGCCAATGAGGCGTCAGGATTCAGGTTGCTTATGTCGCGCACGCCTACATTTTATGGCAAGCACATGTTAAGTTGTCTTTTTTTCCCCCCCAATTTTATTTCTTTAAGATAATATAGCAAAAGTCATCCATGTAACTAACACACATTATTATGGGGCATTGGTAACACAATGGCTAAGATTATCTTCTAGTGACCAGGAAGTTGAGGACTAATTTTAAAATCCAGAGATCTACTATTGAGCTCTTGATTACTTAACCACTGTGCATTATACCTTAATTAAATTCTGCCCCTTGTATGAAAGCATCTGCTAAATGAATAAATGTGAAATGTGTGTTTCTGATAAAACTCCAAAATGACACAAAACAAGGAAATTGTTATTAAAATGATATTTAAAAAAAAAAAAACAAAAAAAAAAAAACAAACGAATTTACCTAGAATGTGAGCCACTGTTTCCACCAGGTCCCTCTGCCCACTGCCTTCCCCCTTTGCCACCTGCACTCTTTCTGCCAGCACGAAGCTGGACATGACAGCTTGCTCTTGGGACAGGAAACGGTCCAGCACCTCCAAGCAAGAGGCCATACGCTGGGGCAGTGTGCCGCCAATCACAGCATCGTTCCCGCCCATGGTCTCCAAGACTACACCTACATCACCGATAGCACCCCACTGGACAGCCAGACCTGGCAGATTGTCATGACGACGCTGCTCACACACTCGTTCCATGGTGGAGTTGGCGAAACCATAGTTGCTCTGACCAGCATTGCCACGGCCACAGCTGACCGAGGAGAAAACCACAAAGTGCTGCAGCTCAGGACACTTCTTCCTCGTCACTCTGTGGATGCGATCCAAATCGATAATTAATTATTCACTGAGACTGACGGCAAGTTTTAGGATTTAAAATCCAAGAGGAATAATAAGTAAATCATTAGCTACAAGAAGCCTACCTGTCCAAATGGAGGGTTCCGTCATATTTAGGCTTGTTGACCTCAATAAACTGCTTAGGCGTCAGATTCTCAAGCATGCCATCTTGCAAAACCTATAGACGCAGGATAAGGATATAAATAGTAAGCTCAGGAGAAAATTCAGGAGAAATCAGGAGAAAATTCCTTGTAAATCAAAACTGAAAAGAAGTACACGCTAAAAATATGGAGGATTACCATTGCAAGGTGGAAGATGCCTCCAACAGGGCCTAAATGGCAGGCTTCAGTGATGAGATGCTCAGTCCCTTCCAGGGTACTAACGTCACTCGTGGACACTAGCACCTGGACGCCCATAGCTTGCCACTCTCGCACACGCTTGGCCTGGTAACCTGTTTGAAGGTTATCAACAGGTTATAGCATGTCTATAAAAAGTCAAATTTATAGTAGCATGACATTTTTAAACCTATACAAAATAATATTCATGAGAGTTACCGTTGCGAATGCCGGAGCGAGAGGTGAGCACCAGTTTGCGAGCTCCTCTTTCAGTGAGCCAGTGAGCCAGCTCCAGTCCAAAGCCTCCCAGACCTCCTGTGATGATGTAAGAGCTTGAAGCAGGACAGAAAGTCCGACATATAGCAGGGAGTGCGAGAGGAGCAGCTGTACTCACACCACTATCCTCTTCCACACGCACCTGAGGAAGAAACATACATACATACATACATACATACATACATACACACACACACTTGAGTCTTTGAACCTGAGAATGTGAGCTAAAGGTAAACAAAAAGTGACAAACATGAAGCCAGATCATAATGTAGGATTATAGGAAGCTGGAACGCCACCTAGTCCAATACACAGATGGACATCTTTGTATGCATTTCAGGCTGATGTAGTGCTCACCTGCAGCAGCACTTTGCCAATGTGTTTGCCCTGAGCCATGTAGCGGAATGCGTCCTCCACCTGATTCCTTTCAAAAACAGTAGTGCGCAAAGGCTGCACCACTCGCTCCACAATGCCCCTCTTTAGCAGCAAGGACACCTCTTCCCACTCACGGTTACCCTCCTCAAAGAGAGCGTCCAGCAGGATACCGTGGAACGCCACGTTCTTGAGGAAAAGAGCCATGCCTGAGGCAGGAGCACAAGTCAGGGTCAGAAAACTTACCAGCTACCTGTTTGCTCAGTGAAATAAATGATGGACAGTGACTGAGCATAGGTATAAAGGATGGATACTGGAGCACAATCATGAATAGCCAGTGAGTCAGACTTTTGTTTTTTTAATAATGAGGCAGATGCAGAGATCAACTACTCTCAAAGATTTAGTTATTAGTTATTATACATCCAATTGAGTCAGCTGAATCAAATGGGTTTAATCAAAAGCTGAAAATGTACATCGTATGTAAAATAAATAAATAAATAAATTTGTATCACATTAACAGCACTTTCCCTTGTTTTGTTAAAACTGCAACTATATTCACATTGACAATATTTCTATGTGGTTTCTAACACAATGTAACTTGGGTTTTGTGAGTGAAAAGGTCAGATATTAAAAGCCCTAATGGCTCCAAAAATGAAATATGATCAATTATATTTGCTTAACATTGAAATATTTTAATTTTGGCTACGATCAGTGGAAAAAAGTTTAAGAACCCTGTTTTATACTAGGCAAGCTGAATGGACACGTTGAATGTAGCTGCTACTTCTGTCCCAGTTATGTGTTTTGGTGGATTGTAGAACTCACCCAGAGGGGTGTTGTTTGAGAGGTCATATTTGCCAATCTCAAGGAAGCGTCCATGTCTGGCCAAACAGCGTAAGCTGGCCTGCAGTTTCTCTTCAGCCAAGGAGTTCAGAACCAAATCAACTCCTGTGTCCAAACAAGCGATTAGAACATACTATACAGTATATTATTCACACGTATAAAATTGTTACGCAAATATGGCAGAATTAATCTCGAAAGCATCATTTCTTTATACAGGTTCTGACCTTTGCCCTGTGTGTGCTTCATCACATGTTGTTCAAAAGAGGCATCTCTTGAGTTAGCAAATGATTCTGCAGTGAGCTGTGGGAATCGTTCCTGCAGGTAGACCCTCTTCTCTTTGGAACCTGTCAAATCTCAGATGTCAGAACCAGTTTGTTTCCACAATGCAAATTTTTGCTTTTCACTGCGGGTTTGTTATGAAGCACTCACCCACAGTAGTGAAGACTCTGCAGTTCATGCTGAGTGCGATTGCAATAGCAGCCTGGCCCACTCCTCCAGAGCCTGAGTGGATGAGCACACTCTCACCAGGCCTCAGACGCCCACGCACCACCATGGAGTAATAAGCTGTAGCGTAGACCACAGGTACTGAAGCAGCCTGCTCCAGTGTCCTACACACACACACACACACACAGTTACACTACTCTCATGTTTTGGGGTTATAGTATATCGCTCTGTATTATCTGAGCGCTTCTTACAGTAAGTGAGTGTCTTACCAGCTAGACGGGACATCCCAAAGGAAACGTCTATCTGCATCCACACAGGTGGCCAGACCTTTAGCAGGCAGGAGGCCCATTACACGACGGCCGCTAGGGTCCCGGCCTGAGAATTCCATTCCCAGCATGCACTGCTGGAGCGCTATGTCTCCTGCACAAGGATAGAATAAAGTGCTGTGCATGCCAGGTCACTTTGCTTTATGTACTTAACAAAAGAAATATATTAAAAGTGTAGATAATTGATTAGATAGATAAAGTTAGATAAAAACTTTAGTTAGAAAAAAGTTAGTAGATAAAAGTGCAATATGACAATCATGGTTTTACAATATTATCATGAGACATCAGAGAGACAGTCATTTAAAAAAAAAAAAAAAAAAAAAAAAAAAAAACTCATAAATGATCACTAAAAAGATTATGCACAAATAATCTACGTTCAGGTTTACTATAGTTCTTGTGAGAGTGAGGAAGTGGAGTTAGCTACCTGGGATAGCATCTGGGGGCAGTTTGCCTGTAGCCAGCATGATGTCTCGGAAGTTGAGTGAGGCATAGTAGACAGTGCAAAGCTGCACGTCAGGGTTGGAGGGAACAAAGTGGCGCAGAGGGGACGCGATCCAGCGTAGTGAGGACAGATCACCGCGAGTCAGGACATTCACGTAGGCCTGCTCAGTCAGCTCCTCGTTCAAATCTACAACACAGGTAAGATTCATACACAACAACACAAAACATATGATAGCGAGTGATGGAATTTTGTTTTGGCAGAAGTGTTTAGGGTAAAACTTTAAGGAGAATGAAGACATGGTATACCTTGTGTGAGTAGCTGGTGTCTGAACATCCCCCACTGTCCATCCCGGTACACGTTCATGCTCAGGTCCCTCTGCAGCACTGCCTGCATGTCCTTATGGGAAAGCTGGAGAGAAGGAGTTGCTGAGGACTTCTTCAGGTTAGACACAAACGCACACCTTGTGAGAAGAGACAAAAACCATATATGATGAACACTGATATTTAAAGCCAATCATCATCATCATCTTTCAACCAAAAGCATAATGCACTGAATACACCCATGCTTTAGAAGACAGAAGAAGTGCAATAGAGAGAAATAAAACTAACCGGATACGGTTGCCTCCAGGCTCCTGTCTCAGGCAGTTGACCATCCCCACCACTCCATTATGGCCTTGAGTGGCTGTCAGCCATATTGGATTATCTGAAATCTCAGCCAGCAGGCTCTGACAGAAGGAAGAAGATCAATAATTTTAGATAGCAGAATTAAAGGAATCATGTCCAAAAGATGCAACATTTGATACTTATAATATCACAGTATTCCTGTCCAAGAAAGTACATATTGTACAATGAGCTTTACTAATCAGTTTGTAGGAGAATTATGGCAATGTTTCAAAATTGCAGCACACTGTCTTCATTGTGAGATAAATAAAGAAAAAAAAACCCCTAGACAATTGTAGAACAAATTAGCTACTTATATTTCTTTAAATATTTGTGAAATGAATCAGGGGCAACAGCATCATCTGCTGGAAGAGGTCTGATTATCTATCTAAATAAAGCTAAATATATATATTTTTAAATCTTAATATGCCTCTTTGATTCATAAATGTTACACCTAGCTAGATGATTTAAAAAAAAAAAACAAAAAAAAAACAAACAAAAAAAAAAAAAAAACATTGGACCCCAGGTTCCTATTACTGGTACTGTGAGCTAATGACTTTTTCCTAGAATGGTGCATATTCATCAAAACAACCTTAATCACTTTGTGAATTAGGCTGAAAAATTTATTTTCCATAACTGAAATCTAGGTAAACCGATAATGTGAGACAAACCAAACTCACCTTCAGAGTCTCTACCCATTTGTAATCAGTGGAGTCTACAGACAGTGTAATAGGCTGTTTCTCAGGAGTTTTCCTTCTGCCAAGGAAGAGAACCGAGCCGTAGAAAGATTTCCTCACCATGACCATGTTAAGAGAGGCCTTTTTGAACTGCTTCTCCCATTCCACCTGTACACACACACACACACACACACACACACACACACACACAGAGAGAGAGAGAGAGAGAGAGAGAGAATGACTGAGAACCAAAATTGAGCCAGATTACATGGCATGATTCCGGTTTTTCACTAGAGTTTTCAGATGGTTATCTGAACATTACATTGTGTACACACACACACACACACACACACACACACACACCTGAGTGAGGAGGCTGGTCTGATTCTCCATAGAGGTGAGGAAGGCCACAGTCTCACCCAGCGTGTCTCCCTTTAGCAGGGTGTGTAGCAGAACAAAGCCGTCCTCTCTGGCAGCTGACGTCAGGTTTTCCAGCAGAGCTGATGGGTTCGAAATAGGCCCTGGGACACAGTTACACACCACCAGGTCAGCGCCCCCAAGGCTGCCCGTGGCTGTGCTCTGCTGAGGATCCCACTGAGCAGCTGAAACACCATGCTCCTCCAGAAAGCTCTGCTTGGCTGAGAGCAGCTCTGTGCTCACATCAGAGGCTGTGTAGTCCAGACGTAACATTGGCTGAATGTTGAGGAGGCTGATGGCCCGGGAAAACACACGGCCGTCACTGGAGAGGGCCTGAAGTACAGAGGAGTACAGAGTGAAATTATGGGAAGCATATTGCTGTAATAGAAATTTATTTATAAGCAAAAACTTAGCCTAACACATTAAGAAAAAAAGAAAGATCCGTTTCACTATTACAATTCAAGTACAAATTTTAAAAAAGGTGTTGTTCTGAGCAGGACAGATTATGGGGTAAAGTAAACATTGCACTGTACCTCCAGAACTTTGAGTTTGCCAGGAGTGGAGTTCTCCAGCGCGGTGTCGAGGCAGTGGCGCAGTGCATGAGAGTCTAGCAAGCCATTAAGGAGAGGATCCTGCAGCAGACATTCCCTCTCCTTCTGCACCGTCTGCTCCAGCTCAGAGCGCAGATTCCCATTAAGTTCCAAACCACAGAGTACGGACAGCAAGCGTAACAGGCCACTCTCTGTCTCTGCATTGATCAACTGGTCTTCTTGTAGACCCTCCAAACCAGGGAAGGAAATCTTCACTCCCTGCGTGGCCAACTTCCTCTGAAGATGGTTAATCAGACCTGTAGAAAAGATTCATGCATGTCAAGATATTAAGGTCTGACAGTGGAGCTGTACTTTGCATGTATAGTTTTAAACACATACTAGAAACACAAGAGGAAAGGAACTTGCCTTTGCTGCGTCTGAGCTGCTCTGCTAGTTTCTCACTGGACACCAGGCACTCTGTGTCCACCAGGGGCACAAAGGCAAACTCCTCCAGAGTGGGTGGGGTCTGTTGCTGTTGGCGACGGGGTGCCACTGTGGCATGGAGGCCACAGATCTGAACTCCACCCGCTGTTATGTTATCCAGGCAGCGGTTCACAAGGACATCAACGGCTGAAGAAAATCAGAAACAGGATACGTTGTACTTTAGTTTATCCATGGCCGTCACACACGTAATATAGTTTTACATGCAGACATGTTACAGACATATACAAAACAAAAAGCTCTTAAATGCATTTACCTTTCCGATCCTCAGAGTAATCCTGAACTCTTTTCTCATGTAACGTTGGATCTACACACACGGAACGAATACGTGTTGGGAGGCGCAGGCTACGTCCAGGCAGGCCCACCACAATCATCTGCAGCATGGTGTCCAGAAAAGTCACCCAGTTTCCTGTCCACTGCAGCTTCCCATAGTCACCTACAAACCCAGACCAGGGAAAATAAATAAATAAACCAGATCGGAGAAGTACTCATATATTCATGACACACAACACTGGTTTTAAACTCTATCGAAAATCAGTCTGTTTGTGTATACCAGCATTGTTGGACTCCAAAATGCCTTGGAAGGTTTTGCCATAGTCGTAACCACGCAGACGGAGCTCTTTATAGAGGTCTCCAGCTTTCAGACGCAGTTGTGGTTCCTCTGGCTCTGTGGTAACAGGCTCAGCCATCTGAGAGTAGAAAGAATCCAAAGCTGCCTCCTCCAACAGGCTCACCTTGCCTGAGACAATCCGAGATATTAGAAAGGTAGATGCAAATTTAGCAGCTTTATACTTCGTGTAAGGGTATTTAAACAGAGCTAATCCACATGATATTTGGCTAACTGGGTTATAACTTACCACTAACTGCCAGGTTGCCATTCTCAGACACCTCAAAGCAGTTGGTGGCGGACATGAGACGAACCTCCAACTGGACCGATCCTATGGTGTGATGCAGAATAACATAACTGATTTTCATAGACTGCATTTTCATTCTTTGAGAGTTTTCTATCTACATGCAAAACAGACACAGTTTAAACCTGGATAACACAAGTAACCATGACTCAGACCAAGATAAAGCACTTAGTTCATTGTGAAAATGGAGTGAATTTTATCTAATGTAATTTATAATTGAGCAAAGATGCATTATAGTACAAGCTAAGCAGTTAAGCAGGTTCCCCCCCCCCAACTTTTAAATTTTTCTCAAGAGCCCAAAGTTATTTATCTGACAGCTCAGATTTCAACAGATATCCTTCTCATCATTATCTCAGGTCCTTAACTACTGAGCTACCTCTGCCCCATGTCCAGGAAACTGGCCTTTACTGTACCAGTGAAAACCACTCACCAGTCTTGGGTAGAATGGTGGCTCTGTGGATGGTGACATCCTCAAAAGTAACTGGGGTGTGTTCCATGACTGTCCCTAAGCTCCTCATCAGTGTCCTCCATGCCAGCACCAGGTAACCCGTGGCTGGATACAAGACCCGCCCATCAATACAGTGGCCAATCATGTAGTAGTCTGGAGATTCAGGGTTCATATCTGCAAGGTTGGAGGAGAAAAAAGAAGGAAGATGGAAAAGGTCAGTTGGATAGTGGCTAACATCCTTAAGAACTACCTTCACTGATTATATGTTTATATTATAGTCACCAATGTTGTACACAGTGGCTGAGGTGGAGCTTCCAGATCCTGCTGGGAAATCCTCCACCTTAGGCACATCCCAGCTCTGAGAGTGGTCCCACTGGATAAGAGGGGAGATGAGGGGGGTCCCCACTGGAACAGGGTACTCCACAGCCGGATACAGCTGCTTACTGTCTACATTAATACTACAAAACAAACAAGAAAAATATATATGAGACTATAATAGCTTTTTCTAATGTTTTGTAATATAAGCAAGTCAGTACTCACCCATTCATGTAGATCTTGCCTATATGAGAAAGAAAGAACTCCAAGTTGTTGGCATGTCCCCTCTTCAACAAGGGCAAAATGGAACAAGTGGGCTTGAGGCTGCGCTTCAGAATGGCCTGGAGAGGAAGTCAGAGTAATCCAATTTGAGTGCTGCTCAAAAAAAAAAATAAAATAAAAAAAAATATATGTGTCTCCTGTTGGACTTAAGAACTCATTACAAGCTATATCACTTACCTGCAGTAGAGCATGTGGAGCTATCTCCACCACCACAGCATTGTCAGGAATGAGGCTCAGGCCCTCCTGGAAGAGTACAGGGCTCACCAGGTTGTTTACATGGTATTCAGCTGAGGAGTAGAGAGCCAGAGGGCTTTCCCACTCTGTCTGGGGGATGGATGTGCTGATCCAACGGGGAGAGCGAGGACGTGGGCTTTTTATCACCTGAGAAAGTGAACACATAAAAATAACCGTTGGTCAGTGTACAATACAGTACTTGTCTTAGCTATTATTAAAGTAATCCTGTGTACCTCAAACACATTTGCAAATGGTTAACTGACATTTTTGCCTAAAAGTGATAAAAGGCTGACATTTTTTTTACAGAAAAATATTAAACAGGCCAACAGTAAAGTGCCAAATATAATGCTTTACAAATAATCTAACAGCATACTGTATTAGTGAACCTGGCATTTTAGTGAGTAAGGGTTGAGAGGTGTTCTAAAAGAGGTTTAGTAGTTTATTGGTTTCCTTTGCAATTAAGAGCTTTAAACCATTTATTATTGTATGTATATTATTTTGTTGAGATTTAAAGTTATACACTTAGGGGTACTGCAAGGGCACATGAGACTAAAATAAATAAATAAATAAATAAATAGATAAGATAAGATAAGATAAGATAAGATAAGTCTTAAATTTTGGTCAGAAAAATGCTACAGCACTTCTTTAAACCAAACCAGCAGATGGTGCTGAGATTCTAGAGAGGAAGTTAAAACCCCAGCATACCTTCTGCAGAGCAGCCAGCAGAGCAGGAGCAATGGATGCCATGTAATAGGAATGGAACGCGACACCAGCACTGCGCACTTCTTTGGCAAACACACCATCCTCCTTAAGCTTAGCGACAAATTTGCTGACTGCCTCCTACACATCCACACAAGACATACAATGCTTAATTAACCTTTAAATAAGGTGAACTCAACAAAAGTGCACAAATATGAAAATGCATAGTGAGAGGTGTTAGTGTACCTGTGGCCCTGAGATAGTGACCGTATCCTCTGCGTTGTGGCAGGCTGGGACCACCCCCTGTGGACACTGAGCCTTGCACTCTTCCCAGGTCAAACCTGAAAACAAGTTTAAATTCAATACTGGAAACAACCAGGATATTAAATTCCACTTCACAACCGAATTCTCCAGAACAGGTTGTCTTACCCACTGCTGCCATGCCTCCAGGTGGCAGGTTGGCTTCTTTGATGCACTTTCCTCTCCAGTAGGCAGCCTGAAGGGCCTCACTGTGGCTGAGGGAGCCATCGGCGTAACCACATGCCAGCTCTCCAACAGAATGACCCACAATGCCATCCGGCTGGAGGCCCATCTTCTGCAGCATGTCTATCTGTGCAATCTGGGGAATGATGAAAACTTGATATGATAATTATGCATGTTATTCTGTACATACTCTTCATGCACACTGTACACACTGGAATAAAATGACAATTTGGCAGGATCACAGTTCAGACAATAATGCATCATAAAGGACTAAATAAAATGGAAATGCAATGCAAGACAAGATTAAAGGCTATTAGCAAGCAATAAGCAATGCAAATCAGTGCATATTAGACCTTTTATATGACAACAGATGAATTGTGCAGATGAACTAGGTAGCAAATTGTGCAAGAGCTGAGCATAACTGTCAACATTTAATAGAGTAGACATTAAGAGCAGAATATAAAATGGTGCAAAATCAGAGAACTGCCAGAGTATCAACTGTAAACATGTAATCTTTTTGGAAAAAAATAAACCATGAAATTAATTACTCAACATTCAGTCAGTTATTCAGCATGGATTACATTTTATGATGAAATAACCAGATAAAGAATGATTCCAGACATCAAATTTCATAGTGGCGATTGCAACACAGTGCATAATAGATAAGCACAAGTCCAGGAATTGTGTATGCGCATCATTGAGGAACCCTGACCTGAATGGCTGCAAGGCCAACAAATGCATGGACTGTGTCCTCAAAGGTGTTTTCATCAGCCTCCATGAGCAGGCGCGACACACACAGCCCTGTGTCTTTCAAAGCTATGTCTGAACGCTGGATGGACTCCTTGAACTCCTGTAGTTGCATTAGGCTACGGCCCATACCAGCCCACTGTGTACCCATACCTGAAGGAGTCACACAAACATATGAACATATTACAGTGGTGTGTAGAATTAGATCAAAAATGGCAGAATCCACAAAGAGGAATTCTTGTTTTGGGATATTCTCTGCCACTGCCGACTTACCAGAGCAGATATACCAGAGGGGTCTGGAGGAAGGTGCAGCCTGCTGCACCTCTCTAACTTCACCTTGTGCTCCCAGCAGTGTGTATCCCCTGTAGGGCATGCTTGAGGTGGGAACGGCACACACCTCACTGAGCAGGTCCAGGAAGGCTGAATCATGCCCGTATTCCTGGGCTTTATGCAGGAGAAAGGTAGTAGCCTCTTCAGTCCGCCCACATGCCTGCACCATCCTGGGCACAGATACTGGAGAAACTGGAGCAGTTGGTTTGGGCCCGGGTGGGCGAAGGATAATATGGACATTCGAGCCTCCAAAGCCAAATGAGTTGATGCCTACAATGCCCCCACGCACGGGAATGGGCTCAGACACCACACGCACACGCCCATCTAAGAGCGCTGGGATGTCTGGGTTGGGGTTGTGGAAGTGGATGTTGGGAGCCCACATACCATGTTCTAGCGACAAGAGCACCTGAGTGTACAGAGGAAAGATTTAGCCATGTATATACACATGAAAAAATAAGTATCTAGTGTATGGTGTTCCCTTTGCTATTGAGGTGTGTGGTGTCATCATGCCAAGATCTAAAAAAAAAGAGTTCTACAAGGCCTTAAGAAGGGAGAGAGGTTGTGGATACCTAGGAGTCTGGCAAAGGATTTAAAAAGATTTTGAAATTATTTGAAATACATCATTCCACTGTGAAGAAGATAATCTACAAATGACACAGATTTCAAACGACTGCCAATTTGTCCAGGACTGGCCGTCCCAGCAAATTCAGCCCAAGAGCAGACTGTCTGATGCAAAAAGAAGTCTCCAAGAACCCCCGAATTTCATCACAGGGTCTGTTAGTAGGTTTTGCAACTGTTGGTGTCAAAGTTCATGCTTCTACAATCAGAAAGAGATTGCACAAATCTGACCTGCATGGGAGGAATGCCATGAAAAAGCCTTTGCAAGACTACAGCTTGCCAATGAGCATATAGACAAAGACCAGGTCTTTTAGATATCAAAGAGTGCTTGAAGATAAAGTGAAGCCATCTGTCCAAAAGTTGAAGTTGAACTGAAAGTGGACCTTTCAACAGGATAACTACCTAAGCACACTAGCAAAACCACCAAGGAATGGCTCAAAACTCAAACGCTGGGTTATGGAATGGCCTAGTCAAAGCCCTAGATTTGAGACCTATTGAAATGTTGTGGGTGGATTTGAAACGGGCAGTACATGCAAGAAAACCCTCAAACATCTTACAAGGGAAAAATTATTGCATGATGGACAAAAATTTCAGCAAGCTGAGGTCAAATACTGGAGGACAGTTATGCAAAACACCTACAAGAACTACAAAACACCTTTCTGCTAAAAGGGGCAATACTAGCTTCTGAGGCGAAGGGGGGACTTAGTTTTTCCACAAACGAATATCACATCTACTGATATTTCAGTTGAATAAATGATTGAAAAAGCTAATTTTTTGTTCGTGTATACAGTTGCAATCAAACTTTCAGCTGTTTGCAATGAACAAATCAAACAAAAGCAATTGAAATAGTTTAACACAATGAATGCTTCAAGTGGTTTCCCCAAATTCAACTGAAAATTTATAATGTATTCTCCAGACTCAAAATTATCCAACCCCTTCATGGCAAGCATCTTTAGTACTTAGTAGAGCACACTTTCCCTGTCATGACCTGCTGCAAAACGAGATGCATAGCTTCTGGCAATGTTCCTGAGGAATCTTAACCCATTCTTCATGGAGTAGTGGGCTCCAGTTCAGTAATATTCTTGGGTTTGTGTGCTACAACCACCTTCTTCAAATCCCACCAGAGATTTTCTATGGAATCCCAAAATTTCTGTGACTTATTTTATAGGATTTTGAGCCGATTTTTCTAGTGCTTTTGGTTCAGTAGTGATGTACGTCTTGGAGTTCTGGCATGGAAACCTTCTGCGTTTAGTACGTGCCTTACTGTGCTCACTGAAACCTCCGTGTCTGTTGCCACCAAGTCTTGCTGCAGGTCTTTTGCAGTCACTCGAGGGTTTTTCACGATCTTCCTTCTCAGAAATCTGCTTGCAGCCGTTGACAGCTTCCTTTTTCTGCCTCATCAAGGTATTTCATACACTTTCTACCCCTAGCCAGTTCAGGTATTTCATGTGTTCCAGCTCAAACACACCTGGTGCTACTAATAAAGCCCTTGATTAGTTGCATCAGGTGTGCTTTAGACACCGGTTTTGCATATTTGTACTGTTGTGAGGGATTCTATTCTGGGGGTTGAATAATTTTGAGACTGGAGAAGTCATCATAACCCTATCCATTTTCAGTTGAATTTGGGGAAACCACTTGAAGCATTCATTGTGTTGAACTATTTCAGTTGCTTTTGTTTGATTTATTCATTGCAAACTGCTGAAAGTCTGTAACTTTTGACAAACCTGATTTACAATGTGGGTTGAATAATTTTGATTGCAACTGTATCAACTTTATTAATAGGCACTATTTCAAAGACGATCAAATGTCTGCTTGCCCAAATAGGTCTAAAAAGGAAACACTTTCCATTTTTTCACATGACTGTAGAGTCTTGATAATTTATATATACACTCTACATGTATAACAACAACACCAACAACAACAAAAAAAAGTAAGTTATGGAAAGACATGTTTGTAGACTCACTTTTGCAAGGGCAGCAAGTCCCGAGGCAGGCTCGGGATGGCCCATGTTGGATTTGGTGGATCCTATAAGCAAAGGTTCACGCTTTGACTGACAGAACACACTGACAATGCCATTCACTTCTTGTGGGTCCCCAACCTAAGGGAACAATTAAGCCAGTATTAAAACTCATTTTAACACAGATGTGTGTGTGTGTGTGTGTGTGTGTGTGTGTGTGTGTGTCTCCGTATCCTTACTCACCTTGGTGCCAGTGCCATGGGCCTCAACATATTCAACCTGCTCAGGGGAGATGTTGGCCTCTTGGTAGAGGGAGCGGACAAGGCGCTGCTGCATGTCCCCTGAAGGAAATGTCACACCTGGACAAAGTGTAAAAACACCATCAAATATCTCTCAGCATCAAACACCTTTTGAAGTTCAGGTATCTCCATTATGTCCATGACAACGGAGTCAGAATGTTGAGGATGTTTTTCTTTTTCGTAACTGCTAACCCAGTAATGAGATACTGTCTACATTGCATGGGTGTATTAAAAGGTGCTGGGTGTAATTTTTGAGTGTTTCTAGACATAATGATATTTCTCTATGTGCATCTAAAAAATGATTATGATTATATTATTGCCCTGGATCAATATGATCTTGCAAGTTTCTTAATTCAGGTTCCTGTTTTAATTTTACAGGCCTTAAATTAGCTCCGCCCCCTGCCAGAACAACATTCCTCAGCTCTGCCACATTTCCTTAAAAGCTTTCTCTGATGAAAACATCAGCCATATTCTGCCTGCTATGTCATTTCACCCGCTCTGTTTCAGCATTACATTTAGAAACACTGGTGAGACGCAAGTGTGTCACCAGGCACTGGGGGAAAGGAGATGGCCTAAAGAAGCCAGAAGAATGGGGTCACCAGTCTCCATTAGAATAATCTGATGCTTGTCTGCTTAGAATAAAACTGATTGCACTCTGTGTAGTACCTTGTTCTTTGTATCCATCCGTGTTGTTGCCAGCATTGAGCACAGTAGCATAGACTCTCTTGGCCATGGATTTCTTAGTGAGGAGTACAGCCACAGCAGCTTCTGAGCGACAGTAACCATTTCCTAGGAGAGATGATACAATAGGTTTTAAACTTCATAAATCTGCTGCCATATACATAATATAATATATTATAATATAAATATTAGTGTAAATAGTCAGATTTCTGGTATAATAGAAATACAATTAGTAATACCAACATTTAAAAAAAACAAAAAAAAAACAAAAACAGTATAAATAAAAGCAAAATCACCTGATATGTCAAAAGACTTGCAAGCTCCATCAGGACTGAGCATGCCCAGTTTCATGAACTGCACTGAGGTGTTGGGTTTGAGCAACAAGTTAACTCCCCCAACAAGAGCTGCATCACACTGACCATGCCGAATAGCATTAAAGGCGTTCTCCAGAGCCAGGAGACTGGAAGAACACGCTGTGTCAATGGCTGTGCTGGGGCCTTTAAAAAAAACAAAAAACAAAACAAAACAAAAAAAACCCACCAATTCTGAGTCACTCAGTTAGCTTCACTTAAAGCATCACACCATACAAGGAATGACTCACAGTCAGGCATCACTGACAATGTGGTGGCAGGACTTTAAAATAATGGCCAACGTGATCATCAAGATCAAGTCTTATATAATGATTTATCACAATCAATCAGCCGATTTGTTAAATGTTGTATAATATAAGCCTGATGTTGTATAATATAAGACTGTTCCATGGTTATTAATCTTTCAATTCTTAATACAAACAAATTTAGATTTATAAAATCAACAAACATCAACACAATATGCATCCAAATTAACTGTTAAAAAATGTATATTATTTTATAATATATAAATTGTAATGTGCTGGTCATTAAAACAATGTCTACAGTTAACAACTAAAACTAAATTTACCTATGCAGTTTGACAATTTAAAAATAAAAGTTGATGACAAACAAATCATGACTGAACTACTATTAATTCTCCAGCCCAACGGGTTGTTTTGAGTAAGTTCAAATGAGTTCTAATTGTTATGAAGAAAAAAAAAAAAAAAAGCAGCTGAATCTAAAAGAATCTCTTGATAACATGCTTTAGAGCTCCATATTACAGACTAAAGGACATAAATTATAGAAAACTGAAACCTTGCATACCATTGAAGTCAAAAAAGTAAGAGAGACGATTGGCGAACATGGCGCGCTGGCAGCCGGTCATGCTGTACCCCAGCAGCTCTTCTGGATCTTTACTGAAGGCCTCACCCGCCTCAGAACCACTCACACCAATGTAAACACCAGTATTAGTGCCACGCATGGAGGTGGGGTTTATGCCTGCCCAGCACAATGAACACAAACATCATAAATAAACAGTTCTAAGATGAAGCTAATTAACGAATACGGATGTGCCCAATTAAACATTAGAGTTGCTGCACAGAAGATGGGGTGCTGGGACACTGACCTCCATCAACGATGGCCTCGTATGATATCTCTAGCATAAGCCTCAGTTGTGGGTCCATGGTGTGTGCCTGTTTGGGATGCACGCCAAAGAAGGCTGCATCGAATCTGTCTATTTCTTTTAGCTTTCCATTTCTGCGAGGAAGACCATACAGACCTGAGGAGAGGTAAAGATATGCAAAGGAGGTTCGCTATGAAAACAGTAAAAATAAATAAATAAATAAATAAATAAATAAACAGAAATCACATTTTTTGTTATAACAAAAAGAACTCTCTTAGTCCTCAGCACACTAAAACTGCTGACACTTTAGCACATGAATTTGAACCTTAGTTGGTTGCCAAGGAGAGAAAGCAGAGAGGGAATCTAAGTGAAGAGAGGGATCTATTGAGAAGACGACAAGCGTGTCAAGGCCAGCACAGGGAGAGCAGCCAGGTAGGAAGAGAGGCCAACAGTGCAAAGAAACCAGAGACCACAGGGGGAGTCACTACAAATTTAATGTGTAATTAGTAAAATTAACTCTGCTTTACGCATAGCAATTGTTCAGATATAAACTACGTTTTGAAAGGAACAAATCTATTTTACATGCTGTAACAAAACTAAATATTGAATATTACTTCATACTGAACAATGAGATGTTTAATATAATTTTATTGTTAAAAAAAAAAGCATTTTAGTTCTAGTACTGCTTACTGTATAGAACATACAAAAGAAAAAAATGTTTTATTTAATTTTACTTTTAAATTCCTTTGTTCTCTTTATCTACAAAAAAGTTCATGTAAGGAAATCCTTTTCAAGTGTGTTTTCCCTTTATAATTTTGCCCTTTAGTGTTTTATTGTAATGTTAGTGGTGGCTCCAGAGCCTATACATGACTCTGACCAGGATGACATGGTCACTAAAGATAACCGAATCAAAAATTGTACTGTTAAATACAGTTGTTACACTGTATGATCATTCAAACACTTTAGTGTTTTTGACCAGTATATACTTTAGATATCTGATTCTGCAGGATACCTGGCTTCCACCTCCGGTCATCCTCTGTGACCATGTCGACTCCATTGAAAAGGTTCTGCCAGAATTCATCCAAATTGTCTGACTCCGGAAGACGACCCGAAATCCCCACCACGACGATTTCCTCCATGTTACCGTGATAGTTTCTGTAGTATCAGACAAAAAAAAGAAACAAAAGGCAGTTAGAGAGCCAACATCCAATTAACAATTACAGTCTGTCAGATTGCAAGTCAACCATTTTATCTGACCTACTTCCAACCACACGTTCATCCAGGCTGAGAGAGACACAGTGCTCAGAAGGGGGTTGCCTAGAGGACTGTAGGCTTTGTTTATGGACCACAAATTCACTAATTCTGTCCATACAACGGCTATCAACAAAGCAGTAGCAGGGGCCGGATCACTGGCTAGTGCACAGTGTAAATCAAGCTGAATGTGGAGGACAAAGTGTCCCTCTGTTCTGATTCCATCAAAGCCAGTGCAGGACTCACAGGATGGGAATTCAATCACAAGCCTACAAATTAAGTAAGACTTCTCCATATGCACATTTTAGGTTTCCCTGTTCCCTACATGCTTGATTCCATTCATAATTTCATTAATAAATCCATCCTGGGGCTGAAACCACCAGGACTGTTAAAAACTGAGCTACAAAACTGTCCCCCCCCCACATTACTGCTTACTTGTCATGACGTTACACTTTTCGCACTTCAACTGTAACAGAATACCAACTACATCTGACTAAAACTTAGCTATTAATTATTTTATAGAATAGATAGAAAAATCTGTGTAAACTCTTTCCTTGCTGACCTAATGTGTCTAGTCCCATAGCTACTCCCTGGTCTATTTATTTAACTGACTTTAGCTAAATAATTTACGAGAGGATTGAACAAAAGAATTTCATTGTACCAAGTACATATGACAATAAAGATCTTGAAACCTAAAATGTATGTGACTGGATAAACAGCAATAAAGAATGCTTCTGCTACAGAAGAAATACTAGTTCATGTTTCGGAAATTAGAGTTGCTGAACCGAGGCTATTTTTCTAATACAGTGTGTTGATCTGCTTGGCTTGGTTCTTGGTTCAGTCCTCTAGTAATTGGTTCGGATTGCCGCATCTGGACCACAGTTAACCAATTACGCTGGCTACAAAGTACACAACATCAGCTCATGTATTCAAGTAGAGCCCTGCAGGAACATTTAGATTATAGGGAGAAAATGGCAATTTTACATCAAACACAGCCATCTGACATAACAGAGAACATGGGAACCTCTAAAAATAATATAAAATCTATATGTCTAAGTGTAACCTCTAAGAGCAGACAAATCTACTTAAATAAATAAATAAATACAATAAATAAATAAATCAGTAATTTGTGATTTGCTAAAACAAATAATTCTATACATAAAATCATTAAAAATATGATGCACTTCCTGAACACAGGAGAAAGACTCAAACACTCCCAAGATGTTTTTAATTATAAAGGAGAAGGCTGCATGTGGTATTTTTCTGTTGACTGGTCAGGGAAACCTACTACTGATTGCTACTGATGAACATTAGTTGCTTAGTCACCCACTAAATTAGTTTTTCACTGAAGATTGAACAATCACCATATCATAAAGAGAAATGCTTATCTGACTGATTCATGGATTTGTTTAATGTTCCGTTGTTCAAAATCTGCGATTTCATCATCCCATGGAAGAATGGTGTTTGCCAGTACTATTCCTGATGGTTCCTAGAAGATGTATTCACAAGGCAGGTGCTGACATGCAACAGTTTGTCATTGTGTGTATGCACGTGTTTAAGTGTTATGGTGATATTTAAGAGGCTTTCTGATGAGTCATCACAAAAGCATTCACACGGTTTTTACAGCATTATTTAAGAATGAGCCAAGTTTCAATCTTCTGAGAGAGCTGTAGTGCATGACTTGTTTCTTGCATAATTATGATACTTTATTATTTCAGCACAAGCAGATGCCGGGGCACTTAGACCAGAGCAGATTGAGAGAGCAGCTAAACGGCTTTCCTGGAACCGGGAGTGTAATCTACCTGACCCAGATCTAATGAAGCCTTTGCACGTATGCAGAAATGAGAGAGTCACCCAATGATTCAAATACATAAATAAGCATCAGCTCCTCTTATGGCATAATTATAGGATGACCAGTCATCCCATGGTCTAGTACAGGACAAATGGGTTGGGGGAGGTGGGGGTCATACAAATTAATGTATTAGCTAAGCACCGCTGAACTTACGCCATCATGAATTAGAAACAATGGGTTAAAATTGAAATGAAGCCTCTCTCTACCAAAATGTGAAAAGTCCCTTTATCAGATTTGTGCTTCTGTCTGTTAACATTAAAATAAAAGTAAAACATTTCTAAGGCTTTAGACAAATTTAATCTAGATATTTCTCTTCAGTAACCCCACACTGCAAATGGCTGAACTAATTGGTGATTTACTACACGATGCTCAGTGCATATTTGGTGAAAGAATCCAGTGATAAAAAGAAACGTCTGAACTTAAATAATGGACAAATAAACCATTTTGTGAATAAGCAGGACCACATGAAATAAAACTGAAATATGGCAATGTCCCAGAAAACACAGGCTATCCGGACATCTTGAATAGCTTGATTCAGGGCCTGTATTCTATTTCTCAGGTTCCCAACTGTTCCCAGAGTATGGTGCTACCGTGTTATGTTATGGTGTTACAAAGCAAGGGGGGTCGTAGACATTTGAGTCTTTCCTCTATTCTACACAACCACTTTATCTCAGGAATTAGATGAATGAAATCAGATGTGTTACAGCAGGGAATACACTAAAATGTGCAGGACAAGAGGTGTTCCAGGACCAGGGTTGGGAACCTGTGTTCTAGGTCAGTGGCAGCATTCCTCAGGTTGGGCACACAATCATGAAATGATAGCACACAATTACACATGTGAGCCACACAGTCAGGCTATAAACATGTGCCGATAAGAAACAGAAGCTGAGTTGACAAAGCTCTTGTCACTTGATGATGATGATGATGATATAAAATGGTTTCAGCAGCACAGGACAATGGGAAGTGTTAAACTGCTGTCTGACACAGTGGCAAATTCCACACTATAGCTACAGGACAGCCTATTCAGAAGCACCTTCCTTTCCTGAAACATCTCACAAAAGTCTGATCTCTCACCACACTGTTCAGGATGAAATTAATGAGAAGTTAATGAGAATTAAGCATTAATCTGCAACACAGCAACACTAACATATCCTCTCTCACTCTCTCTCTCTCTCTCACACACACACACACACACACACACACACACACACACCTAGGCTATAATAAAGGCTGCGTTAGGCCAAGCAGGCCTTGTGTAAAGATCACAGGCCTACATGTGTAACAAATCGGTTAATGTTTCTCTCAAAACTGTTACTTTTTCTCTAAAACAGTGCACTTGCGGACATGGAGCGATAAGTGGACTGATTCTTTGGTTATACACAGTTTATAGTTCATAGCTGCTTCAGAGTATTCACTATCAGGGCTGAATGTAAAATGGCTTCCTACTCCCTGTTCAAGTGCACTGCAAAGGGTGTGAAATAACAGCTCGTGTGCTCTACGCACTGCACACTAACTCCCAAGTCATTTGGGATTCAATCTATAGGCGCTAAAAGATGCGCGTTTTCATTTTTATTTTTATTTACCTGATTTCTATATAAAGTCAAGCTCGTATAGATGTTATATCTAGTAAAAGTGTGCGCGACATATACATATATTTTTAAATGAGGACAAACATTTCCTGAGTGTAAAAAGCTCAAATGTACTAAAAGAGTGTATTGCGACATAAGAATATCTGCGTAGACTAGCACTTCCTCTTATCATTTCTATAAGGAAACGTTGTCATAAGGTGCATATTCAGTACTCACCAGCTGCAATAGTTGTACAAGGGCTTGAAAGATACTTTTGGGATGGATGAACATCCGAGGTCAGTGGAGCCTGGGCTGAGCTGTAATTCCTGAGTGACTGGAATGGTGGATCTGGTCCAATAACCCTGGTTAAATCGCCTTGTCTTGTCCTGAAAATCACTCTCACACTGCTTTGGTTGCGTTGCACTGATGTCTGTTTCATTTAAATGTTTGCCATGTTGTGTAGCCACGCCACATGGGCTGACAGTTGCTCGGTATTCTGGTCCAATGAGAAGGAAGGCAGGTCTCCGGTAACCAACCACTGAGCACATTTCCCAACGTTAATTCCGCCTGAACGACGGGTTACTCGAGTTCAGTCGTGAGAAAGCAAATCTATGCGCAATATCACGCTCAGGTTTACAGCACACCGCATGTTATCACTGCAACCCAGACAAACTATATTAATTTATGAAACCGGGTCAGAATTGTTGCCAAAGACTCATCAGATGTAGACAGCATCGATAACGTATTGTATTTTTTTTTTCTTTACTAGGCTACAATCGGTTTCTCTTCCTGTTGCACATATCTTAAAATGAGATGTTGCATCTGTAGGAAGATGTATTTGCAGGGAAAATATATTGAGGAGAAATAGATTATTTTAAAAACATTTTTCCAGTAACCGCGTTTCTTTTATTGTTATTATTACGTGGACTTCTATCACAAAATCATTAGAGGATCAAATACATAGGACGTGGTTGTTATTTTATTTTATTTTTTGCACCCGATGATCTGGGATGCTGCACTTGCAGCAGCTTGTCGTATTGTTCAGTGAATTGACGTTTACTTTTGGCCAATCAGGATGAATAAAGGGCGTGGCTCCGGTATAGGGTGAGGTGATGACGGGAGGATGGGAGGAGTCCTGCTTCAGACAAGCGTAGACTGTGAGGTAATCAAGAGGCGTGTCTTATAACAGGGTTAATTCAGTTCAAACCATAGAAGATACTTTATACTGTTTATTTATGTTTAAAGCACAAAAGCTTCTTGTTTCACATACATTCAGTGGTCGGTTTTTCCATACAAGTGTTCTAATCTACCCTGTCTATGAATGGAAAGGAACCATCTTAGTGTGGTTAGAGTAGAATCCTTACAGTAGCATCTTAGTGTATGTGGTGCTGGTAGAACTGTATAAGGCTCAGCAGCTTTGCTGAGAAATTATAACGCCTCAATGTCATTGCTGGTTGAGAAACAAAAATATCCAACCAACATCAGTGCTGTGGTTAGAAACCGAGACAGATAAAAGGAAAGAACCCTTTAAGCGTGTACATCTAACGGCATGTGTCTAATACAGCAGCTAGTGAGAAACCACAGTGTGATACACTCACTACCATGTCAGTATCACTCCTGTGCACTACATATATAATATCTGGTGAATAGTGGCCCTTTTCCAAGAGACAGGTGCTGACAAACTGCATATATACTTACTGCTGAGCAACAGTCAATAACCGTATACAAGCGCACCTACTATATAGCATAGGTTGATAAACGGGCTAATGAATGTTGGTGTAAGAAAGGTAAAGACATAAGTAGGTGTATACTGTGCAGATAAAATACAATGACAGGACACAGTTATTGAGTATAAAAATATTTTATCATTAGCAAAATATTTCATTTTCAGTGACTTCACATTGTTTAGCCAAAACAATCTTATCTGAAAACTTACAGCTGTTTTTGTTCGATTTCCATGGTTTCCCCCAGTGCAGTATTTATGTAATAATAATGGTGATCTTATGTACCATTTACAGTATGTGCATACGTGTAACCCTCATTTAGAGTTAAGGAAAGGCTACTGATTTCACATTTCAACATGTATGTGATATCTGCTTTATATGAAGTTGTAATTTAACATGGTCCATGTGAAGGCAAATCATCAAAATCGGGTTTGTTAAATATTAATTTCAAAATGTTGTTGGGATGGCACATTTTGTACCTGCTTAGTTTCAGTCTTTAATGTTGTAATTTCGAATATTGATTGCTTTACCAGCAGGCCTTGCCTTTTTACTAGGTTCAGATGTAGTTCTGGCTTGTTTGTTTCTTTCCTGGATCGCTGCTTTCAAGCCATGAACCCTAACTGGTAATCCGGGACGTGGCGTGTTTCTGTGCTCTTCGGCTCTGGCCGAAACGGGAACAGTATCTGTAAATTATTCAGAGGAAGCCCACACAAGGTATCATGACATAAGATCACAAAAATGTGCTGCTGTGTAGCTCTGCATATAAAGTTATCATACTGGAATATGAGCTGCATTTTATGACTCCATATGCTATACAATGTGTTTGTCTTTTGAAATATGATCTTGGTGTTGAAAACAGGTTCAGAAGGGTACTGAGAACTGCGATGTCAATAGGATTCAGGATATTTTGACTGTTTACTGTCTTACAATTTCTAGCCCAATATAGTGTAAGAAATTATAGACTGCCTCTCAGCAGATTCCACCCCGAACTGGTTAGGATAAGCTTGTTCCCCAAAAAGGCAGAATTATCAAAGGGACAATTTATCTGGGTCTCAGCAATGTGTGTATAATACCACCTAAAGTGACATTCACACAGTTATAGCATGGGAGCAGCAGTGGGACATCAAGAACCATCCCTGAACAAAGGGCTACGTGACCATAATTAGCATTCAGAAAGACATCTGTTTCGATAGTCCCATCACCTCACCCTTTGGGGTCACACCTGTAACAACATCTGTACTGTGAGAACAGAAAATGATCACATCAAATGCTATCCGTAATTTACATTTAGAATGAAACTTAATTTACATTCAAACCAGGTTTTCTGTATGTAAACAGTATAAAATGTGTGTGTTGATATCATTCGGGGTTCAATTTGACTCCGACGACCCCGAAGTGCTTCATGTACTTTGTTACTGCCACGCTGTAATAAAGTTATTCTTCTTTGAGATCTTCGACATCCTCTTCATTTTTCTTACATTAGCCAGTTTCCGTGTTGAAAGTCTTTTATGTGTCATACATTTTCTTCCATGATATTTCATCCTCAGTCTATTTAAGAGCACTAATCACTGCCATTTACCTTCTTAGTTAGGGGCAGTCTGAATTTGTATTCATCAGTAAACCACTTAGGAACCATGAAACCTAAAAGTTGACAGGGTGCAATGTTGGCACATGCTGGTAACATAACTGCCTAGATGCACATTTGTCTGAACTCCTAGCCTACTGCAGGGACTTTTTGGGTGAATCTTCAATATATAGGCAGAAGAGTACACACAACAGTCAGCACACCTGCATCCACACTACCCACCTCAGTGCTAAGCCAGTATAAAGCCTCTGATCACGCTGTACAGTCGTGTAACTGATAACGACAATGTGTTGTAATACAGGGCAATAAGATTACACTCAGTAGGTAACAAATAAATAATAAAGATATGCAAAACTTCATGGTCTTAAGTTGCATATATCTCTCTCCTGGAGGAAAGTCCATTTTTATAATTCATGCTAATTCATAGAATGGCATGATGTGATGAAAAAGGTGCGCTCTGGCCTGTTGAGTGCAATGCCACAGATTGGGCAAGCTCTGTCAATTGTCCTTGAGGTTTGAGACAGTATGATTTTTTTGTTCCACAGAAATACTGGACATGTGCCTAGATACACTGAATGATGCAAATTTGTTCTTGTCTTTGTTCATTGTGAGAAATTTCTAGAACAAATTACCTAATGCTTTTGACCAATTCTGTCTGTGAACAGTGGTCTGATCATTTTAGTCCCATACAGACAGACCCTTATGGTTTTGCAGACAGATGCTGCAGATTCTTGCACTTGTTTTTTTGAATGCTGCTACTTGCTATATTTAGTTATCTAGCACATGTGTCCCTATTAAAAACATCCTGAATCAAGAAATCAGAAAAAAAACGTGTTCTCTCAGGCTGATTAAATGTGTTATAATAATGATGGCTACATGTATAAAGCCATTGATACTCACATGTCAGAATATCATTGAACTTTTTCTAGAAATTATGTATGATATGATCAAGGATATGAACTTAATGTTCACTATATGGTTAAAAGTTTGTGGACACCATACCATCACACCCATATGTAGACATTCCATAAACTGTTGCCACAAAGTTGGAAGCACATAACTGTATAGGATGTCAATGTAAGCTGTACAATTTTCCTTCACTGGAACTAAGAGGCCCAAACCTGTCCCAGCATGACAATGCCCCTGAGCACAAAGCGAGGTCCAGGAAGACATGGTTTGCTAACGTTGGAGTGGAAGAACTCGAGTGGCCTGACCAGAGCCCTGACTTCATCTCCACTGAACACCTTTAGGTTGAACTGCAATGTTGACTGCGGTGAATGAGCAAATCCCCACAGCCATGTTCCAAATATAGTGGAAAGCCTTCCCAGAAAAGTGTTAATATAACCGCAAAGGGGGACTAAATCTGGAATGGGATGTTCAAAAAGCACATATGGGTGTGACTGGTGAGGTATCCACAAACCTTTGGCCATATATTGTATAAAAGGTCAGTCTGGATTTCATTACCTTCAAAGATAAGTCATACTAACTTACAGTCCCCTTCGAAACTATTGGAATGGCAAGGCTAATTCTTTTGATTTTGCTATACACTTAAGGCATTTGGGTTTGAGATCAAAAGATGAATATGAAAGGATAGATCAGAATTTCAGCATTAATTTCCTTAGAACTTAGACTTCGAAAATGGCACCTTTTGTTTGAACCCACCCATTTTTCAAGTACTCAAAAATATTACTAAATATTAGGTGTACCCTATTAAATTGATTGGTTAAACAATTAAAAGCTCTGAATATCTACTCTTGGTTTGAGCCCTGGGTTTTGCATGTTAAGAATGAATTTGTTGTTAAAAAAACGATAAACCAACATGAGGACCAGAGAGATTTCTATGGGGAAAAAAGCAAGCAATTTTGAAGCTGAGAAAAGAAGGAAGATAGATCAGATTTTCAATATAGCTAATACAATAATTTGGAATGTCCTGAAAAAGAAAGAAACCACTGTTGTACTAACAACCAGATATCACACAGGTCGGCCGAGGAAAACAACAGCAGTCGATGAAAGAAATGTTGTGAGAGCTGTAAAGAAACAACAAAAGAAACAACAGCCAGTGACATCACCAACAACCTCCACAGGGCAAAGGTGAAGGTATCAGAATGCACCGTCCAGAGAAGACATTGAGAGTAGAAATATAGAGGCCATACCACAAGATGCAAACCACTCATCAGCAGTAAGAATCAAAATGCCAGATTGGAATTTGCAAGGAAACACAGAGATGAGCCACAAAAGTTCTGGAACCAAGATTAACCTCTACCAAAGTGATGGAAAGGCCAAAGTGTGGGAAAAGAAAGGATCTTCCCATGATCCAAAACATACGAGCTCATCAGTCAAGCATGGTGGAGGTAGTGTCATGGACTGGGCTTGCATGGCTGCTTCTGGAATGGGTTCACTAATCTTTATTGATGATGTAACTCATGATGGTAGCAGCAAAATTAATTCGGAAGTCTACAGATACATTCTGTCTGAATTTACAGAGAAATGCAAAAACAAAAGAACTGGCCTTGCCATTCCAATACTTTCAGAGGGGGCTGTATATGGCTACTGGCAGGGTTAGTACAGAAATTCACCTTGGTCCTCACTGTTACTAGGAGTGAGCACTGTGGGGCTCAAGCCATGCTCCAGCATCTTCCACACATTCTGCAGAGACTCATCAGTACCCACGGAGGACAGCAGGGTTTGGGGAGAGCTAGCCTGATGAACTGGGCCCTTGGACTGAGAATAAACAGGGGGAGTGTTCTCTTTACTGAATCCATGCTAGGAGAGAGAAAAGAGAAAATATGTTTAGCCAGTAAAGGCCTCATGTGAAAAGCATCAGCTTTGTAAGGCCATTTATGATGGTGAAAATAAGCATCTTTAGTTACCTGGACTCTAACTCTTGTTGGCAGGTCCCATGGGTTGGTGTCACTGGCACCACTCCCAGATAGGGGACGAACTATAACGGGATTTTTCTTACTCTGATCTCTCTGGGCATATTGCAGTTCCTGGAGGGAGGGAAAATAAATTATAACCAATAGTGTATTTACTGGATTGCATTAGATTGAAATTTTTGCAATAATACATCTGATAGAAGAGTTCAATCACCTCTTTACTGGCACTCTCTAGTGGCCTCACTGATAACAGCATGGCATAAGAAATATGACTAAATCAGTCGTGTTGTATGGAAATATGCACTGTATTTGCATAGTAAGCTTAGTAAGCATGTATAACATTTTTTGAACTAAAGTTTATACAGCTAAGCTTTTGTGTCCTGCTGTCTAGCACACCTGAGTGGTAAGCTTGTACTGAAGTTGTTCCAGGGCAGATAAACGACCATGTGGCTGGGCATCAGATTCATCTTTAGAGGTTTCTTTCTCACAAAGGCTAGGTTTGGACCTTGTTTCAGAATGTTGGAAATCTGACAGAAAAAAAAAAAAAAAATCAATAACTATTAACATACTAGGTCACAGTCTTATTTTATTTATTGAATACACAGTAGCTGAAACATTATTGAATTGATTATTGGTGAAACACTAGTTTAAACTGCATGTAATTAATGTAATATGATATTAAGATGTGGGTTAGTATTATATAGATATGCATTTATTTTGTTAACTTGTGTTATGTTAACACAGAGTATGGGGATTATTGTAAGACATTAAGTCAAGTCAAGCTAAGCGGGCGGGGTTTTATTGCCATTCTTCTATATAGCTTGTAAACATTGGAACAAAATGTCATTTCTCAAGGACCATGGTGCAACACAGAACAGTATGCAAGACAACATAAAGTACAATACACAACAGTGTAAGACGAGTGCAGGACAATAAATACACATAACAGAACAAAATAAAGACGACCTGGCTGAATGCCATAATTACTGTATATAATGGATCATTTCTTTAGAAAATATTTAGATTTTGAGTATTTAGATGACTTTACCTATTTAGATGACTTACAATATAACACCTATTACATATAATTAGAAACTTGGTGTGGTTCAAACAAAACTCACCATCCAACCCTATCAGCTGAGCCCTGAGTCTGTTGCCCATCTCAATGAGCTGCTGTTTGTCCTGGCTGAGGCGAGATATCAAACGAGCTGCCTGCTTAAGTTTGGTTTGGAGCTGATGGGGATTGCCAAGATCATGTCCTCTGCCAGTACCCTGTAACAGCAGCTGCTGTCTCAGGCTGAGATTCTCCTCCTGAAGCTGCTTCACCATCTCGCTCTAGAAAAGGAATGAGTGAGATTAAAACATGCACCACAGGCATAACAAAGCTTATCATAAAGGCGTATGAAAATGACAAATGACAATTAATTCAGTGTTTTTTTTTGTTATATTCTCCAAAGAAAAGAAATGTTTTTACCTGTGTAAGTATGATGGGCTCTCTCCTGCTTGCAATGTCCAGTTTCAGTGCAGACACCTGCACAAAGCTACTGCATTTAAATCATTTCTCCCATCAATATTTGTAAGGATTCTGAGCTTCTATTAAAAATATGTTAACATGCACACTTCTGGACATCATGCCCACCTGGTTGCCCAGGGCAACTGTCTCCAGATTATGAAGAACGCTGCCTTTTTGGTACTCTTCTGCCTCTCTTTTCACCTCCTCTAGCTGCATCTCTGCAGCAGTCAACCTCTGCTTCAAGCTTGCCTCTTCAGCTGCTGCTCCTCTTTTTTTATTTGCTAGTTCTAATCGTAGCGCTTCGTTCTCCATTTGTCTTGAGTGACACTAGAAGACGATATAACACAGACATGACTATACAAAATATTGGTCTTTCCACTCAATAAGGGCCTGGTCATTTAGAATAAATTAGACAACTTACAATCTATTAATGTGGTTGGTAGCAGTTGGAAAGGGACATAGTTCAAACCGAGTGAAAATTATAGCCTGGTTTTAGTACCTGCTGTGTGAGTTGAGTCACAATTGATTCCAAGTGGGCCAGCCTCACTTCCTGTTTCTTCAAAGCAGCAGCGCTGGCTACTTTTTCAGCTCGCAGTCCACCTGCCCCCACATAAAATAAATAAATAAATAAACAGCCTAGAACAGCATGCTTATGCCAAAACAGTTCTGCTCAGCATTGTTCTCAGATGATTTCATGAGTTGTTTTTTTTTTAAAAAACTTTATATTTACAGAACTAGTCATAGTCTTTGAAATAAATACAAATTCAGTTAACGGACAATAACGAATGAATGAACTAGTCAAATTCACCTATCGTTTCATTAAGGGATCTGATGTGGTTTTGAAGGTAGGCATTATCAGGGGAAAAAGGAATCACACTTGTAGAAGTGGGAATGTGATTGGTTGTCTTAGACGCTTCTTCTAATTGATCTTCAAGACGTCTACATTTAGCCTTCAGGTTTTGTAGTTCCTCTTCTAGTGCCTGGTTGTATTCTGTAATTCCTGTCATAACAAATGAACAGTTTCAAATAACAGAATGAGGCTAATGACTAAAGAATACACAACTCGCACAACAACCTCTAAATCAGTGGTTGTCGATTCTTGGTCTAGGAAACACTCATATTGCTCTCATATTGTCTTTGCTCTGTTCTAACTCACTTTAAAAAGTCTATTTATTTGCTAATTTAGTTAAGTGTGATAAGACCTTGACACTGCACGCCAACTGTCAGTTACTACTAGTTACTAATTCCTATTTAGATTAGATTAAGCATGACAAAATGGCATTCGATACCTGTAAGAGAAAGAATTATTTGATTGGCTGTTCAGCCTACCAAATCATTGCTCGAGAAGAGAAATAGATGTGGGCAAAACAAGCATCTCATTTCCAACTACTGTTCATCCGCTCTTTATATCTCATAAGCTTCTAATCTGCTGTGGTCAGTTATATTTTTGTAACAAAATGACTAAGCAGACAATGAAAATGGTAGCTAGAAGCTAGACTACCACACTAAATATAAATGACTACGTTTACATAGACAGCAATAATCTTATTACTTACCATATTCTTAATAAGATAATATTGTGATTAAGGTGTTTACATGAGTCGCTTTTAGAATATTCCTTTTATGATTTACATGTTATAGAACATAGATCAATTAATGTCACACGTCATTACGTCACCGTGCTACGCCGTCAGACGTTCCCTCCAGAATTTCACGTATTAACCGTATACAGTTTTGGGTGTTTTTATTTTTTATTTTACGGAAGCTTCGAGTGCAGTTAATTATTTGTCATGCTATACGTGCAAGTCGACGACTGCTTGAAGCCGTGGGCTGCGTCCCAAACCGGGTACGTACCTACTATATAGTACCCGAAAAACACATGTATCTCGCCTACCATATACATGTATTTCGCCTACTATATAGCAGGTAAGTATGTGGCTTCGGACACAGCCGTGCTCTCTTGTTTGTCGTCAAACGGTTGAGCACTCCCGTGTGTGTACGTGTCCTGTATCAAAATGCGGTGAAACTCCCACACGACGTTAGTGTGATTAAGGTGTTTACATGTCTGTAATGCACGTCGATAACAGGACGTCCATCCATCCATCTTCTACCGCTTACTCCTTTTCAGGGTCACGGGGAAAGGAGCCTATCCCAGGGAGTATCGGGCACAAGGCAGGGTACACCCTGGACAGGGTGCCAGTCCATCGCAGGGCACAATCGCATACACACTCACACACCCATTCATACTCTACGGACACTTTAGACACGCCAATCAGCCTACCATGCATGTCTTTAGA
>JANDJT010000032.1:10933344-10944511 GCA_024331685.1 Stegophilus panzeri
TCTATTTTGGTTTCATCTGACCATAGAACCCGTTCCCATTTGAAGTTCCAGTAGTGTCTGGCAAACTGAAGACACTTAAGTTTGTTTTTGGATGAGCATAGAGGCTTTTTTCTTGAAACCCTTCAAATCAACTTGTGGTGATGTCGGTGACTTTGGATTGTAGTTTTGGAGACTTTCTGACCCCAAGATGCAACTAACTTCTGCAATTCTCCAGCTATGACCCTTGGAGATTTTTTGGCCACTCGAACCATCCTCTTCACAGTGCATTGAGACAATATAGACACGCATCCTCATCCAGGTTGATTCATAACATTTCCAATTGACTGGAACTTCTTAATTATTGTCCTGATGGTGGAAATAGGCATTTTCAATGCTTGTGCTATTTTCTTATAGCCACGTCCCATTTTGTGAAGCTCAACAACCTTTTGCCGCACATCACAGCTATATTCCTTAGTCTAACCCACTGTTATGAATGACTAAGGGAATTTTGCCTATGTGTTACCTCATATTTATACCCCTGTGAAACAGGAAGTCATGGCTGAACAATTTCCTGTTCCTATTCACCCAGATGTACTAAAAATTTTTTAAAAATCAATGGGAATATACTTCAAATATATTTTTCTCATATGAATTCATATGGGTGCAATATGCAGTAACTTAGCAACAGGTTTAAAGTCAATATAAACTCTATCACTGATCACTGTGATTACTGGTAAGCACCTACCTCTCTGAATCCTCTTTACATTTCTGCAGCTCTGCTCTGATTTTGGCCTCTCTGTCCAACGCAGACAGCAGCTCCGTGTCCTTGGCAACCGTTTCTTTAGAGACCTGTGTGATGTAAGCATCCCAGCTGGCCTGTGTTTTCTCTAGCTGTGCATAGAGCCTTTAGGTCAACAAGAGATCTATTATTATGATAATGTGACAGATTAATATTCCCTCTCATGTTACTGCTGCAAGTGGAACTCCCATAGGTTAAATTAAAATGATGGTCTATATTTATGGTCCATAATTAAATTATGTTCTGAATTAAAGAAAATAATAATGGACAGACTTAATTATTAATAGTGACTGAGCAATAATTGTATCTAAATAAATCATTATACATCTAACCAAATAACAGTTTTGTTACAAGTTTAATTAATCAAGTCATGTTTGATGAGCCAATATCAGAGATACAGAAAGGCTTTCTATGCTCACAGAAAAGAGCATGTGACTTTCCCTGAGAGAACAAAAAAAAACAAAAAAAAAAACCCAACTTATTAGTCCTAAACCTATCTTGTTACAGTGGATATATGATCTGTGTGTGTTTTGCATCACTACTGGGCCAGGTCATGTTTTGTGTTCTTATATTAGCAGAAGTAATCAACATGTACGCATGTGTGTGTGTGTGTGTGTGTGTGTGTGTGTTTTACTCCTGGATCTGCCGCTCTCTGTGTGACATCTCATCTGCATGTTTTTTATCTCTCCTCTCCTGCTCCAGGACCAGGATGTCCAGTTGCATCTGGAGCTGTGTGGCTTTCTTTTTCTCCTCCTGCAGGTCAGAGACGTGAGCCTCCTTCATGGCCTCCAGAGCCATTTCTCTCTCTCGGGCCCTGCGCTCCAACTCTGCATGCCTGGAATGAGCAGCCACACAACAACATAGCACTAGTCACTTCACAGCAGCCAAATAACCCTAGCCTGAAGTGCACCAGTTATTTATAGTCCATATATCACAGTAAAGTTCACAAGCTCTGTATGTGTGCTGATTAAATTGGGAGGTTGTGTAAGGTATATCCTGTATATACCACACATTTTTTTTTTAACATTTATTATGTTAACATCTTTTTTATGTATTTAATTATAAATGAAATCCATTTCCAAGTTATTCAGCACTAAATTGTTACTTCCTGTTGCTGACTACTTCTTCTTTTTTATGTTTAGCCTTCATTTGGGTCACTTTTTCCTCAAGCTCTTGTATCCTAAAAAAAAAAAAAAAGACACGTAATGTCAGTGAGTGAAAACTTAGTTAAATGAGAAATAAGACAGATATGCTGCATGGAGTAAGCACTTTGAGTCTTTGACTGTAGATGTGTTCCTGAGATCCCAGTCTCTTTGAAGGATCTCTTTCTGTGCTTGTTGACAGAGGTGCTCAGACAGCTGCAGTGCCTCGACAGCCTCGTTACGGCCTTTGGCATGGACATCCAACTCTTTATTCAGAAGCTGCACCTGTTAAATAAACAATCCACTTACAGTCATCTAAACACAATAAACTCACAGAAAACACAGTTTTAGACTGTTTTGGCTTGTGATTCATGTTTCATTAGATTTCACCTTGAGCTCATGAGACAGCACAACGTTACGCATCTCATCCAGTCTCAGGTTGAATTCGTGTTCCTGTTTTCGCATCTTGCTGTCGAAGTCTGCCAACATTTCCTGTCATTAATTACAAAAGAACATGAGCTGTCATGCACTTGCACAACTTACTATAACGTCACTCACGGCTGTACACTGGCAGCACATCTGTTTCGAACAAACAGGAAAAAGCTGCTCACTCACACATGTCAGAGGCAGTTATGAAACATCTTATATAATGTATGTGGAATTCATTTAGATCTGGTATATTAGATTTCCCTCTTTTAAATTGTCTAAGACAGTCAACTGACCTGTGTAGAAGCTTATGTAAAGAAGGTTTCGAAATTATTTGTAAGTAAATAAAACAACTCAAGACTATGTTGAGTGCTATGCATGATACACTACCAACAATAAACAGGTGACCAAGCAGACACATTCAATTGCAAACTTCATCGAGGACGGGTTATTATTTTTTGTGTTAGTATGCCATTCTGTTCATTAGTCACTCAGTATCTAAATGAACTACTGTGGCAACAGACACTACTGACATGGTAAAAACGCAGCTGGTGAGTACAACTCAACTGATCCCAGCTCAACAAGCAAATGTCAAAGGCGACTGCATTGAAATGAATAACACAACTCCTATTCTCGGTATGAATAACACAGGGTATGGCCTTTTGCTCAACAAAACCATCTAATGTTTAGTCCCTCATCAGCTTCTCATGTTACGGTGCTACGTGAGAATCCACTAGGGATAAAACCCACTGAGACCCAGAAATAGGGTCAGACGAGGTACCTCCAGGTTAAACGTGTTAGTTTAAATACCACACAATGGCAAGCAGATTTATGGGAGGGTGCTAAATGTAGACTAAATAATACAGCTACAGACTTTATTATTGTTTCTCTTAAATCAAATCAATAGCTTTGTTGATGTGTTGACAAGTGAATAAGCCTACAAAAACGTCACCATCTAGGCTAAATGCTGTAAGAAATTACAGACTGCCTCTAAACAGATTCCACTCCAAGGTAGTTGTTGGAAGAAGCTCATGCCTGAAAAAGGCTGACTTATCAATTTACCTCAGTCTCAGCAATATGTGTATAATACCACCTAAAGTGACATTCACTCAGTTATAGCATGGGAGCGGCAGTGGGACATCAAGAACCATCCCTGAACAAAGGGTTATGTGACCATAATTAGCATTCAGAAAGACATCTGTCTCGATAATCCCATCACCTCACCATTTGGGAGTCACACCTGTAACGACATCAGTACTGTGAGAACGGAAAGCGATCACATTGAACGCTATCCTTAATTTACATTTAGAGTGAAACTTCATTTACATTACGTACAGAAAACCTGGTTTGAAATACAGTATAAAATGTCTGTGCTGATATTGTTCGAGGTTCACTTTGACGCCAAGGAACCCGAAGTGCTTCATGTACTGTGCCACTGCCACGCTGCAATAAAGTTATTCTTCATTGAGATCTTCAACAACCTCATAATTTTTTCTTACAATACTTTGCCAATTCAAATGCACCTCAGTAAGACACTTTGTATACTGTGCTTCTTTGTAACAGACAGGATTTGTGACAGATTGTACAGGGTGTGTGGTACCTGTTTTTGTAGTGCCAACTCCCCATCTGATGCCTGGATTCGCCGTTGGAGATCCCGTCTCAGCGTCTCGTTCTCTTCTCTGAGTGTCTGAATCTCACCCTCCTTCAGACTGCAAAACAAAACTGTTATTGAAGCGGGGATTCTCAATATAATATCCCTGATTCAGATGTAGACTATCTAGCACTTTGGATAACTAGGAATGCTTATCATTTCTGCAGTGACATTTCAATTACTATAAATGTATTAGTGTAATAGCACTCCTTAGCTGTTTGCAAAATTCAGTGGCATTGAACTGCAGCCCTTTATCAAAATTTAAATCATGATGGTTCCTAATAAAACACTCTTTTACCTGTATACTCTCTCCATCTGTATCCGGTGCTCTACTCCCCTCTTCTGATACTGAGCCTGCAAATCTTCGTATTGCTTTTTTCCTTCTCCCAGGGCATCCTGCAGTTTGGCTAGCTGGATCCGCAGCTCACTAAGCTCCGTCTGCCGGGCACTGTCTTCAGTCTGGACGCGGACAGCCATCGCATCGTAGCGCTCCAGCTCTCGGTCCCGCTCCTCCACCACACGCAGGTTGTACTGGAAATCATCCCGCAAACGCAGGAAGTGCTCTCTCTGGGTGGAAAGCTCACTGGTGGCCTCAGACAGTGCAGTCTCCAGCTGCTGAATACGCAAGGCCTGAAGCTCTTTCCATTCCCTCTCCTTAGAGGCTAACTGGGCCTCGAGATCCTCACTGTCCTGCATGGCTTTTAAAGGCTGAACATCAGGACGTGGTTCAAACTGCCCTCAATGTAGAAACCTGAAATCTGTAAATACATGAGCATTGTGAAGCAATGAAGCAATCGACAAAGCATTAAAGGAACAAATAATTCATATACCATGGGTTTAAAGGCACTGAATAATTCAAAAGCAATCGCTTTAATGGTATCATATCTGTGATTTTTGTAACAATGGCACATCCACAGACAATTTCTTGTATCATACAGCTTCTAGTAGCCACGTTTTCCCTCAGGAGGACAGCAACGTGCCAATAATTCCTTACTTTGCTTAAGTGCTTTTACATTGAAGGCAAAGCAAATCTGATTAGGTTTTTAAATCATGCATCAGCAGATGAACAAAAGAAATAATGATTTAAAAAATAAATAAATAAATATGTCTAATTAGAATTCTAAATTTGAAGTGAATTTTGATACATTGGTTACATGTAACCAAAGAAGAAAACAACCACTCACACACAAATGACCATAAAATGACATTTATAGGCTTTTAGAGTACTTCGGTCTCTCTGTTGATGTACTGAACATCCAGCGGCATGCTGTGCACTAGGAAAGAAGCACATTTCTATTAGATTTCCTACTTGAAACTGATTGTGTTATTAAAAAGCTCAAAGGGCTTTAAAGCTTTCAAATGCACTGTCATGTTTAAAAAGTACAAAAAAAAAAAAAAAAAAAAAAACATTTCTAAAAAAGTAGAGGCAATATATATCCAGTGGTTGTCTGAGTTGCTGAATGGGGTTAATAGAAGTATTTTTTACACAATGACATACAGTTTTAAAGTGCTTCAACATTTATTTCCATACCTTTGAGCCTTTAGCACTTTCTTTCTGGGTGAACTCAAACTGTGTGTTTATTTTCCACAAGTCATCTACAAGAGAAAGCAGTTGTCTTAAGCAAACCATAAGAGACATACTATTCTTGCTCCAACTTTAACAAGAACCTAGTATTTTGGTTCATTTTTAACAGGAACCTATGTCCTGTTCAAACCTATGTACCAGGAACCTATATACCATGATATTGAACTGATATTGGCATTAGTTAGCTAAGTGTATGTGGTTGGAGTTAGCTAACCTGCTTGAACCAGGACACCTGATAGCAACTACACTTCATACGACTCTAATTCATAGTTAATGCTAGCAGCCGCATTATTGCTAAACACTGAGGTATTTATAAGAGTTACTCGTAAACATTACTGAGTGAATAATATTTAAATTATTTACATTTAATATTAACACATGTTGATGTTCGCTGACGGACTAGTTGCCATCCTTCTAGCCGAGCTCATGTTATACAACACCGCGTGAGCCAGGTACACCGAGACATTCCTGTATTGTATATTGTGCACAAAAATGGGAAATTTAAAACAAAACATAAAGACTGCCGAAGGTAGCTGGGGAAAGAAAAAGACAAAATTACCATTTATTCTACAACAGCGTTGTGTGCACTCCGTCAGTTTCGTTCCTATGGGAACAGCAGACCTAGAGGTTCGCCGGAAGGAAATTCCGTATGAAACTTCTAGTCGAGATGAGGAGTTCCGCGTTTGTTCAACCGGGAATGTGTCTTGTTTGTTTTTCTGTGAACTGACATATTACCATGTGCCTATGGATGGTACTACTTATAATTGTAGGAATAATTGTACAACCTTCAAGAACAGAAGGATTAGAAACCACGACCTGTGCACTAGTTCTCTAATAAGATGTCCAGTGGTTCTTGAAATGGAAATAGCCATATCATAATGAGTCGGATTTTAGTCAGGGATGCAAATTATTGCATTATGACATTGCAGGTTTATCCTCAGCTGACCCAGCATGACTCAAACATTCCTGTTCCTGTGTTCACAATGATGTTCCCTGGCACGCTGTAGCACTGTAACGAGGGTTTCACCGAGCAAAACAAAAGGCACGTGACGAAACTGAAAACCAACGGTCGTTGTTCCGACTCTTTCCAGTTAGTCAGTTCATTTGGTTCACAAATAAGAGTCAACTCTCTGTGCTCTCAAATAGCTCATTGCCACTTTCTATACATTTTCTTTTCTCATTCTCAGCCTAACTATGGCTATTTCATGAAAACGTATTATTGTAGTTAACATTACTTTGAATTGCATTAAAAAGATGTATATAAATATATTTTTCTGCCTGATTAAAAAAAAAAAAAAACTTATTTATTTTGCATACATTTGCCTGTAGATGACTACATCAGGGAGCTATTATCTGGAAAACACAATGGGACCACAGCATGAACCCTTACCTAGTCCAAATTCAAATTTGATAACAATACCACAGAAAAGTAATATTTTACACATGTTTTCTAAGGGTATGTCCAGACATTTTCCAAAATCACCTTTTGGAGACTCCAAAGGATCCTTGGTAACCATGGACACACCTAGAATGTGGAAAAGGCTACAACTGTTGAATTCTTTAACATACAGTCATAATTTTGGGCACTAATGAAAGGTGACACTTAGAGCTATCATATACCATATTCAGATTTACTATTAGTATTGCTGACAGAGTAACTGAAGCATAAACACATTAGAGTAGCTTTTCCCTTCTTGAAACTAAACTTAGTGCATATAAAAGAGTCAAAACAAGTGCTATGGTGGAAAGCTAGACAAAACTTTTCTGTCTTTTCTGTATTCTACATTTTTACAGCTCACCACCACATCTCAGCAGTTCACACAATGAAACACAGAGGAACACACAAACCTCCCCAAGAGGTCAGCAGTAACACCTCAACACACATACACACACACACACACACACACACACACACACACATACAGATTATATGCTTATATATAGTTTTTCTTTTTTGTGCGTGTAAATCCATCTATCCATTTTCTATACCGCTTATCCTACTGGGTCGTAGGGAAACTGGAGCCTATCCCAGGGAGCATGGGGTTCCAATCCATTGCAGGGCACAATCACATACACATTCACACACCCATTCATACACTATGGGCACTTTGGACATGCCAATCAGCCTACCACGCTTGTCTTTGGACTGGGGGAGGAAACAGGACTACCTGGAGGAAACCCCAGCAGCACGGGGCAAACATGCAAACTCCGCACACACAGGGCAGCGGTGGGAATCGAACCCCCGACCCTGGAGGTGTGAGGCGAACCACTAAGCCACTGTGTGCCCAATATGTATGTATATTTACTGTAAAAAAAAACACACACACACACCCACCAAGCACCAGAAATTGTAATGGCCTCTGTGGGTCTCTTCTTGTAATTTATTTCTTTATATTGGTGTGTCTAGTGGATACCATTAAGGACCAATAATGGTAATGTTTTTAATGGTTTGCTGATTATTTGTAATGGTATTTGTATTGGAAACCATTAGAATTTTTGTGATGATTTCTATTGTGTGGGGTTTTTTCAGCATGGTAATGAAATCAGTAAGGCAGTGCAAATGTGCTTTGAAAAATACAGTAAGCATCCCTGCATTAATGTTATTGGCCCTCTTCATTAAAAAGATTCTTTTACATTTTTTACTGATACCTGATCACCATCCACACACTGAAAGCAGGCCTTCCCTTCTCTGTCATACTGCCTTATACACACACAACTGGGAGTCAAACACACCTCGCTAGGTTCATACTAACGAACAGCACAGATGTTGAAAAGAGCATTTTGAATAAGCTATACTGAAAGAGTATATGCATTATAAAAATAAAAAAAAGGGAAGAAAGAAGAGAAAACCATCAACGACTCATATATGCGAGTCGGCTCTCAACAATCACCTTAAAGAGTCGGATCAAAGAGCCGAATCGTTCATGAACAACACATCACATCACAACAGGCTCTACCTGCCTGATATCACGTAGCCCTGGGTGCTCTGCTGTCGCATTGGGAACATATAGCAAATCACAATGTGATGAATGGTGCCTTCTTGATGAAACATTTGACAATGATTATAGATTAACAGATCATTAAAAAAAAAAAAAAAAAAAAAAAAAACCCAATTCATTCGGAAGTAATTGCTTCAACATGTCAGACAATACACATTAAACAATAATAAATGGGTCAGTGAATAATTGATTGATGCACAGATGCAGACGACCATTTTATTCACAAGCACGAGTTGTTCCAAGTCCTCTTCAATTAAAAGGAGAGCGAGTGAGAAAGGGGAAGTAGGGGGAGGAAGCAGAGCGGAGGGAGGAGAGAGGTGAGAGAGAGGAGGATGCACGTAGTAGCGTTAGAAAAGCGCAGCAACTGAACACGTCCGCATTCTCCACACTCAGGTGTCTGTGGAACCTCAGCACATGGGAAAAGAGCTATGCTTCTGAAAGGAAACATTTATCAGCTGAAAATCGACAAGGTAGGCTATTAGCGTATACTTTTAGTATTTCCTAGCGTTTGCCTGTGTACATGTTCAGACTGAGCATGTTCCATGGCATTTCACTGTAAGCGTAACAGGTCAAGCAGGATAAATGAATCACAAGTAATCTCTATTGGCATATTTATTCTTCTACCACACTATTTATAAGCTGCTATGTATTTCTGAGCGTTTCTTCAACAGTCAGCAATTAAGAATCTTTGAGCTATTTCGTATTTGAAACGTCGCGATTGGTTGGTTTCTTACAGCCTAATATTTACAAGCTGTTCCGAATAACCCCGATTAAAACAGCTCTAATTATATAGGCCTAAGCTATTTTTATTCACCCTGCCGTTTGAGGTCGATTGACTTTTGATAAGCCTGTAAATGAACTGAGTAGCAGCTTGTAACAAACAGCGCATTTGTAACTGTGTTTCAAAAATGATGCGGAGTCATTTCTAGGTTTTCTAGAATAACTTCATTACTAGAGGAGAAATAGTACCACAATCTAGTCACGTACACTATGACGTGCTGTGGTCTTCATCCTACCCAGAGTTATTCCATTACATGCTTGTACATTTTGACATCAACAACCAAAAGAGGATTTTTTTTTCTCTTCTTTTTGCTAGATGTTAGTTAGATTGGCGTTTCAATTAAGTAATTACTTGATCAAAATCTAGCAGACCTACACAAAATGTACGTTTTGTCAACTTTAACATGTTTAATGAAGGCACATATGCTTTGTTTGTTTGTTTGTTTGTTTCAATTTACGTAAACTGTCATGCTTTTTTAATGTTTATTTTGGGATCCAAGCTTACTACTTGAAAGATTAGCCAAATTTTTTTTTTTTTTTTTTTTTTTTCTTTCCCCCTAAATGTCATACTTCTCTGCTAAATGGAAAATGAGGTAGATAAAAGGTTTGTTATAATTAATGTTTTTCTCAAACACAAGAAAGATGAATGTTTGAAGGGAAAAAATCTAAATATAAGTATTGTGACTGTCTAAGATTACTAAACTGTACCATGACTTGTTGCTGAGGTGGTACCCTCAAGGGTTCATCTTTTATACAGTTTGTCTGTATCTTTTATGTAGAATGGTGCATGTAGTACAGCTTTACTCAAAAATGTAATCATGGTCCAATTATTATGGTACTGTAAATCTATCTAATATATATTAGTACAACTGGAAAGGAATGACTGCTTTACATGTGTTTCTGTGCTCATCATTATCCACAAATTGAGAACACCCACCTTTCACGTGTTCGTTAACATTGACCTCCTCAGCCAACACTTGTCTCTTTGGGAATGCAGAATGAACGTGTGCACAGTCACTGATATCTAATTATGGAGCTAGTGCCAAATAATATCACAGTCCTAATTTAGGCTGAGTAAAGTCTTTGAGTGCTGGAGGAAGGTTAAATAGTGTTTATCCATACTCCCACCCACAAAAGCCCCACAAGATATGCAGCCATGGATGCCGTAACACTCACGTGCGGAAAGACTGCAGGGAGCAGCTGGGTAGGTTCTTAATGCATGTTAACTGCCTGCTTTACGACTGCTCACGTGTGTTAATCATTGGAAATCCTATTGCATTTGTTAAGTCATTAGCCAGATGTATGTAGCCATATGTAAAGTCATAGTAAGTAACAATACAGGGCCTGCCATTAATATTGGCACCCTTGTGAGCAAAGAAGGCTGTGAAAATTTCTGTTTTGTTAAACCTTTTGAACTTTTGTTCAAAAAATGTACAAAAATACTCTGCTCTCATGGATATCAAACAACTGCAAACAGAACACATGTTTATCATAAAAAAATCTTTGTTAAATATAGGTGTGCAACAACTGTTAGCACTGTTTTAGTAAATACAGAGAGGTAGCCATATGGAAAAGTACCTCATGCCCACGGTTAAATATGAGGGTGGCTCTTTAATGTTTTGGGGCTGTTTTTCTGCCAGAGGACCTGGGCATTTTGCTAGGGTACATGGCATCATGGACTCTATCAAATATCAACAGATATTAAATGCAAACCTGACTGCCTCTGCCAGAAAGCTTAAAATGGGCCGTGGTTGGATCTTCCAGCAGGACAATGATCCAAAACATGCATCAAAATCAACACAAAAA
>JANDJT010000032.1:10944611-11029010 GCA_024331685.1 Stegophilus panzeri
CGGGATCCCCCAGTCAGAGCTGGTTAATGTGGCTCGGGAAAGTGAAGTTTGGGGTTCCCTGCTGGAGCTGCTGCCCCTGCGACCCGATAACGGATAAGCGGATGAGGATGGATGGATGGATGGATGATGAATATTTCTCTTGTATCTTTTGAAGTTTCCAGGAATTAGTATTAGACATTGACAGACTGTCTGTATCTTCACCAGTGATGCATCCCAAATTTTCACTTCCTCTTACATGCAAATACATGCCTCTTGTCACCAAAATTGATTTCCGTTTTCTGTACTTAGCAGCTTCCTTTTTCATCCCCCACTGCAGCTCATCTGTCTATAAGATGACATATCTGCAGACATAGTGTGTTCTCCCTCGTGGTTTTGGAGTTATGTTAAACTACCTGTTTATGGTGCAATCTGATTTTTTTTTTCTTCTGAGATCTAAGATAATTTCTTGATTTGTCTATAAGGCTTTATTCATGAATGAAAAATATTTTTCTGGACCAAGTTGTTTGTTCCAACTTACCTAGACTGTACTGCTGCAACAAATATTAAGATTTAACCTGGATTAAATCAAAGTGTATCTATTATTTTAGTTTCAGCAAACCGGTATAAAAATAGGCAGCATTAAGGCCATTATTTAATCCTGGTTCTAGTTTTAAAGTAAAAAAAAAATTAACTTTTACAATGTAAATGATTCTAAAACCTATTTCTGAATTTAAAATCTAATGAAAACATAGTTAAAACACAATGTAACACAACCAAGGTCTATTTGTTTACCTGAGTGTGTGTTTTCTGCATCACAGTTAGTTGTCTGCATGGTCACAGGACAAATCTGTATGCTTAGCATTCTCTTAGGGGTGTGTTAATTCGCACTCGAATGCTATTTGTTGGCTTAATTTCAAATAGCTGGGTTGTGCGCTGACTGTGAGCCCCTTGATTAGAAAAAAACATATCATGTTTGGGCACATTTTGATATAGTCTTACATTTATATGTCTTACATTTAGTGTCTAAGACAAATATAAATAGCAAATTTGACTGTTGTGTATCTACGTATATCAAAAATTTAAAATATTTGACAGAATTTCAAGAGTGTGCAAGTATGCTATCAGTGCTTCCTAGGAAGAGTATAAAATATGAGATTTCTTTAATGCATTTTGGTCACTGCATAATTTCATATGTGTGATTTCATACTTTGATGTCTTCATTATTGACATAAAATGTGAAAATTTGGGGGGAAACAGAAAGCCTTCTATGAGTGGGTGTGCTCAAACTTTTGAATGGTATTGTATATGCGTGTGTATATTCTGTGTGTATTTTTATGTATCTTTTTTTATGGTATAGGTAGGGGAGTGTTTGGGCAGGTATGATGTGGAGAAACACAGTGCCATAGAGAGGGAGGACTATGACACAGCCAAACAGAAGAAAGAGCAGATGGAGGCCTACAGGCTCAGAGTCTACCAGCAACTTGAGCTACATGACCTGCTCGACATGGGCCAGGTAAGACTTACTACAGAGTAATCCATCCAAGCATCAGTCTCTCTTTACAGCTATGGACTTTTCTTACTTACAGTCATCCATATATTATCCACAAGCACTGGGCAATATTACACATTTACAAGAGTGTTGAGTTTCACGAGTTTTGTCAGGACTTTTATAACATTGTGTAACTATGTAGTTACTGACAGTAACAAGTAGCAAATTGGGTATTAAAATGTATCATCATTTAACAAAACATAACAGTGAACAGTTTTTTTTTTTGTTTTTTTTTTGATGTGGCATTACTGTTTTTATGGCAACCGTAGATTTTGGGATACATATCATGTATTGTGAAAATGGCTCCAAATGTAACTATATATTACTGTATTGCATTTCTCTCTATACTATATTTACTCCTGAGTACCTTTTGTGTGTTTAACTACTGACAGTGAGTGGTTCTGTCTCTCAGTAGTGCAGTGTTTATTGTAGTATTGCTGTTGCAAAGGACACAAGCACAGTGTATCTACGAGACTGAAAGGAAGCCTGGAAAAATGTACTGCTTTGTAATTCAGTACCTTCATTTGTAATTCAGTAATACATGCCTCATTTGCATGTTTATGAAGAATTTCCAGAGGAATTTCTCTTTTGTACATCTTTCTTAAAACACTGCTTAATACGTATATAATTTTTGAAGGTCATGATTAATGTTCAAGTGAGCATTAATTATTATATTACATTAGTGTTCATTTAATATTTAACATTTATTTAACACGTGTGAGCGGAGTCTCGAGTGTCAGTGCTTTGTAACAGTGAGTAAGTTTTCTGCCATGAAAATCTTCTTGACAGGACTTTACATTATTGAGCAACATCACAAGCTGCCTGTTTTTTGTTTTATTCAATTAAAGATCAAGACTTCAAGATCAAGAAAAACTAGAGGGATTACTTTTTTATATGTGCTATTAAAAACTAAATGTATCTAAAAAAGATAAATGTATGACATCATGAAAAATATCATCTTTGGAAAATTGTTGTGGAATGAGACACTTATGATTAAGCTGATAAGACAATGTACAGAAATGAAGTAGCACATCAAATCATATGATTAAAAAAAAAAAACAGTGGATCTGATTTAAAGGAACAAATTCTTATACATTAAGTGTGCATTGTTATTGCTCCTTAAGTGTATGTATATATATTTATACATTTATACAATTAACAGTGTACTTCATTTATGCCATTATGTCATGTTAATGGTAGTTTTACTATCATCATTACAGATCCAGAGAATGACAGTAAATGTGTCCGACTGTAGTATTACCTCTCCAAGTGTTCATCCACTCCAACATTCCATGCCTCTCTCTGAAACATCAAAGAAGAACCAGGAACAGCTTTTGGTGGAGGAGAAGCAGATTACACCTAAACCAACGAACCCTGAACACACAAGTTCACCACACACACCACCTCACTTTCCAAATATTGATGTGAGTCTCAGAATAAATACACATTCACTTTTTTTTTTAGACTTTACAAAATATTCTGTCTTATAGTCTTAAACCATTTAAATTCTTAATTTAAAACCCCTGTGTTAAATCAGATTTTCAGCTCACTTTGCACAGTCTCTCCATCCCTTTTAAAATATTCAGATGTACACAACCACACACATTCTCTGGATAATTATTAGCTATTGTGCTATAATGTGTTATAATAGTGTTATAGCTACAGTGTTATAATGTATATCTATGTTATATTTCGGTATACTAAGATTTAAATCTTAATTTCTTTGGTTTTTATGACTCTCCCTCACTCTGTTAGCTCTCTGTTGTAACCTAACACACCTCACACTGTGTAATATAAGACTATTTCATTTTACTTAATCTGTATGGCTTAACATGCCTTTCAGGGATTTGGAAGACATGTCATATTATCTCGTATATCATGTACTTCACGCATTTAATTCACTTTTAATTAACAATTATCTTTTACGCCATTGATTTCCATTAAGTGTCATCAGTGAATGAAAAAAACAGATGAAGTGATCGAGGTACATTTGCACCAGAGATGTTTAAGGGATAAACATAAAACTGGGAGGATATCCAAATATATTCAAATGTTTGTCCTGAGATTTCTTGCAAATTGGCATTCAGAGGTGAAAATGTACTGGGAAATTATACTTAAGTGAAAGTGTCGATAATGTATCAATTTCTTACTCTTTGAAAGTATCCAGCCAAACATGTACTCAAGTGAAAGTGTAAAAAAAAAAAAAAAAGTTGCTACTTTTATCATATCTTTTATTGCTTGTTCAAAACTGTTCTAAACAGTGATGGCAAAACAAGATAACCAGTTTTTACTCGGTAGGAAATCAAATGATAGGATGGTTAAAATGAAATTATTAAAATGAAATTCAAGTAAGGTGTAAAACACAATAGGGCATGCTGTTCATCTCATCACCACTCCTATTACATCACATCCTGAAGTGTTTTATTCCTCTTAGACCACCGCAATTTGGCAAGCATTACAATTTTAGTTATTAAAGAACAACACATCATACTTCATTATCCATTTATCCATAGTTATATTCAACATTGGAAACAAGTTGGATCCTGTTATCAGTTACGTGATAGCAACTATAAACAATCATTCCTTCACCAGTGTCTCTTTTTTATCTCTCTTGAAGCAAATAATAAGGAAAAATGCAATTTTTCAGATAACCGAGTGGCCGCAAAGAGTAAAATCCTGAAGATTTTCCGGCTGGTGGAAAACTAAAAGGAACAGTTTTACGTTTTACCCCAATGATAGTGACTGTATCTGCTTTGTAAAACATCTGTTAAACATCTCTATAAAAAAGCTTCACCATATTGTTGTTCATACATTTTCCATTGTTAAAAACCCCAAAAAAAACATTTCCATTGTGAATGAGCTATAGAAACACATTTATATGAACCTGTGATTTTCCTTGGAGCTGGCAGAGCTGCTGTTTATAGAAAATTAATCGACACCTTCTGACCGATCAGATTTGAGATTTCAGAAGCACTGTGGTATAACAAGTTAATAACTTTCAAGTGTGTGACTGTTGGTAGGCTAAAGATATTTACATACAAGTAACTGTGACAGTGTAATCTGGATAACTGTGTATGTGTATATGTGTGTTAGGTCAGCTCCTTGCCGTATGAGGAGAGGCCTCTACCGGCCTTGAGGAAGAGATCGGAGACTCAGCTGCAACCCCAGGCTGAACAAATGCTTGCTCCATTGGACCCAAGTAGCGCACACAGTCCTGGAGTTACTGGAGAACCAGAGCCGTTGTCAGAGAAAGCCCAGAGAGAAGCTGTTCTGCCCATAGAGGTCTATGGAGACAGTCTAGTGAGCAAACACAGCCTATAAAATGTCTTATAGATGAATTTAGATACAGGGAAATAAAAAAAGAAATAAAACTTAGCCACCTTAAAAATAAGGAGCATTTAAGCTTTTAATATAATCAAAAAACCATTTTGATTGTTACCTTGCATGCTAAGAAGTGTTTTTGAGAGCATTATGTTGTTTTTCTGTATTTTCTGCATATAATCTAATGATTCAAGAAGGTAGATATTATAGTATAGCACTATTACTGTCTTTTTTTAAGTAAGCTCCAAATTAATTCAGTGTTACTTCCTAATTGCCAAGGGGCATTTCCGCTAGCTCCAGCTCATCCAGAACTGGACTATGTTGTGATGGTGTGAGAATTCCTTATGTTATTTTTTGGCATTTTTCTCCCCTCAGGTGGCTGGAGCATACTCAAAGACCTGGTCCTATAGGCAAGATTCTTTACTGGCAGTGTATAAGAAACTAACAGAGGTTTCACCAGGAACCCCTAAAGCTGAACTGACGAACATGATGAGGGCAGCAGTGTTCCTCTGCAAGAAAGCACTTACTGATAAAGTGTCATCCGTAAGTCCGACATCAATATATCTGTTGTCTTTATTTCCTCAGACAGTCTTCTGTGAGTGGCAGTATTATTAGTTTATTAGTTATTTACTGTTGTTTTCCTGATAAAATGCTTAATGAGAACATGAACTGATGAATAAAAAAAGAACAATAAAAAGAAAAATAGTTCAGGTTTGATCAAATTTTATGAAAGGTAACGTTAGTCAGACGTTAAAAAACTACTTAAACTATTTAAAAACTATTTAAAAGCAATGTTAAAAATGTATGTTTGGAGACTCAGCACTTTTCATCATATGTCAGAAAAATCATTATGCATTATGCAAGTGTCTAACAGTCATTTCTTTGATTATCAGTTCTACTCTCAGTCTCTGTTCATTTTCTGTGCCCAGTCTCTGTTCATTTTCCCAGAGTCAACACCTACGTCAGGTGTATTGTAGCAGGAGAATAAAAGAATTGGAGTACAATGGGTCTCCAATACTGGAAATGATGACTAATTTATCTAAGACACACAGTAGAAGAATCATATTTACAGACCACTAACCACTAAATGGATTTGAGAATGGAGTTTTACATTCATTCCAAAGCAGTGTGCAAGGGCGTATGTTTGATTTTTGTTGGGATATATAAGCAGTCCGCAGAGACAAGAGCACGTGCCTATTCAAAGCTTTCATTTCAAACAAACATGGATGAACTATACAGTACGTCAGACTAATATTTGTCACAATACTGAAACTCACTACTAACATATCACCATATCATTATTCGACCTCACCTGTGATCCTGCCTCTCCACCTGTCTCTCTTCCTGCTCTGCCTGAGATACTACCTGGCAGGACTGCTTCTGTCACCTGACCTGACAAAATAACACAGCGATGCATGCCACATGAACATTGAGGAAAAACATTTATGGCTTAGTTAAATAATATTATTACCAATATTGTTGACTCTACTATTTTAAGTGATTTACACTTTGACTTGTAAAGTAGCTCTTAATGTCCACTCGTGTGTGTGTGTGTGTGTGTGTGTTTGGCAGTTAGGCTAATTTGGTGATATGCTGAGTCAGGATGGTGGCCAAAAAAAGAAAGGTGGGCATTAGGAGCTATTTTACACAAACACACACACACAAACTAAAGTTTAGACTTGCCACTCATCCCATTAATATGGGATTGTCACGTATTGAATCAATATGAGACGCGATTGATTTGTCCTGTATTTTCGTGCACAGAACAGAACTGTTGGTATAAGGATGGTGTCTTCCTCACATACCGGTAGCCTACATGATGCACATCTAGTTGACGGAGCTTGGCGCTTTGTACAATCGGATGTAGCTACAGCCTCTGACACGTTCGCAAGAAACAGCAAAGCCTATCCTATTAGCGACGTGGGTTAGGGAGGCGGGCCTCGTAGTAGAGAACGAGATCTATTAACCGTTTGTGTACCACAAATTGTGCTGCTGCCTGTCTTGGCCAGGACGCTCTTGTAAAAGAGACTTTTACTTTTACTTTTTTCAATGAGACTTTTCCTGGTTAAATAAAGATGAAATAAAAAAAATCAATTTAAAAACCACAAGACACCGACGGACAACAGTGGTTACATATGAATGTATTTTAATTGTTTGATCAAAATTATCGATAGGGACGATTCAACGGTCGCTGGATATTGGTATGTCCCTAGCGTCCCTACTAAATTCGACGCCCCTGGCAGTGTGACATCAACAGTATGGCTTATCACTTCTTTGGTTATGTGTTGATTGTAGAGGTTGTCTTGTTGATGAATTGATGAATCAGGTTACGACTCATTGTTTCTATATTCAGACACTGACATTGAAGTAGTGTCATTGGTTTGTGAATATTACATGACAATTCATCATGACATAGCAACAGTAAAGTGTTGTTAGAGAAAACAGTGTTTGAGTGCCAAATGAATGCTATTTACACATGTAACTATGGGTCTGTAAACAATGGTGACCATGTGTTGTAGTATTTGCTGTAAATCCCATTGTTATACAACCATCTCGTGCCATTGGGAAAAGCTATGTTAGCCTGAAGAAACTGGAGAAGGAGCACAGTGATGCCTAGGAAGCAGCCCAGCATGTCTCTAAGTAACAAATTCATAATGATTCAGTCTAAAATCATATAATTAACTGTCTTTTGTTAATGACTAAGTAATGCCCAAGTGGAGGAGACATTCCTTGTGGGACAGCATGGTAGGTGGCTGGTGTCACGTCCACCTGTATGCCTTGCAGAGGATGTCCATTACCCAGTGGGCCACCCTCTGTTTACACTGTAGAGTTCTGCAGTTCTCCTCCCCTTCATGCTGATCTGATTGCTAGCAAAAGTCTTCAGAGAAACCCTTTTTTTATTTTTTGCCTCCTGCATGAGCTCATTATGAGTCTTAAGGGACGCTGGCATAAGTGGGAGATCCCATGCATGGCTCTTGGGGAAACATGATTGACAATTGTGCTTCACCAAGAACTAATTTCTCCTAACTTCTGAAAGGTTGTGATGAGTTTATGAGGCCCCCAAAGAGACACCATCCATGATGCTGTGACACACCACAATTGCTGTGACATGCACTTTAAGCATAGGCAGGATTTACTACTGTTAAGCAAATCCCTGCAGGAAGGCTAGTACTCGGAAACGGTCAGTTCCTGGGATCTCCTCTCCAGGGCTTCTTTGGCAGCAGGCACAAAAACCAACCCAGACACAATAGGTAGATTTTGCAGGATTGATTTACATGTGTTTGGTGAGTGATGGCTAACAAGACTAGCATACTAACGAGGGGGCCCAACTGAAGTTACCACAGCCACAGAGTTCCGAGTAGACCCAGAAAATATGAAAATTACTTGCACACCAGCTGAAGAGATGATAGGAAATGATAGTTTGTCACCTGTTTAATTGCAGTTCCAACCATATTTACAAGCTGTTACACAGATCGCTCTATAAGGTGTGCATGATGCCTGATATCACTACAAGGCAAACAGAAGAATATGGAAAGATGGCTATATGAAATACGGCCTCTTTGTGACTTTGTGTGAGCCCCTGGTGGTGAAATAGAAATGTTGTTAAATTTACATTTATTACGTTTGCAGAGGCTTATAATTGAGAAAATATTCAATCCATTCAGCTACCTGAGCAGTTGTGGCTTAATGGCCCAACAAAATATATTAGTTCATTGATTAGTTGAGAAAACTGTCAGTTTTAAAAACAGCAAATGAAAGCAGAATTTCAACTGAATTCAAAGTCAAATATTTATTTATTTATTTATTTAGCCAAAAAAATTTCCATAATGACTCAGTTACATTACATATGTCTTCTGTTAATAACAAATAAATAAATTAGTGAAAGCATGTCATTCTGAGAGGCGCAATAGAAACAAATCCGTTGGGCAAGATCGTGAAACAATCAGAGGAGGATTGTTGTGCAAAATGTCAGATGTTCTGCTGGCTGAGTTAGAGTCTGCCAAATAGAAGTTTGCAAAATCAGTATCCACAAACAGTATACATTGTAGGCCAATGGTTTAATTTTCAATCTGCTACTTTGCACAGACCATGTCTCTCTCTATTTCCAGACAGCTACAATGTACCACAGATACCAAGAGGAAGACAAATGCAAATACAAGCCATTTATTTTCAGATAGAAAATCATTCACAGACATGTACTGATGTTGTGTTTGCCTCTTTATTGCTGTATGATTTGTGAAACCAGCCATATCTATTTTAGTTGCATGTGAGGATGTATATAATTATCTCCCCTGAGTCAGGCTGGGATTTTGACGCACCCTGAAGGGACTTGCGCCCGTGGCTTTAGCTGTAGTATCTAAACAAAACAATTAATCAGAACAATTCCTCAGTACAATTTGCATTAAGGCAGCTTTAACTGCCTTTTCCTGTTTACTAGAACATCAGGGTATCATTTGATATAGCTTTATAACCTTATATAGTGTTCAAATCTCTCAGTTTTATTTTGTGACTGATTTACTTCTGCATTTGGTTTCTTCTCTTTTTAGAATGGGTATTTATTTATCTATGTGCTATCTCACAGCACCTATGCAGTGCATAGATATGATTTAAGTCTTAACTGCTTTTAATGCTTAAACATTTAGAGAATTTTCTAATCAGAAATGCTTTGTGAATAGTGACGATGTGTTACTCTGTGAAACTTTGGTATAAGGTCTGAATCTCTACTTTTGTTTTTTTTTTGTGGGATTTTTTTGTACAAATATTAATATCTTAAATTTTAAATAATACTTTTTTAATGTTATTTTAGAAGTCACATTAACATATAGTTTTTAACTGGAAATATGTGCATATTTACTCATTTGCTCAATAAGTCCAAATATATTAAAAAACAGACAATACTACTTGTGTAAAAAGGGTTATCAGTGAACAAGTATTGATTTGGGGCTCTAATCCTACCCCCTCAGACCTTCTCTCAGATTTCAGCCAAGTTTTACTTGTTTGTGCTGCCTTTATCCAGCTGTCACGTGCCTGATTAATCTCCTATGGTGGTATTCCAGTATGTGATCCCCTACAGCTCCAGCTCTTTTCAGGGGTTCATTCATAAACTCTTAAAAATGTCAGCTCTGAGCAGCTGAACAATGCAGGCCCAGTGTTGGAGACATTCCAAAAAGCCCTCTCCTTCAGGCCATTTAGTAAAACAAACAGTACAGACTTTAACGATCAGCCGCTGTAGCTGCTGTTAATGACATCTCTGTGCTGTGGTCTACTAAAACTCTCATTTTGTCTCTACGTAACTTAAAAAAAAATGTAAAGCACTTAAAGCCTTAGTGAGTATTAAAAAAAGTTGATTATTTAGTATTTAGTAGTATTAATGGTAGCTGTTTTAATACTTTATTTATTTTGTATGAGCAGACAGTGAAATTTACTTTACTGATAAATATTTGGAATGACTGTAGTATTCATGAAGCTTGTTCTGAGCTTACAGGTTTTCATTTGAATTCATTCTCTGATTTAAGCTCCATAAAAAATAAAATTAAAATAATAAAAACATACATAAACATACATACATACATACATACATACATACATACACATAAACATACACAACCCCAATTCTGAAAAAGACGGGACAGTATGGAAAATGCTAATAAAAACAAAGAGGAGTGATTTGTAAATGCACTTTGAATTGTATATAAACGAAAAACATATAAAGACAAGTATTTGATGTTTTACCTAATCAACTGCATAGTTTTTTTTTTTTTTTAAGATAAATGTTTTGGAAATAGGTTTATCTATGTTTTGGTTCATGAGCAGATCCATTCTTTCTCCATGCTTTGGCCTTTCCATTACTTTGGTAGAGGGTAATCTTGGTTCCAGAACTTGTGGCTAATCTCTGTATTTCTTTGCTAATTCCAGTCTGGCCTTCTGTTTCTTACTGCTCATGAGTAGTTTGCATCTTTTGGTATGGCCTCTATATTTCTGCACTTGAAATATGTGTTTCTCTCGGTTTTCTTCAAATGGCAGATTGTGATATCTTCACCCCTGCCCTGTGAAGGTTGTTGGTGATGTCACTGACTGTTGTTTTTGGGTTTTTCTTCACCACTCTCACAGTGTTTGTCATCAACTGCTGTGTTTTTCTTGGCCAACATGTTCCATGTCTGGTTGTTAGTACACCAGTGGTTTCTTTCTTTTTCAGGACATTCCATATTTTTGTATTGGCTATTGTATTGTGTTTGTATTGTGGTTGTATTGTGCTCTGAATAATTTTCCCTCTTTTCTCAGCTTCAAATGGCTTGCTTTTCTCCCATTGACAGCTCTCTGGTGTTCATGTTGGTTTATCCATTTTAACAGCAAATACAGTCCTCACAGGTGAAACCTACAGCTAACACCAAGAGTAGATGTTCAGAGCTATTCATTATTTAAACAATCAATCTAACAGGGCACACCTGGGCAGCAAGAAGCATCTATCAGTCACATATTCTGATATTTTTGAGCACTTGAAAAAATGAGTGGGTTCAAACAAATGGTGCCATGTTCTAAATTGTTTAACACATCTGTATGTAAATATGAGGAAATGAACACTGAAATTCTGATCTGTCGTCTCATATTCATCTTTTGATCTCAAACCCAAATGTCTTCAATATATACCAAAAAAAAAAAAATACAACCCCAATTCCAAAGACGTTGAGATGCTGTGTAAAATGTAAATAAAAACAGAATGCAATGACTTGCAAATCTCATAAACCCATATGTTATTCACAATAGAACATAGCAAAAATATCAAGTGTTTAAACTTTTTAAGAAAAAAATAAGGTAATTTTGAATTTGATGGCCACAACACGTCTAAAAAAAAAAAAATGGGACGGGGGCAACAAAATGCTGGAAAAGTAAAATGTTACTAAAAAAACCCATTTTGCAACTAATTAGGTTAATTGGCAACAGGTCAGTAACATGATTGGGTATAAAAAGAGTATCTTAGAGAGGCAGAGTCTGTCCCTCAGAACTAAAGCTGGGATGGAAGTAAATCTGGATGGACGCATATGTTGCTCTAAAACCTGTATATACTGTCTATGTTCTGTTGTGAATAACATATGGGTTTATGAGATTTGCAAATCATTGCATTCTGTTTTTATTTTCATTTTACTCAGCGTCCCAACTTTTTTGGAATTGAGGTTGTCGAAAAAATAGAATTGGCTTTGCTGTTACTTTCAGAGGGTATGTGTATGTGGTAACAGCAGATTTGGTAATTGTCTTGTGCAGGTATTCCAGGCATCACTAAAACTACTGAGGATGATTCTGAAGGAGTTTGTGTCCTCTCACCAGCTGGGAAGATCTGAGATTAGTTACTGTGTAGAGCACGTCTGGCCAAGTCTTCTGTATCGGACTGGCGAGTTCACAGTGAGACTCCGCACACTGGCCATCAGTTTTATACAGGTAACCTGAACAGCCAACCTTAGTAAAGATGGGTAAAAAATGGGGAAATGCCTTTTTGGTTTATTAGCTTAATCTCATAGTGAAAATATGAGAAATATCAAACCTTTGATTGAAGAACAAAAACTTAAAAACATCTGTCACAACTACTTGCACCCCAGGAAATTATTATAAACAATATGTAACTGAAGCATGTTCCTGTTTATTTTTGAAGTTCATCTGAGTATTTAGGTCCATGATTTAAGGTGACACAGAAGCCTTGTTTTCTTAGTTATTCATCAACATGAGACAAATGTGTTGACCTTCATTAATCAGGCAGTAACTATAAAAGTAGATGCATGCTTGAAAATGGCCATATGTACTGTTAAGGCAATAATTAAGCTAAGTAATTGCTGTTGGTTAAAACAACTGGAGCTGTAATGAACCTGCCTGGATGCAAATTCACACAAAAATTGGTTCAGTGATCACAAAATCATGCTTTCAACATGATCGTTCCAGTCCCCTGACCTTAACCCCATTGAAAACACTTAGTGTGAGCTGAAGGTGAGAGTCCATAGGAGTAGACCTAGAACTCTGGAGAATGTTTTTCTTTTGTCTACCGTGTATAGTAAATGGCAAAAACAAAAGAATTGGTCTTGCTCTTCCAATACAGATTAGCCATAACATTAAACCATATTCATAATATTGAAGAAGTCAATGTGATGCTCTAGGCAATGTTCTGCTGGGAAACCTTGGATCCTGGCATTCATGTGGATGTTACTTTGACACATACCACCTACCTAAACATTGTTGCAGATCAAGCACACCCCTTCATGGCAACGGTATTCCCTAATGGCAGTGGCCTCTTTCAGCAGGATAATGCGCCCTACTACACTGCAAAAATTGTTCAGGAATGGTTTGAGGAACATGACAAAGAGTTCAAGGTGTTGAGTTGGCCTCTAATTTCCCCAGATCTCAATCTGATCGAGCATCTGTGGGATGTGCTGGACAAACAAGTCTGATCCATGGAGGCCCCACCTCAAAACTTACAGGACTTAAAGTATCTGCTGCTAACATTTTGGTGCCAGATACCACAGCACACCTTCAGAGGCCTTGTGGAGTCCATGCCTTGACGATTCAGAGCTGTTTTTGGTGTCACAAGGGGGACCTACACAATATTAGTCAGGTGTTTTTTATGCTCTGGCTGATCGGTGTGCATTAGTGTGTGGTGTAGCATGCTCATGGAGCGTCTCTTTAGGAAAAACTCCTGCTAGGTCATTTTCTTCTTTCTCAGGCTCCACCTCCTCCCTTCTCTTTCTCTCACCGTAAGGATCTTGGCTGTCAGAGTCTGTTGGGCAGTAATCTCCAGACTGACTCACAGTCTGTCTCAGTGTAGGAGTAGCTCTTAGATCATACTGCTCACTGGCGTGCCACAGAAACTCACTAATTAAACCAGCCAAAGCAAATCCAGTGTATGAATGGAGCTTTTGTCAGATTTGGGCTGGCGTCGTCCCCTGTAATGATCTCTAATTTTGCATCAACTGTTCAATAAATTGGCAAAAAACAACATGCAATAAATTGTTTGTCCTAATTGAGTGGCCTAAAAATCATGTGACATGCACTTTGTATTCAGAGTATTTTCTACGTAACACATTTTCTGTATTTAAAGTATACTCATGTTTTATGAACTTACAGTAAGTGTCTGTTTGAAAAGAGGATTTTAAAGTGTGTGTGTGTTTGTGTGTTTGTGTGTGTGTGTGTGTGTGTGTGTGTGTGTGTGTGTATCACTTTCACTCTGCAGGAGATGGCTGGGTATAAGGAGGTTCGTGCTCTGCAGTTTGTCCCCACTGAGCTGGTAAAGCCCATAAAGAGCAGCATGCCTGCACGTCTGGCTCTCAGCAGGCTCGAACTGTTGGAAAAGCTTCTGGAACAGCTTGGCAGCAATAACTCCGGCTTCACTCTTGACAACGTCATGCGGGTAAAGACCTCACTTACTTTTTTTTTTTTTTTTTTTTTTTTTTAAACCAATTAAAGAAGCGATCTCACCCTCACCCAGGCCATGTCCTAAATCACTCTCCAACACTGTCTTTTATTCCCACATCACTTTTTTACCACACTTCACCCGACGGCCTCCTTAAATTCTACTTTGAAATTTTACTTAACATCCTAAGCAGCAAAAGCCATTATTTAGACCAGATTTCTTGGAAATGACTGATTTTAAGTTAGCCAATTTCATGTAATTTAAAACATTTATTTTCTAATTATTTTACTGACAAACTTCCACCTAACATTAACATTGTTCGCTACCACAACAAAACTTGATTGAATGTTAACTGAAACCTGTAATTAACATTTCACTCAATAAGGAAAAAAAAGACGCATGCTGTTATAGGAAAATAATTAGTGAAAGTGTGGTGTGACATGAAGCATAGGGCTGTCACCACCACGAAGTTGATTATCTCCCTACAATCTCAATTCCAAAAAAGTTGGGACGCTGTGTAAAATGTAAAAAAAAAAAAAAAAAAAAAATGTAAATTAAAAATAGAATGCAATGATTTGCAAATCTCATAAACCCAAATGTTATTCACAGTAGAACAAAGTATGACAGCAAATCCAAAAGTGTTTTATTAATCTAATTCCACAGCAATTTGGCAACAATTACTGTACAATTTTTATTTATTAAAGAATGAAACTTCATACTTTTTTTATCTGTTTAGATTTACATTTAAAGTTGTGGAATGAGTGTGAATCAAGGTAGTTCCTGTTATCACTTACGGTCTAACGGCTGTAAAAACGTCATTCCCTGACCAACCACTCTTGAAGTTAAAGACAAAAAAATTCAAATATACAGCTTGGTGCCTAAGCAAAGCACAGCGTCCTCAATCTTAAAGATTTCCTGTGGAGGAAATCTTAAAAGAATAGCTTTATGTCGTAGTGTTTCCAAAGAGTCAGCTCTAAAGACTCCTTTCAAAATAACAGTAAAGGTGTCCTCACAGAAACCTCTCCCTTATCAATGATAACACATTTTTAAAATCTTTTTTTCTGGCGTATCCATCATACAAGACCTTGTGTAAGTTGTTACTATTGAATTGATATGATTTTATGACAGATTATTAACATGAAAAGGAGCATTGATTATAATTAAATTCATTCATTTCATTCTTAATGTTTAAATTTCAACTTTACAGCATTTGCTCACACTTTTGCCCAACCAGAGGCTTCTTGCCCAAACTGAATCCTTGCCCCAGATGTTGCAGTTGGATGTCACCCATGCAGGATGAATTACAGTTCAGTCCAGTTTAGATGAGAAGCTGTGTCACACCCATGTAATGAGTACAAAACTTACATATCCTTTGACTGGAGAGATGATCTCACTTTTTATGGGCTACCAACTCCCAACCCCCTTACATCTTAGTAGTTAACTGTATGTTTAACTGTAAGTGTTTCCAAAAAGCTCATATTAAATTTTGATACATAAAACCTCATTAAAAGGGAGCAGTTCCACCCCATTAAACACACGGAATAAATCAGGACACACAAATAAGACGCATGAAGTGGAGTGACCAGTTGAGTTTTATCATTACTCCAGTTTGTTGGTTTGAAACCAGCTACTCATGTTTGAAAAGATTCACACAAACAGCCATATTGTGTTGGTAATAATAGCCATTTCGATCACTTTGCTAACCTCAGCATCTTTTAGTATATTTCTCACAGTATATTTTGTTCAGTTCTCGATACTGATTGGTCAGTAGGTCTTGATTCATTTGCTATTCCAGCAGTACTGTATACTAACATTAGTGCCAGCTGTAATGTACATGAATGGTTTATATTAATGCTCTCTTTCTAATATATTATCGTTTCTACAGTAACAAATCATGCACAAGGACTTCCAGATGATATGCATAATCTAATTCTAATAATAAACAGATGAAAAATGTGTTAATTGACAAATAAAATGTATAATTATTTATATAGCGAAGGTTGAAGCGGTACGTTTTCCACCACAGGAGACTCTTCAGAACAGAGGAGTTTGTGCACTTTTCTGTTTCTTTTCAATAGAGAGAAACCGAGAAGCAGGTGAGAGAATGACTGTTTAGAGTTGTTGTAACGTACGTGATAACTTTCTTTGTAGACAGTTCACAAAGTTAAATGTAAATCTTAAAAAAGTATGATTCATTAATATATTAAAAATTGTGTACGTTATCTATTCTGAGTTCTGTCTTATATGGCATTTTTCTGTATTTGTAAATCTTTCATTAAAATATGGCATCATTTCTTAGATTATTGACCTAAGCATGCAAGAAAGTTGATAGTGAAGGTGCTTATGTTTTCAGCGTTCTCTCTTTCATATCAATCAATAAAATACTATTTGCAACGAAATGAGCTTGAAACAGAAGAGCTTTTGTATAACAGAGTGGGTGGTGCTGGTGTCCCCGTGTTAGGCTCGTAGCCCTAGAGTTACGAGGATAAGGCAGTCACTGCTGGCCTCTGGCACATTAAGACGCAGTCCTTCAGCAGCTTGTATCTACATGTAAACCCTGCGAGCACTGACACAAAGTCGTTTCTTTCTGTATTTTTCTGTACTGTCTCTCTCTCCTTCCTGTACTGTCTTTCTCTCTCCTTCCTTCTCTTTTCTATTTTCCTCTTTCTATCTTTCTTTTTCACTTTTTCATTCTCGCTCCTTCCACTTAATTCTTTATGTCTTCACAGCCCTAACAGTATTTGATGTTTGTCCTCAATTTGAGCTTCTTTGTGTGCGTTTCTTCAGGCACTTGTATGGCTGCAGGAATGTTGGAAGGGAAAAGTTCAGTGTCTGCTAAAAGAATAGCTGTGAGTTTTCACACTCTATTGTACTCAGGGCCTGAGGTCTGTTTTACAGAGACAGGCATATTATCTTTAGGTGTGGTACTGTTTACCTTTGTTCTATAAAATGTTGTGGATTTGCATTTCATTCCACCTGTAGTCAAGTATTTCATAGTTTGTGTAATAAAATAAATTTCCCTTGATGACAGTTTGAAATATGACTAGTGTTTTGTCAAACATGTTTTCTGTGTTACTGAAAAGAATAATAAAAATGAGAAGGGTTCTGAAGGTGATGTGTGAGGTGTTTTTGAAATGGCATGCAGTGGACTTCCACTGAAATATTTGTTGATTTATTTATTTATTTATTTATTCATTTACTCTGGTCCTGCTAAACAGAGAGTGTTGGTAAAGGGGTAGCTTTGGGTTACCAAAAGGGTCAGTGTTGATAAATACCTCCCTCCTGCCGCTGGTTTCCTGGGAGATGAGCTGTTGCATTGAGCCGAGACGCGATTAGGTTTCCTGTAATTAAAATGAAGGGAAGAGAGATACAGTGCTCATGAATAGCATCAGTGTATGGCGAAATCGAAAGTTGAGTCTGGGAACAGGAGACCGAAAGAGAGAGAATAGGAAATTCTGAGCTGGGTAGGTACTTTGAACAAAATTAGTTTAAATTTGGGTGACATAATCAGTCATGCAGTGTTTACATGTTTTATCAAGCATAGTTATTATTATATCTTATAATAATCACACAAGATAACAATGCAAGTCTTAATTCATCTCTAGATAATTGTAGATTATGGACAATATTGTGTAAAAGATGCTTTCAAAATAATTATGTTTCTAAATACCAAATATTATTATAGTATAGTATTATAATAAATAATAAATAATGAATTAGTAGTATAGTATTAGTATTATAATAAATAAAACCGTATGGGTTGTGCTGTCATAGGAAAATAATCAACAATGGGAAGGTGTGATGTGGCCCCATGTGAAGCAGAAGTTATTTTATTCTAAAAGCACATCCAAGAGGATTTTATGCCACAGCAATTGTCAGTGATTACAATTTTATAAATTAAAGAATGACACATTTTACGTTATACGTTTTAACCATTTATAGTTACTTATAAATATTATAGCCACTGTAAAGCATTGCTCCCTCACTGGCCTCTCTCTTTTTCTCTCTTCAGTTTAATGAGACAATGACTTATTACTGCTGAAACAATAACATGGTAGAACAAGTGCATTCATATAAACCTGGGATTTGAATTACAACCAGAACTATTGTCAGAGCTGTTGTTACAGAAAATTAATCAACACTTTCTGACCAATCAGATTCAAGAATTTAAAAGATTTGTGCTATAAACAGAGGTTAACAGTAAAAACTAAATCAGATCAATATTCGGTGTGACCACGCTTTACTTTAAATACTGCATCAATTCTTTTTGGTACGCTGATGTTTTATAAGGAAATTGGCTGGTAGAATGTACGAGATAGCTTGGATAACTTGGTATAGCTCAGCTTGTTTATACCCTCTCCTTTGCTTCAAACAGGTACCAGCCTCAATCATGTTTTTTGTGTTATTTTAAAAAGTTGTGTGTTTTTAAATAACACTGAAAGATTTCTCTATAACATTGAATTTTTTTGGAAAATGAATATTTGGAAATTTGCTCTTTTTTACTGACACTCTCACTAGTCAAATAGGGTAGGGAAGACTTTTGCACCATGCGTTAGATGTGTAAAATGATCATGAATCATATATGTTTGTCTGAGTTTAGTTTCTAGCAGGAGCACTGGAGCATTGTGCAGCATCCGTGCGTGAGCTGGCTGTACGTATCGTGCAGATGATGTACCACCTCCATGGCCGTTCCATACTGAGCTACCTGCCACCAGATGATCCCAGCACTCACAAAAACATCCTCTACAAACATCTCTTCGACTCTTTTGCCAAGATAGATGGAAGACTTCCACAATCACAGGTAAAAGTCAGTCAGCCGTGACTGCTGTCATTCACTGCCATTATTACAGTAATAACTGGACCATGTTTAGTAATGGAAAAGGTGCTAGTTTTGCTGCTCAGGTGTAAATCAGTGTGTAACGATTCAAGGGGTCTCGGTAATGGACACCAAGTCACACTCTTTGTCTAGAATGCTTTATTGGGTGAGATGGTGTGCGTGCCAGGCTGAAGGGTTTGCATCAAGATATAAGTGCAATATAACCAGTCCAAACATGGTTATATCATCTCTGTCTCTCTCCTAAGGTGATGAAAGGAAGAGTGCAGAAAGAGGGAGAGAAAGAGGAGCAGGAAATCAAGAGCCTGCAGGAGCAACTGGCCGTTCTGAAGGAGATCAGTGTAGGTTCATTAGCCATGCATGAAGTCCTTGTCAGTGGAGATTAGTGTATCATATTCCCTCTCAGAAACAGGGATATGATGAGGACAGCATTGTTTGGGACTCTCTATATATTTTACTGGTTGATTTCTATTCTAAGTCTCAGTATTTATGTATTCCAAAGCAAAAGAAAATCCACATATGAATGTTTTTGATCCCTTGTCTGTTGAAGTCTGTTGAAACCCATTTCCTCAACACTTATTAAACTTATACATCATACATGTTATTTATGCTATATTTTCACATATTTTCATAGATGTTTAAAAAAAAAATTTTTTTAAACAAAGTATTTCTCTGGAGTAGCTCAGTGGTGCAGTGGATAGCATTGCCAACTCGCATCTCCAGGGTACCCAGTTTGATTCCCAGCTCAGATTGCATTCTTTGTAGGGTTTCTGTATGGGTTTCCAGGTTCAAATTTGTATAAGTATTATAACAGTTATTTTAATACATTTACATTTCTACTTAATGCAATCATTTGTTTAATGAAATCAACTCTTTTGGTTTATAAAGGAAAAGGGGAAGGAAAAGAACAAATCGCCAGAGAGAAAAACTGAGAAGCCAGATAAACCAGGTGTGTATTATGTGCTGAAGTTCATTTATCATCTCTTTTTTTTTAATCCGTGTGTACAGATTTAAAAGGGTCTTAATGTCTACCTTTCTGTATAGGTGTTAAAAAGGGAACACATTCCATCTCTACTGATGGAAAAGGGGGCCAGTCCATGCCAAACTATCTAGACAAGTAAGCACCTTGTACTTTATATCTTTCAAGATCATAGGGGTGTGTGTATGTGTGTGTTTGTTTGCTTACTCTTTTCATAATCTATTATTCTGTTTCATTTTAATGGGAAGAAAGTGATGTATAAATAAAGTTCAGTTTCCTCTCTGATATATTTGAAGTGAATTGTGAATTTTGCTTCTTATTCATATAAACAGTGTTCTGAGAGTGGTTTGTTTTGCAGTCTTTGCATATTTTGTGGGGAGAAAGACAAGTCTTTTACAGAAGAGGGTTTGGACCTGCACTACTGGAAACACTGTCCAATGCTGTGCCGATGCCCCCAGTGCAGACAGGTATATGAGTGAGAGACACACCCTCAGTTCCACACAATGTGATAATAACTTGGGATAGCTGTCATACTCAATTGGGATTTTGGTATCACTGAGTCTTGTATATTACAAGTTTGTGTTTTGTTATGCCCTGATTTGCTGAATTAGAGTAGTGATGTATTTACAGCAGAACACTACGGTGGAATGCTTTGTGTAGCCAAAATACCTGCTTTTCTAGCTGATGTTGTCAAGTCACAGACACTTCAAATAGCATAACTGGTGTCTGTCAGCTTAAACAATTCGGCAAACAAAGCATGGATGTGGGAGAGGTTTTGTTTTACACCATTTTTTTCAGAAGGCATGAGACAGCAGAACAAACATAAGCTAAATATGAGCGTAAATGGTGCATATAAAATGACAAAAATGCTAGGTCATATATAGTTTCACTCAAAGAAGCTTCCTGAAGTGACTCTTCTGATGAATGTTGGGTGGAACGAAAGGCATTATTTCTTCACCTGTCAATTAGAGTGACACACAAAGCACTGTACATTTCACAGAGGAATGCTGAGATGTCTATTAGCACTCACCATCTCTGATTCCTAGCTGACCAAATTGGAAAAAATAGGCCAAGAAATTGCTGACATGACCGATTCAGACGGGACTAATTACAAAAAGTTGTTAATAATTCATTTATATTTACATCACCACGTCTCCCTATGTAAAACTAATCCTGTATGAATATGCCTTAAGAAGCTAATCATGAAAATAAGTTGTCAAGGGAGTTAATACACATAATGTTACTCATGAGGTTCATGCTGTGTAGCGAACATGAGTGAGTGAGTTAAATTGGAAGTACAATGAGCCCATAGACCTTAGACATCATAAACCTTGAGAGGAGTGTAGACGATAATGAGCCTCCCGTTGAGGTTGTAGAGACCAGGGGGAATACCTCTTTGTTTCCCACCCTCATGTTTCTTTGGTTTTTCAGTTTGACAGCTGACTTTAAAGAGGTCAACTGTCACTTTGTTTGCTTTAACTGCATTCCAGCTCAGTGGAATGTTAACTCGTTGTACTGAACTTTCTCTGATATCTCACATACTTCTCTCTCTCTCTCAGTACACTGATTTGTTTTCTCACGTCACCTCTTTTTTTGCATTAATTACCTGCATGATTTGTCTTTATTCCATACACAGAAATGAGTGTGTCCATTTTGAGTCCAATAACATCTGAAATGCCTTCTATCAATCTGTACTAAACATTACTTGGTAGACTTTCAATAACACTCATGTAAATGTGTTTGTGTGTGTGTGTGTGTATTAGGTAGTAGAGATTGCAAGCCTTGCAGAGCACCTGCTCTCAGAGTGCGAACACAAATCAGATTTTACCCAGTGTCTTCACTGCTCTGAGGCCATCATCAAAAATAAGTTGACTGAACATGCTCAAAGCACAGCCTGCAATCGTAAGTACTTCCTATTATTCACATTTCACACTTCAGCTGACAGTAAATGTATTTATAAGTAGTTCAAACGCACACACCCATACACACAGTTGCATTTTTGCACAGACAAACCCTCTGAAAGTATGGGGATGCCAAGGCCAATTATTTTGTTTTTGCTATACACTGAAGACATTTGGTTTTAAGATGAAAAGATGAATATGAGATGATAGATCAGAATTTCAGAATTTTTATTTGCTGATATTTAAATCTATGATGTGTTAAACAACTTAGAACATGGCACCTTTCATTTGAACCCACCCATTTTTCAAGTGATCAAAAATATTGGAACATGTGACTGACAGGTGTTTCTTCTTGGCCAGGTGTGCCTTGTTAGATAGATTGTTTAAGCAATTAATAGCTCTGAATATCTACTCTTGGTTTGAGCCCTGGCTTTTACACGTGAAGACGAGAAGAGCATTTGTTGTTAAAAAGGATAAACCAACGTAAAGACCAGAGAGCTTCCTCTGGGAGAAAAGCAAGCCATTTTGAAGCTAAGAAAAGAGGGAATTGCATAAGCATTGGGCATAGCCAATACAACAATTTGGAATGTCCTGAAAAAGAAAGAAACCACTGTGTACTAACAACCAGACATGCAACAGGTTTGGCAAAGGAAAACAACAGCAGTTTATGACAGAAACATTGTGAGAGCTGTGAATAAAACCCCCAAAAACAACAGTCAGTGACATCACCAACAACCTTCACAGGGTAGGGGTGAAGATATCACAATCCACTGTTTGAAGAAGACTTAAAGTGTAGAAATATAGAGGCCATACCACAAGATGCAAACCACTCATCAGCAGTAAGAATCGGAAAGACAGATTTGAATTGGAAATACAGAGATGTGCCACAAAAGTTCTGGAACCAAGATTACCCTCTACCAAAGTGTTGGAAAGGCCAAAGTGTGGAGAAAGGAAAGATCTGCTCATGATCCAAAACATAGAAACTCATCAATCAAGCATGGTGGAGGTAGTGTCATGGCTTGGACTTGCATGGCTGCTTCTGGAACGGGCTTACAAATCTTTATTGCTGATGTAATTCATGATGGTAGCAGCAGAATGATTTCGGAAGTTTATAGGAACATTCTGTCTGCCAATTTACAGAGAAATGCATCCAATCTAATTGGGAGGAACTTCATCATGCAGCAAGACAATGATCCATAACACACTGCCAACACAACAAAGGACTTCAGAAGGGGAATAAAGTGGAAGGTTTTAGACTGGCTAAGTCAATCACCAGACCTTAACCAACATGAGCATGCATTTCACAGAGGAGACTGAAGGGAACTTTAAAGTTTGACGCTGTGTGATCTTGTTAAGACTGAGAATGACCACCTTGTGTTTGTGTGTGTGTGTGTGTGTGTGTGTGTGTGTGTGTGTGTGTGTGTTTGGGTTTCTGATTAGCTCTTCCAGATACTATGGCCAACGGAAACTGTAACCACTGTCCTTTGTGCCACGAGAACTTCCCTCCAGGAGAGGAGGTGAGACACATGCAAGATTAATACTGCTCATTTACATGTACACTTTCACCTGCACTTCTGTGGTCAGTTTCTGCTGTAACTCCTACACTTTGACACATAAGAACTTTTCACAGATGATGAGGGAAGTCACTCCACCTTTCCGTTCTACTTTTACATTTTACATTTGCATTTATTCATTTGCCACATGCTTTTATACAAGGTGACTTATAAATTATATGGAATACAATCCATGAAGGTCTATTAAAAAGACAACATTTACAGCAGGAATGTTACACAGTCATGAATAATCAAGGAATCACTCGATTATTATTTGTGTATCTTAAAATGCAAAGATTTGGGGTAAACGGGCATCTCCCATCTGTTCCCTTTTCTCTGTCGCATTGTATCTGATGTCTCTAATTACAGGCCTTGAGAAGGCTGTGGTTAATGGAGACAGTGTGTCTGTCAGGTACTAAACAGGTGTGCATTGGTTAAACACAGAAACTAAAGTAATGTGTAACATCATCTGACACCAAAATTATGCTGTACAAAAGCCTGAATGTGAAGCATCGATGATATTTTGACATCTTAACCTGTTCAAGTCCTATTCCTATTCAGCTGAGATAGAGATATGGATAGCCTGAAATTCTGTACTTATTTAAAAATCCTTAAATTGCCTTGAATATAATATCCATGCACTTTTGAGTTTTTGCAGTTCTCTTCCCATAAAAGCTCAGAAATATTTTGTATCTAAAACTTGGTGTGTAGTCTCCTCCAAGATTTATCTATAATGTAATAATAATGAATGCCTGGGTCTAAGGTTCTAACGCCATTCAGCAGTTTAATGAGATGAAGTTGGTCATACATAATCTGGTCCCAGTTGAGTCAATTGATGGCCACAAAAGCTCCAATTCTCTACACCATCTGATTTCATTAATCTGGTTAAAAAAAATTCGCTTTTGTAACAGTGTATTTTTTTGTATAAATTAGCCAAAACTTTGACAGGTTTTTGTCTTGTTACTATAAGATATAAGCAAGAGTCAGTCAGCTTTCTGATCCGTTGCAGAAACGGATCATGGATGGAAATTAACATAACATAAGTGGCTTCCTATAATGTTTCTTTACATGCAAACCCAGATGTTTCCTGACTTATTGCCAATATATTTACAATTTAAGCAGCATGTAGGATCAAGTGTTTGGCTTACATAAATTTTTTTCTTCAGTCTCTGTTTGCTGACAGTACGGAATTAAACATAGGTAAATTCGAAGATCAGTGTTTCCATGAGACATGCTTCATAGAGAAACGTAAAACCAATTCAAAAAATGGTTTTGGAGAAAATTGGCCAGATTTCTACTTATTTAGTTTGTTTGTTTAATTTTGCCTCCTTATCATTCTTGTCCATTCTTGTCCCCAGACCTTTTTTAAAACAATTCAAAGAAAACTGAATGTTTCTTTTTTGACAATCAACAGTTTACAAGAAAAATTATTAAATAATTGAAGATTGATGCATATGATGCCCCAATTTAGCTTCATATGCATCTATTTGTACATGAAACATGTCATTAGTCCTAATAAAGTCCTAATTTATGCAGGTGTTGCCAAAGACGGTGGGTCATAAATATAGGAACATGTTAAGCATATTCCAATTATCTAAGATCCAAGAAAAAAGTCAGTCATGGAAGTGTGTTGGTTTTATTTTATATATATATATATATATATATATATATATATAAACAAACCTGTTTAAAGTCAAAATCATGCAGACAACTGAACTTTATTTCATATTAACAAACAGCTCCAATAAATTATTTTTTTAATTTATATTATGTAATATACTTTTTAATATTTTAAATTATATAATATATTTTAGAACAGGGGTTGCATGTTTGCATTTGTGATTATCAATGTTATTCGATTTTAGTTGTTATTGTTTATAGAACTCCACTTACTTGCTATAATTATTGATATTGATTTAACTGCAAATCAAGCATTTTTCAGGTTGCTAAAATGTTAGTCAAATTTACACCTACTCTGACCAGACACAAGTTTGATGATGCAGATGAGTTAAACGTGAAATTCATGATAAGGAAACTGCTGGTGGAATTTGCATGCAATATGCTTATTTGGGCATGGGCAACGTTTATAAATAAGGGTCTTTGTATCTGGACTTGCCTCATGCATCATAGCATGGTAGACATAAAAGCACCTCATTGCAATTCCTTCATTTATATTAGCAATAACACTCAGCTCTTCTCATCTATTTTCAAAATCACTACTAGCCTGAGCGTTTACATCCATTTTGTCAAATTTGACAGTTTGGATAACAAAAAAAACTGCTAGAATTGTGAAGTGATCCATGGTTCCTTTCACAAACATTGCTAAGAAACCAGTATCTGGGGGGGGGGAATCTTCTGAACAGTTTGTGTGACTTTACTTCTCAGTGAGAGAATTATGTTGAAAAAACAAATGCAAGTAGGTGATCTCATTATTGGTAATGCAAGTGACATGGAGGGTGGGACAAAATACCAGATAGGAAGGATTTTAATAAATAGGGTTACCCTGAGATACCCCGCACATGTAGCTGAATTTATTTTTAATGGGGTGTGCTTACTTCATATAACATAGGCTCATTTTTCAGACTCAAGTCAGTTTTACTACACCATTCAATTTTAACACTGGCAGACATGCTCAGTACAGCAACATAATGTCTTTATATATAGGCAATGCTGTGCTTGCACTATTTTCTGTGGGATAGAAGTGTACTGATGTTACATTCGGTCAGTGGGTTGGGGAAAGGGGTTGATAGTTCCAAGGGTCCTGAATAGAGTAGAATTTGTCCAGGAAAACTGGGTACATGGGAAGCTGTGAGACTCAAAATCCTTACTCTCTCTGAAACATAGTTTTTGAAAGAAAGAAACTTTCTATACTAAGAAAGGGGACTGAATACTTATGCAAGACTCTGTCTATCTCTCTCTCTCTCTCTCTCTCTCTCTCTCTCTCTCTCGCGTGTATGTGTGTGTGTGTGTGTGTGTGTGTGTGTATATATATATATATATATATATATATATACACACGATATGTGTATATATATATATATATATATTATACAGTGTCCTCCACTAATATTGGCACCCCTGGTAAATATGAGCAAAGAAGGCTGTGAAAAATTGTCTTTATTGTTTAAGGTTTTGATCTTTTGTTCAAAAAATTCTACTTACAACTAATATAAAAAAAATTCAATATACAACTTTATCAAATATCAACAGATATTAAATGAAAACCTGACAGAAAGTTTAAAATGGGCTGTGGTTGGATCTACCAGCAGGACCATGATCCAAAACATGCATCAAAATCAACATGAAAATGGTTTACTGACCACAAAATCAAGGTCCTGCCATGGCCATTCCAGTCCCCTGACTTGAAACCCATAGAAAACCTGTGGGGTGAACTGAACAGGAGAGTCCATCATAGTGGACCTGGAAATGTGAAGGATCTGGAGAGATTCTGTATGGAGGATCAGTCTCAGATCCCTTGCCATGTATTCTCCAATGTCATCAGGCATTATAGGAGAAGACTCCGAGCTATTATCTTGGCAAAGGGAGGTAGCACAAAGTATTGACTATAGATATATATATTTTTTTTGATAAACCTGTGTTTTGTTTGCAATTGTTTGATATCCATGAGAGCAGAGTATTTTTATTTAATTATTTTTAACAAAAAATCAGAAGGTTAAACAATAAAGAGAATTTCTCACAGACTTCTTTGCTCATGTTTACCAAGGGTGCCAATATTAGTGAAGGGCACTGTATTGTGACACCCAATCAATATAGTTTACTCAAGAGTGTTAAAGGGAAATTTCACATGGGTTGTTCTAAAGACAGGATGTTTGCCATAGATTATGTTCCCCACACTGAGTAATAGTGGACTAACTTGGCGGAGTGTTAAAACTGGAATACTTTGTAACAGAAAAGGGACCGTTTCAGATTAAGCATCTCTGTTTATACCATAAATGTTTAACATGCATGTGTGTTTTATATGTGGGGAATTTATTTAATTAATATGAAAATGCTTCATTAGCTGATTTTTTTGTGTTTGTAAAATAACTCATTATTCACTTACCCTGGTGAAAGTTTCAAAATGTAGCTGTAGTTGGGACTGGTTGGGTATCCATTACCATGTCACTTTATGTTGTACATGTAGTGTTCTCGCTCCTTAGTACTGGAACAGATCTTGAGGTGCCACATCCTTTCCTGATGTACAGTGCCCTCCACTAATATTGGCACCCTTGGTAAATATGAGCAAAGAAGGTTGTGAAAATTTCTTTGTTTAACCTTTTGATCTCTTGTTTAAAAAAAAATCACAAAGATACTCAGTTCTCATGGATATCAATGACAAACACAACACCGGTTTATCAAAAAAAACTTTGTTAAATATAGGTGTGCCACAATTATTGACACGCCTATGAATTCATGAGATATTTGAAGTATATTCCCATTGAGATAGATAGATATATAATATAATATAAAAAAATTAGTACACTTGGGTGACTAGGAACAGGAAATTGTGCAACCATGACTTCACAGGGGTATTAATGAGTAACACATGGGCCAAATTCCCTTAGTTATTCATAACAATGGGTAAGATCAAGGAATATATGATGTGTGGCAAAAGGTTGTTGAGATTCACAAAATGGGAAGTGGCTATAAGAAAATAGCACAAGCATTGAAAATGCCTATTTCCACCATCAGGGCAGTAATTAAGAAGTTCCAGTCAACTGGAAATGTTATGAATCAACCTGGAAGAGGATGCGTGTCTATATTGTCTCAACACACTGTGAAGAGGATGGTTCGAGTGGCCAAAAAATCTCCACGGATCACAACTGGAGAATTGAAGAACTTAGTTGCATCTTGGGGTCAGAAAGTCTCCAAAACTACAATCTGAAGTCACCTACATCATCACAAGTTGTTTGGAAGGGTTTCAAGAAAAAAGCCTCTACACTCATCCAAAAACAAACTCAAGTGTCTTCAGTTTGCCAGACACTACTGGAACTTCAATGGTTCTATGGTCAGATGAAACCAAGATAGAGCTTTTTGGCAATAAACACCAGAAGTGGTTTTGGTGCACAGAGAGGTAGTCATATGGAAAAGTACCTCATGCCCACGGTTAAATATGGTGGTGGCTCTTGTTTTGGGGCTGTTTTTCTGCCAGAAGATCTGAACATTTTGTTAGGATACATGGCATCACGGACACAGATATTAAATGAAAACCTGACTGCCTCTGCCAGAAAGCTCAAAATGGGCTGTGGTTGTTGGATCTTCTAGCAGGACGATGATCCAAAACATGCATCAAAACCAGCACAAAAATGGCTTACTGACCACAAGTTCCTACCATGGCCATCCCAGTCCCCTGACGTGAAACCCATAGAAAACCTGTCAGGTGAACTGAAGAGGAGAGTTCACCAGCGTGGACCTCGAAATGTGAAGGATCTGGAGAGATTCTGTATGGAGGAATGGTCTGAGATCCCTTGCCATGTATTCTCCAACCTCATCAGGCATTATAGGAGAAGCCTCTGAGCTGTTGGCAAAGGGAGGTAGCACAAAGTATTGACTAAAATTGTGCTAATAATTGTGGCACACATACATTTAACAAAGATATACATTTTTTTGATAAACCTGTGGGTTCCCCCCCAAGTTGTTTATCCTTGAGAGCAGAGTTTGTTTGGGTTTTTTTAATTTAATTTTATTTATTTATTTATTTATTTATTTAACAAAAGATCAAAAGTATAAATAATGGACAATTTTTCATAGTCTTCTTTGCTCATATTTACCAAGGGTGCCAATATTAGTGGAGGGCACTGTACACTGTGTTCCTTCAGAGAAAATGTATTTATACTATCACTATTGTGGGAAGTTGCCTAATGTTGTTTAACCTAGGGGAAAAAAGAAGGATATCACAGAGGTGGTTGAATTTTTAATAGAGGGAGTTCAAGGAAACAATGATGAGCAAAGTCCAATTAACTGTAATTATATGGGATTAGTATGGATATGTTCTGTGACAGACCATGCTGAACAAAAAGTAAATGCAGACAGAGCTGGTATGCAATATTATTGGGGGGAAATAACTGAGGTATGATGGACAGAACTGTCCCTTCATTATTTTATTTGATCTTGGTCAGAGTTGCAGTGGATCCGGAGCCTATTGCAGCAAAACTTGGATGCACTGTCAGCATGGTCTGTGAATTCTGGCTGTAACAATTCAGCTAGACACCTAATTTGAGCTGCTGTGACCCTAACCAGGCAGTTACTAATGACCAATAAATGAATGCTGTAAAATGAATAGCACAGCACCGAACATGGTCTTTGTTTGTCCTGTAAGCTTTGTATCTGACCACACCCATGCACCTATAGTAAAGTGTAAAACCCCAATTTGCTAGTGCAAGAAAAATGAACAGTGCACATCCAAATAATGTCTTTATGCCCAGCAGTTATGTACCCAAATACAATCATGAGTAAATAATAAGAAAGTGGAATGTTTTCCAGACACAAATCCTAAACTTTAAGTACACAGTATTTAAACGTCTCATGATGCTTTTTAATGTTTTCCTTTTGTGTGTAATGTATCTGTTTCTGCATGTATAAGATCTGCAAAGTTACAAAGCTCATAGTCTCCCACAAAAGGATTTATTCTAAAAGAGAACACTGCTCCAGACCTGCCTAAAACACCTCGATTGAAGTCCAGATATTACTTCTGCAAACGTCTACGTCACAACTTGAAATATCAGCATAATTCCACCATAATTTTAAAAAATAAAAAAATAAATTTTTGAATACATTTTTAACTGTGTTTTTTTATGATGTCGCTTCAGGACCAAGTTGTTACAGTGAAAAAGACAAATTAAATCATTAACATCGTATCTGAAAGATAAGAGAATTACAAAATAAAAACTTACCACTGTGAAAGGTTCTGCTCAAGTTGTGCTTGCCAAGTTGGTTCCGACTGATCTGCTTGATCATCCACATTTTCAGAGTCTGACCCGGCCTCGATCTGATACGGTAAAACCGACGACATTATTAACTGTGTTTATGATTGCTTTAAAAGCTGAAGCTCGCGATTATCGTAAGGGGCGGTACATTTCCAACACACACTTTTTGTCCAATCACAACATAATGGGTCAGCTGGCCAATCAGAGCACTCTGGGCTTTTTGGATGGAGAGGCTTAGGAGAAACCTGAACTCAGTGTTTCAGACAGACTGGGAATTGAGGTACTGCAAAAATGTACAGTATGTGGAAAAATATTTTTATTTATTAACTTTTTAAAAAAATATTAAAGCATGTTAACCTATTCTATTACACCCAATAAACAGAATAATGAACTTTTAAAATCATTATATGATCCCTTTAAAACAACAAAATATAAAACACATAGGAGGACAAAAAATACAATGATAATCATTGATTGGTAGTTTGCTAATGATATATTGATCTGAATCTTTTAATGAGTTGTTAAGCTCCTGGAGCACATCAGAAAGGGATGGACAGCTAAACCTCTCTGAGCCACATCTCACATAAGCCAGGAACTGGCTAATTACATGTCTGTGTGGTCATATGGCATAATTAAGCAACAGTAATATAAAGCACTTAATGTTCTCTCTTAAATTCTGTAGGGCTCTTAGCAATTCTGAGTGGCCAACTGTTCACTGATGGTAGATAGTGTGTTAGGAAATCTGTTGGGAACTGTTAGCGTTGAGAAGCACCAGTGTACATTGTTAAGTATGTCGGAGATCTGTTTTTATTGGCATTTTAAACTTTCATTCCACTACTAATTTTGCTCTGACAGTTTTTCTCATGCACTTCCATTTGGCCTCCAAACTGGGACTGTTTTGCTCACATATAACTTTACTCTGTCCATTTATAGCTGTAATCAGTTGACGAGACCCAAGGAGAGTATACTTTTCCTGTTTGTCTATGTTTAACCCTGGCTTCTCTCTCTTTCTTTTTTTTTTTTTTTTTTTTTTCCCCCCCCTTTTCCGTAGTAGCTTAAAGTGACTTGAACAGAACATCATGGGAGGAGTGGTGGTGGATGATGGACCCAGTGGCGTAAAGGCCCCAGATGGAGGATGGGGCTGGGCCGTGCTCTTTGGCTGTTTCGTCATCACTGGATTCTCCTACGCTTTTCCTAAAGCTGTCAGTGTCTTCTTTAAGGAGTTGATCCGGGAGTTCGGCGTGGGCTACAGTGACACTGCCTGGATCTCCTCTATTCTGCTGGCAATGCTCTATGGCTCAGGTTGACACACTGTAAAGTATAAAGGATGAGTGAGCTGTAATATGGTTTAATTTTTAGAGCTAAACAATATTAGAGTTCAGCAGAAAAGTCAAACCAAATTTTAAGCATGTGAAACAGCTAAGAAGGACTGTATTGCCTGCTTATAACTAAGATAACCTGCCTTTTGAATTAATTGAAGTGAATAGCTGGTCAATTAAGATTTGATTCATTCATTATGATTCACAGGTCCCTTGTGTAGTGTTTTAGTAAATCGCTTCGGGTGTCGACCTGTGATGATGGTGGGTGGTCTCTTTGCTTCTTTGGGGATGATCTTGGCATCCTTCGCCAACAGCATTATTCAGATCTATCTCTGCACTGGAGTAATCACAGGTGAGTTGTTCATATCAATACTTCCTTTTCTCTTCAAACTGTTGAACCAAAGAACAGTCAGTGTGTAAACAGACTTATGATTGCAACTAAGATTGCGACAGGCACCCTTAAGCTAATTCTTTCTAATAAAATGTTGGGTCTGTTGCAGGCTTGGGTCTGGCCTTGAACTTCCAGCCTTCACTCATCATGCTGAATAGATACTTCAGTGAGAAAAGACCCTTAGCCAATGGACTGGCTGCAGCTGGGAGTCCCGTAGCACTGTGCTGTTTATCTCCCCTGGGCCAAATTCTTCAGTACAAGTACGGCTGGCGTGGTGGTTTCCTCATCCTGGGAGGCCTACTGCTTAACTGCTGTGCATGTGGAGCCCTCATGAGGCCATTGATGGCACCAAAGAAGATTGAGGAAGACCAGGAAGCAGCAAAAGAAATAGAGAAAAAGCCAAAACCAAAACGCAAGTTGCTGGACTTAAGTGTGTTTAAAGACAGAGGGTTTGTCATCTACACCATAGCAGCAGCTATTATGGTGTTGGGTCTGTTTGTGCCTCCAGTGTTTGTCGTTAGCTATGCAAAAGAGCTGGGCAATGAAGACACCAAGTCTGCTCTTCTGCTCACCATTCTTGGCTTTATCGATATCTTTGCTAGGCCTACGTGTGGTATTATTGCTGGACTGAAGTGGGTGCGCCCGCGGTGTGTTTACTTCTTCAGCTTTGCTATGATCTTTAATGGGACCACCGATCTTATAGGCTCCATGGCAAAGGACTACACAGCACTTGTAATTTTCTGTATTTTCTTTGGTATCTCCTATGGAATGGTGGGAGCCTTGCAGTTTGAGGTTTTAATGTCCATTGTGGGAACAGAGAAGTTCTCCAGTGCAATCGGCCTGGTACTCCTGGTCGAGGCCGCTGCTGTGCTAGTGGGGCCACCCGGTGCAGGTCAGTTCACATTATTATTTGCTCTCCTATATTGGCATGATATTAAAAGGTAAAAACTCTTTTTAAAACAGCATTTTTTTTTTAATTATTGGATCGCAGGTTTGCTCCTGGATGCCACCAAGGTCTACATGTACGTTTTCCTGCTAGCAGGCTGTGAGGTGGTCCTCTCAGCTGTCATACTTTGCATCTGCAACATGCTTTTTATCAAGAAGACACCTCAGCAGCCTGAGTCATCTGCCAGGATGGAGATGGCTATGACAGAAACTGAAATGGAGCAGCTCAACATAGTTTCTCAAGATGACCAAGAGAACCATGGTGGAGGGAACGAGTCAGAGCCTAAGTCAGGAGAACAGAGTACAAAGGTGGAAGAACTGAAAGAGACCACAGAGGACCCAGACAAGCCAGAAGCAGCAAGTCAAGATGAAAGTCAGGTGGACTCTGTAGATCTTGAGAAGCTTTCAAAAGTAGCGACCAAAGCAAATGGCGGTGTAGTGGAACCTGAATCTTCTCTGTGATGTCAGTACTGTGATAGAAATAGACTTGGACTGTTTTAAAGTCGTCAGAAAGAACTGGTGTGTTCACGTTTGATGTTTTGATGATGTGTGCTTTCTGTACTGCATTGAGATGTCTCATGGTAAGAGGTACATTTAGTGGTTGAATTTCAATGGCATTTAGAACACTTTATCCGATTACATGACGGCACGAAAATAGATTTTTATGCACTCAAACAAAAACTAGGTGGCATCCCTAACAACAGAAGTAGTACCACAAATTTAAAGTAAGCTATGTGTACAAGGATATGTAAGCAGGCAAACTATTATAAAAGTATTGGATTGAAAATTACTCTTACTAATGGTTATTCTGTTAAACTTGCACTAGAGCGAAACAGCAACTCAGTCATTAAGTACTCAGTATCTAAGAAGGGATTAGGTGGTTCAGCAATACTATTTATAGGACTTGCCCAGATTACTAAATGTGAACCAGAGAGATTATTTGTATTTTAGATTCGTTACCAAACCAACAGCCAGTAACAGTTCATAACCATTATTGTCAACATGCTTGATCTCCATTGCACACAATGTTGGCTACTGTGTAACAGGTTCATTGTCTACCAAGCTTACTGTAAAGGATTATTTGTGGCATTTGTCAGCATACATTATGCAAATTGTTGTTTGGGTATAAAATTAGCTGCTGCAAGTGACTCTCTGTCAAATGCATAACAAATAAATGTCTATATGTCTGTATTGGAGACCCATTGGTTCTACTTGAGGTGACTGTTTTTTGTTTTCATTGTGTTAGTGTTTTAAGTGAAGTTTTAAAATTGCCTCCTATTTATAGTTTGTATCAGTGTTTCCAAGTGATGGCGCAGTGCAACTTCAATCATCTACTGGTTGAAGCACATTTTAGTGTGGGGTGTTTTTTCCCCCCCTCCCCTCTCCAGTCTCACCAGATTTAATTCGCATGCTCATTAACAAGCCATTTGTGAGTTAAATTAGGTGTGTTCTAACAAAAGCAAACATTAGTACTAAAGTGTCAGGAAACAACTGAACAAATACAAAGCAGCGGAGCTTGAATTAATTTTGGGGTTAATAATGACGTGAAACCACCAGTGACACTGCTGCCATGTAAAGGTTATAGCTTTACTGTTAGAAGCTGCTTTACAGTATTTTTCATTATTTATCACTGTTTTTTAGTTATTGTTGCTAGATATTGCTATTGTTTAGTGATATATATATATATATATATTATTATAATATTATAATATAATATTATTATAATATAATATTATTAGATTTTGATGTTTTGTTTGAAGTAAAAACAAAATGTCCAGCATTTTAAGGATATACTGTCAATGACTACCTGTCCAGCATCTTGTTTTGTTCAGTAATGAGACATGTCTGATGCAAGATTCTTTTGTGAACCAGCTGAGTATATGTGGTGCTTTTTGTTAATGATTTTAAAATACTTGAGAGTTGGCTGTGCCTTAAATCTGGAATGAAGTTACAGCAAACATCAAGAGGAATATTTTAAAAACGGTAGTCCTCTCACGTTTCTCTTTTTTTCCTTTCTTTTCTTTCCTTTTTTTTTTTTTTTTTTTTTTTTTTTTTTTTTTTACTCAAGATGCTGTGTGTGTGTGTCTATATTTCTGTAAGATGCTGAATAAAATTCTGAACTGAAAGACACTGCTAAATGATGCAAGCTCATTCTAAGTGGGGAATAAGCAGGTAAAGGCATGCTGTTATAGAAAAATAATCAATGGTAGGGTGGTGTGATATCTGACACGAAGACCATTAGCACCCTGAAGTTAACTGTTCCTATAACAGCATGTCCCAAAGTGTTTTATTCCTCCTATACAGTTCTGCCATCCATTTTTATTCTCTCTTGTAGACAAACATACATCTGGACATTCCTGAAAAAAAGCTGAACGTGCAAAGTCCTCTGTCCTGAAGGCTTTCCCTTTATAATGAGAGGAACATAAACCTGTTAGCACTTCATTTGTGCTGTATTAGCAGCATTGGAAATGCATTAGCTTTCACCTCACCTATTCATTATTACTGACATTAGGGGCATACTATACTTACATAATATAATAGTGTCTGGTGATTGTTACTGATAATAGTATTACTAAGGTAGTGTATGGCTTTGCATGTAGTTAATTGTCTGACCAGGCCTGCTAGTTGCCATGGTTGCAGCTCAACCCAATTGAGCATGCATTTCACCTCCTGAAGAGGAGACTGAAGGGAGAAACTCCCCAAAACAACCAACAACTGAAAGAAGCTGCGGTACAAGCCTGGAAAAGCATCACAAAAGAAGAATGCAACAGTTTGGTTATGTCAGTGACTCACCGACTTGATGCAGTTATTGCAAGCAAGGGATATACAAACAAATATTAAGTATTACATACTTTTTCTCACCTAAAAATGGGTTGGTCGGTCATCAAAGGTGCCATTCTAAGTTGTTTAACACATAGATGTACAAGTAAAAAAAAAATAAGTACACCCCATGGATATTTTTGGCTTTTTTGACATATTTGGACAAACATTTGATCATCTTTGAAACAGTTCCTATTAATAAAGTTGATGTACTTTAACAAAACCACAAGGACAACTACCTTTTCAATCATTTATTCAACAGAAATATTAATAGTTGTGATATTTTTCTGTGGAAAAAGTAAGTATACCCTTGGTCTCAGAAGCTAGTATTGGCCCCCTTTAGCAGAAATAACTTCTTGTAGGCGTTTTGCATAATTGTCCTCCACATTGGCTTGCTGGAATTTTGACCCCTCTTCTATGTAATATTCCTTCAGTTGCAAGATGTTTGTACTACCATTTCAAATCCCCCCACAACATTTCAATAGGATTCAAATCTGGGATTTGACTAGGCCATTCCATAACTCTCCATTTCTACTTTTTGAGCCATTCCTTGATGGATTTGCTAGTGTGCTTAGGATTATTATCCTGTTGAAAGGTCCATATTTGGTTCAACTTCAACTTTTGGACAGATGGCCTCACATTATCTTCAAGCACTCTTTAAAATGATGCAGAATTCATAGTTGTGTCAATGAATGCAAGCTGTCCAGTCCCTGAGGCAGTGAAGCAACCCAAAACCATAACATTTCCACCACAATGCGTTACAGTTGTTATGAGGTGCCTGAAAAGCGGTCTTTGGTCTGTGCCAAACAACTCTGATTCATCTGTCCCGAGCACATTATTCCAAAAGGCCTGGTCTTTGCCTATATGCTCATTAGCAAATTGTAGTCTTGCAAAGGCTTTTTTCCTGCCACGCCTCCCATGCAGGTCAAAATCTTTTTCTGATAGCAGTTGCAAGACTTTTTGGAGATCTTTTTAAAACCCTTGCCAGACTCATAGGCATCCACAACCTTTTTCTGAAGGCCTTACAGAATTCCTCAGATCTTGGCATGATGACACCACACATCTCAAAAGCAGTTCCACCTGCACTCCCTAAGCAGGTTCTGATCACTGGCACCCAATCTTGATTTGAATTATATGGATTTGAAGGTGTGTACTTACTTTTTCCATATGACTGATCTTTTTTTTTTTTTGTTAAATTGTGTTTCCTGATTTAGATAAATTGGTCATTATGTTGTACATATCAATTTCCTTTACAAACCAAAATAACTACTACTGTAGTTGTAGGACCACATTGTATTTTTAAAACAATAATAAATAAATAAAAAAAACAGGCCTTTCTACATTCAGAACCTAGAAAAAAAAGTTTCCAGCTGACCTGCATTCATTAAATTTTATATGCTCTTTCCTATCCCAATTCAGAACCATATTACAGAAGAATTTCCCCAAAATGTTTAATATTGTTGGATTTAGCCCGTTACATTTTATACTGAAAATGGCTGTATCTTTTCGAATAAATGATAAAGAAATATTATTCCAACAAACTTTTCTGTAGAAGCCTTTCTTTGGAGAAGGTGTACTTTATTTCATAACACCAAAAGTTTAGATTTTTGTTTGCAAATTTATGAATATTCAATTAAGTGAAGCATCATTTGCATGAATAAAAGTAAGAATATCAGCAAATACTGATCATGATATCTTGTTTAAAAGAAGAAAAAATAAAATAAAAAAGTCACTCTTTGGCAAATTTAATATTGATTAAAATTTTGTTCTTCTTGTTGACATTACAGATTGTCACCAGAAGAGGGCAGTAATCAGATATGTGCGCTCCTCCAGTAATAGCAAAAGAAAAGAAGAAAAAAAAAGTTTAAGTTTATCTTTATGCGGAACAATGAGGAAACTGTGGGATGAGGTGTGGACCTTCTTACCTCAGAATTATCAATTTGTTTTACAAATACCAGAAATAAATACACTCAATAAACAAAGGAATATGCAGTTAAAATAATACAAGTAACTCATTTATTTACACATGTACAAAAAAAATGTGGTGCACAAATACAGTGATACAAACTGTAGTAGGGCTCATAGATTGGCATGACAAGACCAAAAATGTGAAGCCCAAATGTAAATGGGCTTTAGGAAACCAGCGATGCCATCCCCTTATTCAGGTCTCAAACACACACACACACACACACCCCTCAAACAGAATAGGTACATTATAACTAGTACACGATCATCTATCAGACACAAAGAAAAGAGCATGCTATTCTAGCCACAGCTTTCTCCAGTCCTTCATCAGGACATGAATAAAGCAGCTCAGAACAATATGCTTTCTGTAACAAATATAATACACCAGCGTTTAGGTTAACCTGTAGAGCCAAATCAGTGCTGGAGCATTCATTAGCGAGGACTCCGTATTCAACCTTGACAGATAGGCTGCTGTGGAAAGCAACATCTCACTGTCCACAACCTTAACTTGGAGGAGTCAGTTCGTTTTAAACATTTAAAACGTTCATCAATCATGCCTCAACATGTTTAAATAACCGATGACTTACTTGCATAATGTGCAACAGTCAACAGCGGAGCCTAAGAGACAGCTGAGTTGTAATTGGTACCCTCTCATGTTCAGCACTTCATTTTATTGGCTTGGTGTAGAATTAAGAAGGTGGGAGAGAAGAAGAATGTAAACCCGTAATGTTTCTGGACTCAATGTAATTTGCATCTCTTTCATAATCTCTGTTAGGTGAAAAATGGAAACATTCACATAGATATATTACAATTTTCACAGCTTAGAAACAGAACAGAGCTCCAACAAGGTAAGGGGCAGTAATAGACCTTAGAAAATGTCAGAAGGAAGAATGGCAGGAAAAAACTAAACAAAAATTAATTAAACAAAACAGGTGAGTTCCACAGGACGCTGTTAAATGCATGGTTTAGGGTTCCAAGATCAGTAAATAATCCAATATGGTTTATCATGAGTTAGAAATGCTGACAATTTGGCCCCTTTGCTCTTCAAACTAAAACAAACATGAGCATGCAACAGTAACCCATCTTGCACCACATACAAATAGAATTATCAAAACATAATAAAAATTACAAATGGGCAAAATAAAAGCATGGCAACACTTCTAAATATGGAGCCTTGCAAAGACAGTTTCAGGACATGGGAAGGATTTATATATAAAAACAAAAACAAAACAAAAAACCAGTACACCAAATGGAACACAAGTAAACTGTTAAATACATAAATCTTATCAGAAAAAAACATAAATGATGGGTTATGCAGCAGTGTGGATGTACAGAGAAAGTACTAGTATGAAGAGAGACACCAGTGTAAAGGACACTGGAGTTTAGCTGGTTGATTGAGTCTTTGTTAGTTGAGTCCCAAAGTCTCCTTAGACAAGGTATGATCATAAAACTCTGTGTGCACATATACCAGAGTGAAAAAAAAAGGAGAGTAAGAGACAGTAGAAGATAAAGTAAGAGCAAAAGAGAGACCCTTAAAGAGGTCAAGTCGATTCGGAACCATTTTGGTTTCACTGGATAAAGAGACATGGTCTGCTCTGCTTTGTCGTGGTACGAGAAGAGCCATGAGTCTGCCATGTGGGTCATCCTCTGCACTCCATGGTCTAGAGTGGGGGCTTCTGAGAAATTTATTCGGAATCTAAAGCAAGAGTACAATATTTTAATATTAAATGACACACAGCCATGTGACAAATTAAAAACAATTCATTAATGCTGGTCATATGGTTTTATTTTTTATATATATATATAAAAAATTACACACACACACACACACACACACACAAGCTAACTCAAACTCACCAAATGCTGCCGCCTTCACACTAGAACGTGATGAGCAGCTATTTGCCGTGATGATCGAAGGGAATGCTATTCTGAGGTGAAGATAGAGAACATTATAGCACCCTTTTCATTCCTTCAACTAATATGTTTGAGAAGTACTGCTATTTCTTCAAACAAAATCTCTGCAACAATTTAATTATTCATTTAAATTATTTAATAATAAAATAAAGTTGTAATCGTTATTCACAACAGCGATTAATTACTCCATGAAAACATGCAATGTTAGCCAGAGGCAGGGTAAATGTGGAAATTATTAGGTGCTGCAAAACAAAGATATTTCTCCCCAAGTGAAAGTTTTAAAGAGGTCATAACATGATTTTTCATGTGTTTCTTCTGTATGGGTGTGTAATGTATCAGTTTGTGCATGTATAAGGTCTGCAAAGTCCCAAAAATCACATTTTCCCCTCCTCCAGACCTGACTGAAACGCCTCGATCGAAGTCCAGATATTACTTCAGTAATTTGTCACAATCACAGCATGCACTATAAGCATAATCCCGCCCAAAGGCAGCCAGAAAGAAAGATGAGGCTTCAGTTAATTCAGGCGCCATGTCGCAGAGACGCCGTGTTTCGGTGTGAAAGGAAAACATCTGTTTAGCCTTCCGTAAATGGACGAAATCAATGGTTACCGTTTATTTATAACTCTGTTCCTGAGCAGTACAACCCGAACAATTGCTTGTGCACAGCACATTTCACGGAGGACAGCTTCCTGAACCTGGGCAAGTATATGGCAGGCTACACATGAAAGCTACTCCTAAAAAGTGAGGAGATTCCCACTTTGCTTGGACAATCTTGCTCTTCTGAATCAGAACCTGTGTTTGAGATTATTTTATGAAGTATCTGCTACTGACTGTTCAAATGCTGAGTTGTGTGTTGTGGCTCAGTTGTAGACCTCTGCTAACGTGCTACCTAAAGTTTGCCAAGTTTATTTAACATTTATTTATTATTATTATTATTTTATTTATTTATTTTTTTTTTTAAGTGTTTGTATGTTGATGATCTGACAGACATTGATTGTAGCTGCTGTTGTGATTGTATCTTGAAACGGTTTATATCAATCGAATCACAAGAATAAAAAATCCTAGCTTTCCATAGATATATCCCATGAGGACCTGTGTACACATAGGGGCTATGTACAGCATATTTAGTCCTGCCGGCAGGGTCAGAATTTACATTGTATCTGAAAGGTGAGAGTGTTACAAAATAAAAACTTACTACTGTTAAACGTTCTGCTCAAGTCGTGTTTGCAAACTTGCTTCGGCTTGATCATCCACCTTTTCAGAATTGGCCTCGAACTGATACAGTAAAACGGACAACATGTTTGATTCATCGCGAGCAACGCAGCAAATTTATTTTATTTTATTTTTTTTTTAAAATAGACTTGATGCCGAAACTCCTGCTTCACTGCTGCTCACGTCCAGTGTGAAAGCACTCATTCGTTAACATGCACGCCGGAACCCCCCCCCCAAAAAAAACAAACAACAACAAAAACAACACACTGCTTCTGCTCTGCTGCTATTGCTTTAGAAGCCTTGGAGGCTAACGCTGCGGCTAAGGATAATGCTAAGGGACGTTACTTTTCCGACACACGCAAGGCTTTTGGCGAATCACAATGCAACGGGTCAGCTGGCCAATAAGAGCACTCTGGGCTTTTCAGAAGGAGGGGCTTTGGTGAAATCGGAGTGTTTTAGGCAGCCTGGGAAGAGAGGTACTTCAATAATGTACAGTATTTGACAAAGGATGCATTTTTTGAACATTAAAGTAAGTTAACATATTCTTACAACCAATAAACATCATAAGTAACATTCAAAAATCATGATCTGACCCCTTTAAATAGTATTTGTACCCTAAAATGCCCATTGGAGATGCCCTTTGTGCATGTAGTTTGTGTCTAAAATACTTTTCCTGTGTAGCTGTTAAGTCCATGGCACTCAAGGAAACAATAAGTTGCCTCTGCACATTAAAAAGTATGACCTAAATAAAGAGCCAGGTACTAGGTTGACGCTAGAGTTTCTAAAAGACGGATTTGCTACGCTAAATCTGCTAATCTGTACCTGTGAAGTGGACATGCGCGAGGTGTCTTGACGGCCTGTCAAGTCTGATGAAGAGACATTAACAGGAGCACCACGATGAAGCCTCATGCTCACCTTCCGTTCCCGATCTATGCCGGATACAGGACGGGGCGAGGATGTGTTTGCTGTGAAACCAGAGAACGGAATTTATAAACAGACAAAGCGTCACATAATAATATAAAGTATCACAGCACGGAGGCTATATTAAAGGGTTAACAGAAACACACAGGGGGGAAAAAAACACTAGGTGTACATGCTAACCTGTGTGCGAGGTGGGAGTGAGGGGTGTAGGTGGGGCGACGTCTTGTGTTCCGCGGGGTCTCCCAGAGGCTGATGGGATGCCACTAGCAGCAGGATTCCTGCTGTGTCTCAGCCTTTCCTCACGGTCTCTCCTCTCTCTCTCTGCCTCCTCTGCTGCACGGTTAGCACCCTGGGGGGGGATTTAAGATAAACAAAGACTGTTCAAGTGCTTCAACAATTACCCAGAAAATACATCATCCAAAAACATACTTATGTATATTCCAAAGCAGGGTCGAATTGATTAAAAAAAAAAATAAAAAAAAATTAAAGCACTATAATAAATTTTTTTTTTATTTTTTTTTTTTTTTATATAAAAGTACCTAGTACTTACAAATTTGAGCATGTTCCAATCAAAGACATAATCGTATGAGAAGCCCTGTCTGTGGAAGAGGTTCCTGAAAAGCTGCCTGAGGTAGGAGTAGTCAGGCTTATCATCAAAACGTAGTGAGCGGCAAAAGTTGAGGTATGTGGCAAATTCAGCTGAAAGGAGGCACACACAAGCATTGTTTTATTATTGTTTACGTGAGGTACATCCATGTACACAGACTACAGCATAACTGTGGCTAAATAATTCTCTGCCTGCATCCAATCATAACTTCAACAACCAAAAGCAAATCTTCAGATTGTTCAAATATTTTTGATAAAACTGCAAATAGCTATAATATGAGATCCAGGTTAATGAGCCAAAAAAAGGTCAAACATTCCTAGATATACAGCTCAGTACCCATACTAATACGGGGTGCAACACCCTACTCATTTGCACACACTTATTTCAGTATCGTTTATGCATTACTGTTCCTGAATATTCATATATTCTTGTCCTAATATTTGAAACACTTTTGCGTAGCTTTTCTTACTATAATATCTGTTAACCCTGAGAATGAGCAAATCTCAGCAGATCAAAGAAAATCAGTGGAGCCGCACAGATACATACAAGGGTAGCCCTTGCAGAGAACTTCAATAGGCGTGGACATTTTCTTCTCGCTGATGCGCTCGTATTTCTGCCTCTTGGTGGCGGCCTTTAGGCCCTGCCACGGCAGTGAACCCAGGTTGAAATACATCAACACATATCCCAAAGACTCCAGATCGTCACGCCGAGACTGCTCTGTAGAGACACACACAGATAAACACACTGTTGTAAGCATGCATGGTGAAAGGACAAGTTCTGAACAAAGTGTGTTCATATAAACAGGAACACTTGGTCAAAGATTTGTGATCCCCATGAGATGAAAATGCATCTATAGTACAAAAACGCAAGAAGCAGGAGGGAAGTTAACCAGCACCAACGCAATTAGAACTATTGTAAACTTTATAATCCTTACCTATGCCCAGATGAGTGTTGATAGAAGCATAGCGGGCGGTGCCAGTCAGGTTCTTGTTCTCTCTGTAGGGAATGTGCTGGTGGGTGCGAGCGTCTCTGTACTTCTTGGCCAGACCGAAGTCAATGATGTAGACCAGGTTCCCTTTCTTCCCTAGTCCCATCAGGAAGTTATCAGGCTTTACATCTCTGTGGATAAAGTTCTTTGAGTGGATGTACTCAATGCGGCTGATCTGTAGGGAGAAAATATGTTGCAGGTAAATCAGACACAGTGTCATGCAGTAATACCTCTAAAAATATTTTTTATTCTGATGTCAATATGCAATGGCAAATTGGATGCTTTTTGGGCCAAATGACCCATCACGAAAAACTGGGTCATCAAAATCATTCAAACAGACAAATTATGAAAACCATAATTAAATACTAAAAAAAAGGTAAGCTAAATCTAAGATTTTGGGATTTTTCCCTCTCTGGTAATCAATATGTTTTAATAAATACAGGCATGGATAATGCTACATTTGTCTTTATGTGAAATAAATTCACATTACCAAGAAGAAAAAGAATGGTTACATGTTCATGGTCTTGCATACTAATTGGTTATAGCTGTTTGAGGGATAAAGACTATTTGTTTGCAACAAGGACATTTTGTTCTTCAGTTCTTTTCACCGATATAAGAACAGCTTTGCCTACTTCCTGTCCTCCTTTTCACTGCTCTAGGGTGTGTGTCTCACCATCTGATCAGCAAGCAGTAGAACAGTCTTAAGGCTGAATTTCCTGGAGCAGAAGTTGAACAGATCTTCCAGACTGGGCCCCAGCAGCTCCATGACCATCACATTATAATCCCCCTCTGCACCACACCACTTTATGGTAGGGATACCAACTGTCAAATAACAAACACTTATTAATTAGAATAAAAATACAATCTTCAGTTTAGGACATTTTCATTTGAGACTCAAAACTCAAGCTTGCATTGGTGCCATCTTAATAGTCAAGTTTTCAGAAGTTTAAAAAAAATTTGCAATTCCATATACTAACCTCCTCCCTGCATCATCTTGTAGATCTTGCTCTCGATGTGAAGCTGAGGATGCTTCGTCTTCACACATTCTAGCTTGATGGCCACTTCCTCCCTAACTGAAATGTCAGTCCCTGAAATGAGAAGGAAGGGAAAAAAAAAAAAAAAAGAAAGAGAGAGAAAATATATAAAAAGGAGTCCAATTAGGACTGTGAAACAGGTCAGGGTAATTGTAAACTTTCCATTCAGTATGGCATGATTCTACTTGGATGACTGTAAACTTGGAACCACGACCCAATATTTAAGCAGCGTCAATGCTGTAGAAAGTACAAGACTATTTGACTGAGGAGTACAAGGGCTTCTGATGACCAATAAAAGCCTTGCCACACACTGTTTATACATTTCACGATAAGCACAATTTACATGAACATTTTAGTTTTAATGAATAAGGTCATGCAATAAATCCTTCAATGGAATTTTTCAGGTTAGAAAAAGGAAACTGGTTATAAGTGAGTGAGTAAAAACATTCCTTTTTTTTTTTTTTTTTTTTTTTTTTAAAAAATCACACGTAATAGGTAATGTACTGTTTAGATTTCAGTTTTTTTTTTATTTTATTTTATTTTTTTACTTTCTTCTCAATATTTAAAAAATAATGTTTTTGAACACAGCAATCCAGACCAGGATAAACTCATTACCGAATGAGAATGAACACAAGGCCCTGCATCACTAGCCTATCAAAAACAATGTACTGAACATGACAAATGAATTTTTTAGATTTACACTTGAGATGTATTTGTAGTAATAATAATAATACTCAAAAACAACCAGACACATCCCATCTCAACCAATCAACATTCACCAGAAGACTTTTTGGAGGACGGCACATTTGCAAGTCAGCACAACCTGTGTGCTACACTTACCTATAAACCCACCAAATACACTTGTATAAACCAACCCTAACTGCCAATGTCTGTTTTCATTGGCGGATGATCTAAAAACCTAATTACGGGTCTGATATATCAGCCAGTCAATATAGCACTCATATCTAAGTGAAATCTGAATCATTAAACTCTGTATTCTGTAAAATCTTTATCCCCTAATGAAGCATTTACCTGACAGAGCATAATTTGAAACACTAATTGTTGAAATACACAATATGGACATTCAGTCATTCAAATATCAAACAACTTTCTAACTTTAAAACCAATGAACAGTAGATCCAACTTCAGAATTCTTTTAAAAAAAATCAAAAACTTGTTACACAGGGTTTACCGGTGTTTCAAATGCAAACGCTTCAGTGTCAAGCAGATAAACAAGTCCTGACAATCACCTTCTCCTGCCCTATCTAGAAACTTCAGTTTCAGGTCTGAATTGGTAATGACGAACATGCTTGGTCAGATCCTTTTGAACAGACAGATTTCAGTGAAGGCATTCTCTTAGCACATTGTTGAAATAGTGAGCAGGTCAAGACCCATCCTCATCTGAGAGCAATGTAAACTGTACCGTGTTATCCAGCTGTAATACGACTTCATAGGCTCTGTAAAGACAACGCATCATCTAAACTCAAATTACACGTGCATAAGATGAAAGGACACACTTCTGGTCAACAAACAGCCACAAAATTAAAACCCTAATTTCCTATGTAACTGAGGCAGATTGTTAGTACAGCTTTGCCACAAAATGCCAAAGACATACATAATATTCACAGCATATGGCACGAATGCAGGAGGATTACGTGAGCAGTATCATACAGAAGCACTGACGTAACCAGGTGCAAATCCTGGATGAATGGAGCAGAGAAACTGCTTTCTAGGTGAGTCACTCACCTGTGGCCTCCCTAGTGCCCAGTGACATTTGTGATGTCAAAACCTGCAGGAAATCCCTAACACAAACAGGTCAAGGAGAGCTAGAGGAATATGTTTATACCAACAGAAGGGGAATTAGAGTGGCTGCACTGTTATTGAGATAATCATTGTCTACATGGAGTACCGCTAGGCAATCCCAACTATTTTTTGTTTAAAACCTTATAAATGTCTATCTACAGCTTCTCAGGCCCAAGTATTCTTCACTTTCACTCCAAATCCCTCTGTACACTATTGTTTAAATTTAAAGCAGGGTCAGTGGAGCTACAGGGGGAAAAAAAAGAAAAGAAAAAAAAAGAAAGAAAAATCCTCAATGTAAACAGATCAAAGGCTAAGGATATACAGAAAGGGTGTTTCATAACGGTTTAATAACTCAGCACCAATCACGGCAATGATGCCACTGAGTTATGTAACATACATATGATCATGAGGTTGTATACTTGGATGATGGTGTAACCAAATCAGCTGACATTATCCACTGGTCTTCACTGGAGACTTCGTGTTTTCAGTCATGCTCAAATAACCAATCAGCTGGCTTCAAACTTGTGTGTCAGCTTACAGGAAAAATGTCAAACTTAACACTAAGCACCAAAACTGCACTGTGTCACTGATAACATTTGAGACAAAAAAGGAGACAAGTTTACACAAGATACTGCTTAAACATTTTTTTTTAATGTGACGTACCAAAGCCTGATATGATTAATTAGAAAGCTGTTAAAGCAATTCGAGACTCATTTATAAAGAGGTTATGTATACAAGCACAACTTCAGGGCCAAGCTATTATTTTATGTTGTTATACATATTGAAATGTCATTATGACAATAATCTAAACCGAACTAATGTTAACTTTAAATGTTTGCTCGGGACAAACATCTTTCCGTAGCTTGTACACACACAGCTATCCTTTCACAAACTAGCCAGACATTTCGTTTTTAAGCAGAATAACGACGCCAGGTCACATTTTCAGGTAAACGTGAAAATAAACTTTAATACTTTACTCACCCAAATAAATGTCACCGAAAGATCCACTTCCAATTTTTCTGCCCAGTCTGTATCTGTTTCCCACTCGAAGATCCATGGCTGTTATGACAAATACCCACTGATAGCTACTGTATTTAAAATCACAAACCAAGCACAAAACCGAACTAAAACCCGCTGTTTAACAAGAAACACCTACAATCCTTCTATTTTTATTTCAACTTTAAGCCACTCCAACCCTCCTGAATCCCTGAGAAGAATTCGGATCCTTTCGTCGGACTTCAGTTTTCACCATCACTTTTCTAATGTACCAGCTAACACAATGCCACAATATTAGCCCCTAACGGAAGCTTAGAAACTGTAGATTATGCTCTTCTAACTTTCATGGTCATTCTTTCTTTCTTTCAAGAAGATGGAAATGGATTTTATCGCTCGACCCGTTCGCTCCTCCAGGTCTCACCAGTTGTCACAGGCCTTCCATCCTCACAGTGGAACACAAACGCAATGTGGTGATGTCACTTCCTGTATCAACGACTCATCAAAACCGGAACTTTAAACGTTAGTCTTTTGGATGAAATGTATCCGGACCACTAACTGCAATTAATATATTACAAAAATATTACAAATAATACAAATGTGACATAAATATCAGTATAATATCAGTCAGAAATCCATCCTTTTGTAGATATTATAATCTTATAATAAAGCCTAAGGATATCAAAATGATATTTTATTTAGATGAATATATAAATATAAAAAATATTAAATTACAAATGTACATTTTAACACAGTGTAACTGGCTTATTTGGTTATGTGAGTGTAATATGCACTATATTGCCAAATATTGTCATCACACCCATGCGTGGTTTTTGAACATTCCACTCCAGATTTAGTCCCCCTTTACTGCTATAACAGCCTCCAATCTTCTGGGAAGGCTTTCCACTAGATTTTAGAGCATGGCTGTGGGGATTTGCCCATTGAGCCACAAGAACATTAGTGAGGTCGTGTACTGATGTCAGGTGAGGGTTACAGCTTCCAACTTTGTGAAATCAGTTCGGGGAAGGTCCACATATGGGTATGATGGTCAGGTGTCAACAAACATTGGGCCATATAGTGTGTGTGTATATATATATGTGCTTAGATTAGTTGGATTATGTACATAAAAACATCTGTGCTGTGATCATGATGATGATGATGATTATTATTATTATTCATAATAATAATAATAATAATAAACCTCATTTGAAAGTCGCTTTGGATAAAAGCGTCTGCTAAATGAATAAATGTAAATGTAAATGTAATAATAATAATAATAATAATAATAATAATAATATCACTAGAAGGTATCCCTGGTTATAGAAAACCTGAAAAGTGTGATAACCCCTGATTTAAACGAAAAGCAGGAAAAAGGCTAGAAGAGCTGTTTGTTTTGTAACTCTATTTCTATCATTACTCTTGTGAATATGGGTTGTTACACATATGGTACTATTTGTTCAATTTGGCAGCACGGGTGGAGACACACAGCGCCACGCCCACCAACTCGCTGATAGGTAGAGAATATTTTTATTGGTCTCACAAGAGCCAAGCAGAAGGCCGACACCCGCCTCTAGCGTTCCAGCTTATTGTATAATAGGAAACGCACGTGTTCTCCAACGCGCTGCTCGAGGGTTCTCAGATCAACAGGATAGGGACTGTTATTCCTTTTAATATTCAATCAGCAATGACCTGCTTTTTATTGCCATGTATAATAGTTGGTTTCATGACAACTGAAGAGTTTTTTTCTTTGTTGAAGGCTACTACTGTTGTATTTGCTACCTGATTAAAGAAGGTAATAGTGCCATATCTATAAATACCTTGACTAACAGGATTAGGTATTAGGTTTCAGAAGATACAGATACGTATGTAATCAAATGATCACGTCTTATAATATGGCCACCATAATGGAATTAGAGAGAAATAAAATATGTTATACCATTACCCTGTATAATAATAGTAGTAGTAGTAGTAATAATAATAATAATAATAATAATAATAATAATAATTATTTTATTTATTTCGTTTTCAGCATATATTACAATGCACAATTCAAGACTAAATCTCAAGATGCTACTTTTTTTTTTTTTTTTTTTTTTTAAATAAAATGTCATATAGCATTTAAGGAATGTCATAGTACAGCAAAACATTTGAAATATTTTTACTGTATAATTGACAAGGGGTTTGTTGATTTACAAAAGATGGCACACTTGTAGAAAATATAGAGCCCTTTAGGGTTCTTCAGTTGTCCTTCTAAAAGCCTCAAATGTTCTATGTAGAGCTACAGCAAAGTGTTTCCCTATTAGAAAAGAAGCTATGAATATTATAAGCTTTTAATAGTGTAGGTTATAAAAAACCACTGGTGGAAGAAGTATTCAGATCCCACAATACCACACTATGAAAATACTCCACTATAAGTAAAAGCCTTGCATTAAAATTGCACTTAAGTAAAAGTATCTAAGTATTATCAGCAAAATAAACTTAGAGTATCAAAAGTAAACATAAGCCCTTTTTTGCAACACAAAAACGGTCTTTTTAACGCACTAATGGCTGTCAGAGTGATAGTGTTCACACCCAGGCAAAACGTGTGAAATGTTTTTTAACGTCGAGGTTCGTTTTTTTTTTTTTTTTTTTTTTTTGACGGGCCACCTCAAAACTGCCAATGAGATTCGCGCTTTTGTTCACGTGCCCGGAGCCGCTGAAGTTACATGAAAGTACGACTTGATGGCGCTCAAGTAAAAAAACTGTCTTACCGACGAAGAAGATGCCAGTACCCACCATTTTAGTGAGAGAGTGCCAGACCTGAAATAAAATGTTCACTGTTAATAAATCCCTCTGCCTACATACATAAACAAGGTGTCCTCTGAAAGCACCAGATACAAAATTACACATTAAATACTGTAAAAGTGTATTTATTATGTTGTGGCTATTTTTTGACCACACTGAAATGCAAGCATATATTCTAAATTATCCATTTAATTCTTTCAGTGTTGTTTTCTACACTAAATAGCATTGTTATTCTTGATCTCTTATTCAAATAGCTAAGTGCCCCATTATTGGGTTGCTTCATAAAAAAATAAATAAATAAAAGCTGTATTGTGTGTTTACTTTGTTTAGGTTGCCTTTTGTTTTATGTGGTTTTTTGTTTGAATATCTAAAACTATGTAGTATTCTAAAACTAAATAGTGGTTCACACATACATGGACTAGAAATAGTTTTAAAAAAAAATTGTGTTATAATACATATGCATATGTATGTCAAGATGTAACCATTAAAAAACAAACATATTCAAAATATTGTACTTTTAAGTACTAGTTAATTCCTTAGGATTTGAAATATTTTTCAAATTCTTTGTTGATGGTGACATCTAGTGGCTATTAAAGGATATAATAGAAAATTTACTATTAGTAAAGAGACAAAGAGACAAGCTTTCAATACAAAATTGTTTAAAGTTTTTTTTTTTTTTTTTGGTAAATCTTTGGCAATACTTAACCAACCCCCTTCCACCCACCCAAAATAAAGTAAATAAACCAGATTATGTGGATGATGTAGTAATTAAAATTAGGTTCACATACTATTTATAATGAGATAAAATTTGACTTACACTATCTTAACAAATGTGTAGTAATTGTAAATAGTGTGCAAAGAAAAATGTCAGATTTCATGCTTCATACACTTCTTGAAAGTAAGACAGTTCTGAACATCTTGTTTATTTGTTTACATCAGAGCATTTGATGGGAGGGGAGTGGAGGAAGGAAACCAGGGATCTGGGGAATGTGGCTGTGACCCCTTATGCTGTAAATGCTACTCCTAAATGCAAAGCCACTCTTTTTTAATAGAAAAGCTCATTCCAGGAGCATCCAAGCCAAAGGTACAATCACCCATAGTATACAGTTTAGTTCTGGGAGTCTGGAGGAGGTGGTTTATGTTAGACCTGACACGTCCGTTAGAATTATTGGATGTAAACAGTTTGTTCAGATACTCTGGTGGATTTCACTAAATACACTCATAGGAGGAGAAATTTGTAGTCAATTCTATAAGACATAGGAAGTCAGTACATACTTGTCTACATAAACATCAAGGGGTTAGGACTGCTTATTTACATAAGTGCCTAATTCAACACACCTGACTCAGATAAACCTTTCAGGAGAACCTGATTGTGAATCTCTATATGAGTAAGGTTGTAAAGAAACCTTTGCAACATGAACAAAAAAAAATGTTGTACAGTAGTGCTTTAGACATTCATAAACATTACAGTCCATTCTCTTATATAAAAAAAAAAAGTTGGAAATTTTTTTTGTTCATTCTCACTGGCTTATATATTCAGTACAAACATTCTTAGGTCTACTTAATACTTCTCATTCTCTCCTCTCCAGACCCCTGTACACCATACTTCCTCTGTCAGAGAACTCTTTGAATCAGTGATGCTAAAAAAAGAAAAGAAAAAAAAAAAGATAAACACAGAAAGAAAAGATAAACACTGTTTCTGCAGTGACAGTCAAAGCATTTTGATCTTCTCTGCCCCTCATCTGTTTGCCTTGGCCCTGGAGTGTGTTTTGTGGACATGCATAATGTAATATAATAACATACATGTGCTAAGATGGTCATTTTTGATGCGAGTGTGATTATGGATCACTTGGTGCAAAATGTCATATACACTTGGAGTGGATTTCCTTTTTCCATTATGCATGTATGCAATGGCAAGTCAATGACCAAAGCAGTAGCAGCACCACTTGACAGATTTCTTCCGTTCCATCCCCAATAACCCCTGTGTCAAGCTTAGATAAGATTTAACCACAGCATTTTTCCTAAAACATCCCAGCCAAAAAAAAAAAAAAAAAGAGAGAGAGGAAAATTTGGGCTACATTTCAGAGTTGGCCAGATGTTAAAGCAAAACGTTATCAGTCATGTTGTGCTTGGTGTTTGTTCTTTAAATGAAATATTTCAGAGTATTATCACTCTTCCTCTCTCTTCATGGTGACATCGGCTGTTCTGAATGGTCCTCTGTGCTATGTTATAGGTAAAATGAGGCAAGCAAGGTAAGAGACATCTGTCAAATAGTCTGAGAATGTGGCATGACGTAACTTGACTTTAATCTGGTGCCTCTCTTTTTCTCGTTTCATCTCTCTCTGCTTTCCCTCCAGCCTGTCTTTCTCCATTTCCACCTATTCCCCTTTTAGGCTTTTTATTATTCCTATACTTAAGGATTCTTCTTTTTCTTCTTTGTGCTTGTGTTGTTTTCCCTTCATAACTCCCTCTCGGCTGTATCTGTGCCCCTCCCTCAATCCTCCTCCCTTCCTGTACTCCCTCTCTCTCTCTCTCTCTCTCTCTCTCTCTCTCTCTCTCTCTCTCTCTCTCTCTTCCTCTCTCTCTCTCCTGATGGCATTCTGGGTTTTGGATTGCAGGAGGGAGATGTCTCACACAGTCTGACATGAAAACACACTCTTAGAGAAGAACAGCAGCATCCATAGTGCAAAACAAAGACGAAGAGGAATCATAGTCAGCCTTTAGCTTGTCCTTTTCCAACTTTAGAGGTAGGTGTTTTTTTGGACAATATATGCAATTTAGCAACATCATTGAATAAGTGTGCATTGGAAGTTTGGCTTTTGGATGGCATGAGTGATATGAAACAGCAGTCTGACTGTGACGGCTCTTTGTTAACTGAAACTGAAAGTTTCGTTGTGGCACAAATGCACAGTGATTGTTGCATAAGCTCAACAGTGTGAGATATGATGTGTGATAAACGTGTGGCAGGAAAATAACAAATCACAGCATCATGATTTAAATTGTTCCATCCTGTTCCATTCGCAAACTTTTTTACAGTTAATGATTACTTTAATTGTTAAAAAAAGCACACACACAAAACAACAAAAACAAACAAAAAATATGCACATTATTTAAACATGTACAATAATATTTGCCTGTTTATTGGAAATTTTCATTCAAATGAAAATTGTCATTAGATTCCAGTGGACATTATTTATAGGTATAATAACTTGCATAACTCCTCACTTTGAGACAACTCATGCTTTGTATAAAGAATAGTAAGCAGCATAATAAAGTATCTACAAAAATCAAGCGCACAACAAAAATAAACAAAACGGATCTGTGTTCTATTATGATGTAAGTCTGTAACAATACAGTGATTCATTGATGAAATCTCTGGAATCTCTCGTAACTGCAAAATAATTAACTGAGCCACAGGCCATGCGTGAATCTAGGTCAAGAATTCTTTAGGCATGCAATCATCAAGCCCAGTTCAAATTGCTTTATTATTGGAAGAGGTTTGTGCAGACAGGCTCGAGGAAACATTTCACTGATCTGTGATTGTCAGTGGTGTATGAAACTTGTCAGTGGTGTCAAACTGGTGTATGAAGGATATTCATCATTTTAAATATGTTTCACCTCTCACCAAGCAAAATGAGCACGCAATTCCAAGGTAAGGAGTGAATGAGTAAAACTTGACTATCATTCTCACCATATCTTTACCTATGTCAAATGGATGTGTCGGATCTAATTTATTCTCCAGAACTACTGCTAGTATTGCCTGTTCTTCTGCATCATTACTGTATATAGGGACCACACTGAGGGGCTGGGGATCTTCTAAGGTCATGTGGTTTCACTCAGATTTGTTTACATGGGTTAGACGTGCAGTAATGTGCCACATGGACTTCAAAAAAGGTTTTCTTGACTCTTGGCTTTAATGCAAAGCTCAGGAGCAGATTTAGCTCTGCTTCCTCTTTTCACCAGTAACAATCACACGAGACAAAAGAAAAGCAATGCTGGAATTGAATTACTGTGGTTGGAATGATTTATAATCTCTAACTACAGTTTATATCACAATGTTTTGTCACTCAGCTTCACATACAATAGCATCTTTAAATATCCATTCACAGACAGCAGATGGGATGTTTTTGTCTCTGCTGTTCAGCCTTACAGAAAAAGTCACACACATGATTCACATATGAATGTTACACAAGTTGTTCTTTGACACTTCACATGTTACATTTTATGCATTTTTCACATGTGGACTCACACGTAGTGTATGTGTTTTTATTTATCCAGACAGAGGTGTTTCATATGATTCATTTATTTTCACTTTCATTTTTGACATATAGATTATGTGTTTTTATTTTTCATACATGACCACATATTATGCACACAATGTCACATGAAAAAACACATGCCGTGCATGAAATGGATGTCATTTTCCTATAAGAGTTCCTTGCAATTGCAAGAGTCTAATCTGAGGAAATGACATATGAAGTGTCATGTCTGCTAGGAGTGTAGGGGATATTGTCATCTAAGTTATACGTGAATACTAAGATGACACTTTTGAAATAATCCTTTACAATACATTTTCCCTTGTAAGCTTTCCTGTATAGCCATAGTTTTCACTACATATCATAGCAACACAACATATAGACATGTTGGTACACGTACTACCACAAAATGTCCCATCTTTTTCTTTTTACTGCAGTTTGAATTGTAGGGTGGGGAAGAATGAAGTCTGCCAAGATGGTGAGTGCAGGTGTGTGATTACCCCAGAGAAAACAAAAGGAAATTTACTTTCTTTCACCCTCCCTCTGCCTGAGATTAGCTTTTCTTCTTGCTGAGTTTTTAATTATTTTTTTTTTTTCTAACAGCATTGGAGCATGAGTGCACACTTAAGGAAGCATTTCTATCAGTAAAGTGGTGACTCTTATGAGAGGATGTTCTGGTGCTCTTTCATCAGGCACCTAGAGCTATACACGCTATTAGATTTTGCATTCAAGATCTCTCTAGCTGATCGTTCAATGAGGTATGGAGGTACAGGCATAGATAGAAAGTGAGGAGCGATTCAGGGAAGTTTGGTGCGAGTGAGCAGAACCCTGATCAGATGGAAACAGGGCATATCACATGGCTGTGGGTTCTAACAGCACATATCAAGCAAATCTAATGTAAATGAGGGCTCCAACAGTGCATGGACACTAGGTCATAGTATATATAATTCAGTCTGTAATGAACTGGTCAATGATGCAGATTTCATTGTTTACAATTCTCCAATTCAATTCTTTACTGACAATTTTTTTTCAGTGAAAAGAACAGTAAGTGTTCTTGTTCTACTGCACAGAGCCATGGTTTTCAAACTTTTTGCAGCCATGGACTCCAGTGTTTAAAAAGAAATCTATACCCTTTTAAGATTGCACCACAGATTGATCATTTTAATATTCAAACATTTCAAATATTAGGCATTTTAGGCACATGGGTTTCATTATGTATTTATGGCTGCACCTTCCACCCACCGAACCCAAAGACATGGCACTCAAAACTTTTCTATCATAATACCATTATTTACCCCTTTAGTTTTATTAAAATTGCTGTAGGGTTATTACTCTTTAGATTAGTAAATGAATAACTACCTTTACGAAACCCATTTGTGCGACTGGTGTAATTTTAAAACAATTTAATTGGCCAGTTTTTGTATGTACACCCTTAGAGAGGTTCTATCGAGGACCCTAAAGCATTCTTCATTTTGTCCCTCTGTGCAAATTCCTAAAAGGTACTAGGTACAGTAGAACCCAAAAACTCAGGGTTCTACTTTTAGAAAGTGTTGCATGTAGAACCCTTTAGGAAAGTAAAACTGTTATTTAGAAACCCTTGGATAAAATTAGTTTTAATTTGTATGATGGCAAAATAATAACTGTAACAACTTGTGGTCACTGTCACAGTAATAATAAATAAGTGTAGCATGCCCAGGCCTTCATGAACAAAGCAGATGCAAAAAACAAACAAACTTTTTATCCATTATTTGCTTCTGTTGTTGACTTGACTAGCTCAGAATCAGCACAGTAGAAAATAAAGGTGTGTAAAATGATCTGAGGAAAGGAGTTGGTTGCTGATTATTTAAAGCTCGGCATGGTGTTGTGCAAAGCAATAACAATCTTATGTAAGACATTTATGGTCAGCTCACAGGACATGTTTATAGAGCCAAGCCAACTTTTTGGCTGGAGTGAAGGCACCACTGAATGACGTGCTGTATGAGTAAACACGACCTCCAGACCTTTACATCCGCAGGAAGGAGAGAGGATCTGAATCAAGGATATCAGATATAGAACTGTAAACATGACTGAGCATGAAAAGGGGGGACAGGCAAATTAACTGGACAAAATGCAGAACAACAAAAAAGAGATAAAACGCCACACACACACACACACACACACACACACAGGATGTCTGTCTGTACTAGCTGTTGAATTGTCTGTCTGATCAGAGATGAGTAGCAAGAGAGGGTCACATGACACACAAGTGAGCATATCAAAAGATTAGTGAGGGATTAGTGCACCCTTCAGAGCAGTGATCCACCAAATGCTTTGAACTTCCACAGGTTCTAACCTCATGGTACCTCTCAGACAGTGTTCTTACACATCACATAGGGAGTTTTATTTTAAACACTATAAGATGCATCAAGCATGAAAGGATTACTATATGGCTTACTATACAGCATGTTAAACACTCACTGGCCACTTTAATAGGAATGCTTGTAAGCTCACTGAAACTGGACAGTTAACGTCACCTGGTCTTTTTCCAATCGTAACTAACTGCCCGTGAGCGAGTGTCCACTGCAGCCTCAGATTCCTGTTTTTTGTTGTCAGGAGTGGAACCTGATGTAGTCTTCTGCTGTTGTAACCCATCTGCCTCAAGCTTCTGTGTTCTGAGATGCTTTTCTGCTGACCCCGGTTGTAAAGAGTAGTTATTTGATTTACTGCAGACTTCTGGTCAGCTCAAACCACTCTGGATATTCTCCTCTGACCTCTCTCATAAAACAAAAACAAAAAAAACCCCATTTCCATACCAGAGACAGTAAATGAAATGACAAATGTGTGAAGTGGATCAGAGGATCTGCTACAGAAGTCCAGCTAATTCATTTTCAGAAAACTAGTGTCACTGAAATGCAGTCAGTTTTTTCTTCTTCATATGTTGATCTGTTCCGGTGAAGTATTTTGTGAGTATTTGGTTCATTTCTCTCAAATATCTTGCTGGGTCCATTTTCTGACAATGTTGTCAGTTGACAATCGCTGTGATATAAGCTGTGCAAAAAACCAATAAATTACAGGACACAGTGAAAATAAAATAAATGCACATATTTATGTGTTTGTGAATACAGTGTATTGTCAGTTTTATGTTCTCATTGTTTTTTTCAGTTAGAATGGAGGGTTTTGTTTAGAGCCATGTGAACGTATGTCCATATTTGATATACTTGTGCTGAGAAAGTAATGCTACTTACAGAAAAACATGTGAAATGCATGTCCTCCCTGTTTGTTGGGGATTTTGCAAAGAGCTCTTGCTGAAATGTGACCTGGCACAACTGTCATACTGTCAACCTAGACTAAGTATGTCATTTGCTTAGTCTGAAAATATGCTGTATTTAGTGTCTGCTGAGCTAGAAGCAGTTACAGTGTCCTGCATGAAGTCTTTTTCCATTTCTTTCAACTGAATAGAGAAGACAACATCATTGCTGTGTATTTCTGTGTATAGCCCAGACTGTTTGTGTTAAGTCTCCCACATTACTTGCTTTGTCTACATCCTGGTCTTTACTGGCACAGTGTTAGTGTTGTGCATTAGGTTGCACTCAGAATCAGTGCCAGCTGGAGAACATCCATACAGTGAGTCAGAGGCAGGAGTGCCTTTGTCACATATAACTATTCATTTATTTAAGTGATCCAGCAGTAGCTTGTGCTTGTGCTTGAAAAACAAAGGGCTTAATTAAAAACAATAAATCTATATATGAACATTTTAATCAAGCCTATTCCCTGTGCACTAAGTTTCCAATTTTCTATGCAAGGAAATGCATACATTATATTTATCATTGATTTAAAAATAAATATTGATGTCAGCATTGTAAGGTACACTGTGAATTCTTGTCTCTGAGCTGTTATACCATTTTAGGCCTTTAAAAACCCATTTAGGCCAGTGCTAACACTTGTATGGCATCCTGAATGCTCCAGATCTCAGGATAATTTACTGCCACGGCTGTACAAAAATGTGGTCGCATCCAGAGCTTTGTTCACCAGCACATTCACTCATGCAAATTCCTCTCACCAAGCTGTTTAAACAGTCGACTAGACAGGAACCAGGCTGTGTATTTTTATTTATTTATTTCTTAAGTACATGGGTCTGCTTTGAAACAACACATCAGAAAACATCAGATGTATGGAACTGACCTTAGGTTAATTGCCACTATTCAAACAATTACTCAAGTGAGGAAGTGGCAAGTGGACTCTCGATGAGGTTTAAGACAAAGCCAATGAAGTGCTATTGTGTAATTGTTGAGGCTGTTCAATCAGTTGGCCAAATGCTACTGTCAGAGTTGTTTTTCCTCAAGGTCACAAGGCCTTTCTGAGAGGACCACATTAACCATTTCTATATTTAGAAAGAGAATGTTCCTTATAATTGGTAAAGGAAAGAAGGCAATGGAACAGAGGCAACAGTGAAATGTAAATGAGGAAAAAAAAAGAGTTAGATATTAATTTTACATCATTCCCAGAACGATCTGTTAGAAGCTACTAAATAATTTTGAGTAGCCCAAGTTGTGCTGAATTCAAGATTCTTTCAGTTTGAAACTGAATTTATGATTTAAACCATTACATCGCTAGCTTTATAATCCATGTCTAACAACACTGATCTTACATATACACTTCTAATTGAACCATGGTCAGTTTAATTAATGTAAAAAGCGTTAGCTTAACACTGGAGCTCATTCTAACAGTCTAGCGTCTCTCGTTTCAGCAGACACTACTCATCCCTTCACACCTCCTTTCAGTCATTTCTTACAGGATGCTGTTTAGGATGCCAAAATGAACATTTGAAAGTTTTTCATTCTTTCTGCAGTTAATATATTAAGTAACTATTCCAGGTCATTTTACGAACTTAATTTTATTTTTTACAATTCTCATAAATGCTGCTTTTAAATGTTGCACACCTTATGAACTCGATAACACTTTACACGAGACTTAAAACTATGTCTCTGTCTGACTTCATTTTCAAATCCTAAAATACCCTCTGGGGTTAATTATTTGACCATTTTTGATGTTGAACTATGATCTGTTTTAAGACTGTCTTCACTGCTGCTTCTACATTGTAATTTAAAAGTGTCTGATCTAAGGATGAAACATTACTCTGGTCATGCAAACAATTAAGCATTGCAATACCACTAGCAAAACATTCTAGAGTTTCTGCATTTGTAGTTGGAAAAGAATAGATAGCAAAAGAAATTCAACAAAGCAGGTCCAAAACCACTTTAACCTGATACAGGAAGATCTCAGACTGTCTTTGGAATGGTTTAGATAACTGAACCATAATTACTGCTACAGTTATTTAGATGAAAATCTGTCGTGTATAAACAACATGATGCACAATGATGAAAAAAGAACAGAATTGCACACAAAATCAGATCAGCAAAGCTGATAGATATACACTTATCAGCCATAACATTAAAAGCACCTGCCTAATATTGTGTAGGTCCCCCTTGTGCCACCAAAACAGCTCTGACCCGTAGAGGCATGGACTCCACAAGACCTCTGAAAGTGTGCTGTGGTATCTAGCACCAAGATGTTAGCAGCAGATCCTTTAACTCCTATAAGTTGTGAGGTGGGTCCTCCATGGATCTGACTTGTTTGTCCAGCACATCCCACAGATGCTCGATCGGATTGAGATCTGGGGAATTTGAAGGCCAAATCAACTCTTTCATGCTCTTCAAACTATTCCTGAACAATTTTTGCAGTGTGCCAGGGTGCATTATCCTGCTGAAGGAGGCCACTGCCATTAGGGAATAACATTGCCATGAAGGGGTGTAGTTGGTCTGCAACAATGTTTAGCTAGGTGGTACGTGGCAAAGTAACATCCACATGAATGCCAGGACCCAAGGTTTCTTAGCAGAACATTGCCCAGAGTATCAATCTTCCTCTGCTGGCTTGCCTTCTTCCCATAGTGCATACTGGGAACACCCCAAAAGACCTGCCATTTTGGAGATGCTCTGATCCAGTCACCTAGCCATCACAATTTGGTCCTTGTCAAAGTTGCTCAGATCCTTACACTTTCCCATTTTTTCCTGCTTCCAACACACCAACTTTGAGAACTGACTGTTCACTTGCTACCTAATATATCCCACTTCTTGATGTCATTGTAATGAGACAATCAACGTTATTCACTTCACCTGTCAGTGGATTTAATGTTATGGCTGGTGTATATCCCAGAAGACTATAATTGTGGTGGCCAGAGGTGGTTCTAACAAGTATTGACCCAGGTTCTACCTCGTATTGACCCAGGGAGGTAAATACCTATGCAACCAACAAATGTCTATTTTTTTGTTTAATTTATTTATCTGTTTTTTTGTGTTGCAATAAAGATATTTTGCCAATTCAAATGTTAGACATATTCTGTATATTCAATGGCAAAAACCCCAATCAAGTCCCCAATTAATTTTTTGCAAGGTTTTAACAGACTTTTACACATGTAACAGATGGCCCGGTTATGCAGTCACCATGGGACAGCTGTGCCAGTGGTGAGTGTAGGATTACTACTACTGATGTGTGCAACATGGGCCGAACCATACAGGACCCCTTACACTGAGACAGACCGTGATCAATATGACCCCAGAGATCACCATCAAAACACAGACAACAATCGAGACACCGGGTATCAGCAACATAACACTAAACATTTAATCCATAAGACCATGAATAGTTTACAATCCACAACTCAACAAATGAATGAAATCCATTCATAATATAATGCAATAAGCTAATGCAACCTCCATATTATACTGCTGCTAATGAAGCTACAGTAATAATGATAGCAAGCAAGAAGGTGATCAGCTTTTCTCTCCTGCAGTGACAGCAAGACGATCGAGTGCCGGCGATGCTGTGACCCAGGAGAGGAGCCTCTCCAATATGGCAGCACTTACCCACAATACCAGGTGGTTCCACAGATAAACATCACCATCCTTAAAGGTACAAATTTTATACATAACCATAATTTACTTAACTGCACAGAAGTGGTTTAAGAGACAAAAAAATATTCTAAGTATATCTTCATGCAAGTTAAAATATCTTGAATATGAGCAGATTTATCTCATATTTATTATTTGGAAATTATTATAAAACATATGATTATTCAGACAGTTTATAGATAATTTTATACAGTTTAATCTTTTAAATGTTTACATCTTTAAATTGTCAGATCATTCTGCTTCTTTCTGGGGAAGAAATGCTTAAAATAATTTCTGAAAAAGGGCCAAAAGAAGAAGACGACTAAATCTTGAAATTGGTACAAAACTCTAGAAATATATTTAATAATCATATTTTTGGTTTATTGTAATCTTATAATAGGAAAAACTACATAAATATGACTATATTCAAGACATTTTACTTGCTAAGATTATTATTTGTTCATTCTTTTTTCTTTTCAGTGTTCATAATGCAGTTCATTCTTAAAGTGAATTAGCTGCCATAACGTATGATTTCTTTTTTCACTTATACTGCTGTAACCATGTATCTGTAAGCTTTTCAGGATGTTGTGTGTGGATGATCGCATAGGTGTCACCAGGGGGCAGTGTTGCATGAAGCAAACCAGAATTTACAAAAAACGGGAACGTGAAATGCAGCAGTCTCTTATCCATAAACAAAAGAGAGTTTTGTTCCACCAATGGAATAATAAACAAAAGATATCACAGCTGTAACTTTATTTTACAAGTGCTGGGGGAATAAAAGAGCCTTCTGTGATCAATGATAAACCAAGTCATTTCTCACTGGAAGCATTTTTGAAGTGTTCATTCTGTAATAAGGGATATCAAGAGGTTACATATTGAAGCACTTCAGTTAAATCCACAAATTTAGCAATCACGGAATAATGAATGCTTTCAATAAAGAAAATGGAGCTACATCACATACATTGTGTCTGTACTGGGAGGCAAGAAGAAAGAAAAGTGTACAGTCCTGTAGGACTTGTAGCTTTCCAGATGCAAGGTTTTTATCATACAGGAGACATTTTATTAGACACCACCCTAAGAAACTAACAGCATGAATAAATTTTTATTTATGGAAAGCATGTTTCAGCAGTTTCTGTATGGTTATTATGTATAAGCTTTTTTATAATGAACTACACTTAAAAAAATGGTTAGGACATCAACTGCGTCCCCCTCAGTCTATGGTACACAGAAAATGTTGGATGTGACAAAGGAAAACTTATTATGTATTTGTGGCATAACATTTTTGGGTATGCATCTCCTGCCTTAATCAATTGCCTAAAGCCTGGCTGATTCACAGTACCTAGACGCATTGTTAGCACCTCTTCATGCTTACCCATAAATCCCCTCTCTGCATTGTGATGCAAATATGCTTCAGTGCAGAAATATAAACCAGCCCTCAGTAGGACTGTGAGCAGTCCGGCTCAGAAGTTACAAAGGCTCCTGGAGTGACAGTGGTTTTGGATGTGACCCACATACTTAATGATATTTACTTTGCATTTTTATGCACATTAAAAAAATGTAATACAGAAACATCTTATATCAATGCTTATATTCAAACCTGCAGCATATTAATGTTTCTTCTCCCACTCAGGGGAAAAGGGAGAAACTGGCCAGCGTGGACCCTATGGCAAAGTAGGCAAGACAGGGCAGGCAGGCCCAAGAGGACCCAGTGGCTTAAAGGGCTCCAAGGGCAATATAGGAACCCCAGGAGAAACCTGTAAATCCTACTATTCTGCCTTCTCTGTGGGACGAAAGAAAGCCCTGCATAGCAACGACTACTACCAGACGCTGGTGTTTGACACAGAATTAGTCAACCTGTATGGCCATTTCAACATGTTTACAGGCAAATTCTTTTGCTATGTGCCAGGAATTTACTTCTTCAGCCTCAACGCGCACACATGGAATCAGAAGGAGACATACCTGCATGTGATGAAAAACGAGCAGGAGATGGCCATTCTGTATGCACAACCCAGTGATCGCTCTATCATGCAGAGCCAGAGCCTGATGCTGGAGCTGGAGAGAGATGACGAGGTGTGGGTTCGACTCTATAAGGGTGAGAGAGAGAATGCCATCTTCAGTGATGATTTTGATACCTACATCACATTCAGTGGCTACCTCATCAAAGCCAAGAGTGAAGGTTAGCAGACTCAGTGATGTACTAGCAGGTGTAAAATACATGCCTTTGCATAGAGCAATGGAAATACCATCTTATTGCTTATTTTATATCTTTTATATGGACAGTTATATGGACATTTAGTATTTATGAAAAGTCCTTCTGGATTTATTTAATCTTAGTATAAAGTATACAGAGACAGGGTATTATTAGGGGTGCTGAGAGCATATGCTGAACCAAGGACCAAAATAAAGTGTGGCTTATGACCTCTATTACTCTATTATACTCAAATATTTATTTTATTAAGCTTAGCTATAAAAGAGAGTAGGGTCAATGTGGGTTTGTTTCACAGGTTAACACAACACATGTCTACCTGTCTTTATTATGGGTTTGGTGCTTCATCTTGCACTAGTTGATGGGATATGTTGCAAATGGTGCTCTGATTAAGTACGATGCAGTTCGATGGTACTGTTGAACAATCACATATTATCTGGAATAGGAGTCTATAATAAGTGTATTTTTGTATTATTAATAATTCCATTTACAGCATTTTTACACTCAAATAATATAATCAATGCAAATACACGTCGAAATTTTAGGCAATATAAAAAAAGAGATTTAACATTAAGGTGAAATGCTTTATTTATGGTTTGTTACTTTAAAAGTTTGTCAAATCCCTCCTGAAAATGAAACTCCATGACATGAGACAACTCAGATCTCATGGCACTTTACAGGAAATACTTAATAAAAGATGAAGTGGAGGCCTCAGGAGGAGGCATTTTTATTGTCAACAGCTGTAAATGTTCTTCTTTCTCTCACTGACATTAATGGAAAGTGAATCCATGGGTTACAGGCCTGTTTTTTAAACATCACTTGAACTTTTCAAATTACAAATATGATGTACATAGCATAGTTATCAAATAAAAATAAATAAAAAAACAGCTGTAAGTGACACTTTTTATATAAACTGGTGTTATATGTGGGAGTGTCTTTATTATTTACACTGGCATAGGTGGACTATGAAAAGTGGCCAAGTACACTTGACCCAGAGGAATGTTTCCTGGCTGAGAAGTTTGTAGATATATTGGGGTCCAAATGCTTCACACCCTGTCTGCTTAAAGATAAATGACAGCAGTAGCACTTTCAACAGCAATTCCTTAACCCACTTAGTTGAGATGCAGACATTTGCCTTTGAGTTTAACTGCTGTAAGTACAGTACGGTAGCTTTAATCTTGCGATTATCATTGACAGATTGATAACAGTCATTAATGACCATTGTCAGTGTGTGTGTGGCACGCTCACTTTCAGTTTTATTATAGTCATTAAGCCATATATTATGATAATGGATCACAGCTATGCACATAACACATGACGAGTTTAATAGCATGTGGGTAAACAAAACCATGATGCAGTCCAGATGTCAAGGTCTTTGATGCTGATTCTGGCGTTCACAGGATAGTAAAAAAAAAGAAAAGAAAAGAAAAAAAAACCCTCAAATGACACAAAACTGTCTGTAATTACACTGTTTTTTGTTCCATCTTCTTTTAACTCTATTTTTAAAAAATATTATGTGCACTATGGAGACACTCATTACAATAAACAGAAATCGTTTGTCACCCTCTTGTGGTTACTGAATTGATGACAACACATTTTTAAAAAATACTGCTCAGTGTAAGATTAAATAGCTTTATGCTTCACTAGGATGATCACTATGACAATGAGTTACAGATGATCTAGCAGGCTATTCATTGTACTCCTTAAACACAACAACAATGACACAATAAACGTGTACCTTTTTCTTTATTCAAAACATGACTCAGCGTGACTAGGTTAGATTGTTCATTCATTCACTCGGTTGAATTCACTCACTCAGGATTGTGGTATAGATCCGGAGTCTATCCTGGGAATACTGGGCATGAGGTGGGAATACACCCTAGATGAGATGCCAGCTGGGGTGGAGATTATTTGAGTAATTGTAATTTATTACTATACTTGAGTACTGTTTAGAGCTAGTTATACTTTATGTGCGCATTATTGAAATTCTTGAATACCTGTACTCTTACTTTCTAAGAAAAGGACACACTTTACTCCTTACATTTTTATTTAGTCCTTCATAGAAAGTACTTGTTGCGAATTTGAATATGGATAAGCCCCTGGACTGTAGTGAAGATGAGCACCACTGGGTCGACCTCTGTAAAAATGTTTCAATATGCAGGAGTAAAGAAAGACTCGTATAAAATGGAGGCTTCTCCTTGGCCTCTGTGGAAGGAGTGAACTCCATCTAATTTGAAAAAGCATGTTGAAGTAAGTTGAGCTAATTTGCTGATGTTAATTGGCCATATTTAAAAAAAAAAGTTGGATTGTTGTTATTTGTAGGATATTTGACTTCTGATTTATTCATAATAAAACCATGTAACATTAGTAATGCACATGACCAGCAAACAGACAGAGACTGAGTGATGTTTTCAAGCAGAAGGATGTAGTTGCCTTAGATAGATTTTTAGATTAAAGTTACTTTTTACATGAAAACATCATTTAAACTGAATGTAACCAGTTAAAAACATTTACTTTTTTACTTTTTAATACTTGACTAAATTTCAAAAGTAGCAACTTTTTTTTTTTTTTTACATTCACTTGGGTACATTTTTTTGGCTAGATGCCACTTTTAACTGAGAAAATTTTGACACATTATCTATACTTTCACTTAAATATAATTTCTCAGTACTTATTCCACCCTTAGACACGAGACTATCATAGGACACCATGCACACACACACACACACACACACACACACACACACACACATTCACACCTATAAGCAGTTTAGTTTAGCAAATCTTCCTTTACAAATGTTTTTGAAAGGTGGGAGAAAACTGGGCCCCAGCTCAAGCCCCCTAAGGTCAGGATTGAACCGGTGACCCTGAAGCTGTGAGGCAGCAACATTAGCCATGCTATGTTTGTAAAATTGTAAAGTCTACCCGTGAAGGATTTTTGGAGAAACTATTTCCTCCCACTGTCCAAAAGCATGCAGGCAGGCGGACTGTCTATGCTAAATTGCCCCTAGGTGTGAATGAGTGTGTGTGTGTGTGTGTATGGTGGACTGACATCGCACCTGGGGGGAATTCTCCCTCTTTGCACCCAGTGTTCCTGAGATAGACTCCAGATCCACTGTGCCCCTAACCAGGATAAAGCGGTTACTGAAAGCGAGTGAGTGAGGTTAGTATTATCTTTAGAAGTTCAACATAAAGCCGCAGTCATTAAAGTGAGCTGGTCTAGTGGCAGTTAAAAAAATGTGGAGTCATCTTAATGCAGTGGTGTCCAGTCCATTAAAAACACTGACTGAATAGATGCTGATGTGTGCTTCTCTCTTGATGGGCCTTTATCTGTATGATAATGGGCCATCAGATGGTATAAAAGGGGCACAAAAGCATGTTTGCTCCAAAAGCAACCTTTTTCTGCAGACACGACAACACAGCCCCACATTCCAGGCCTTTTAGCTCCCTTTTAGGTGTCTTCCGGGAGCGCTTTTCATTTAAGCCAGTTAAGCTTATGCTAACTCTGCGCAGAGAGAGAGAGAGAGAGAGAGAGAGAGAGAGAGAGAGAGAGAGAGTAGGAGAGATAGATAGATAGATAGATAGAGAGAGAGAGAGAGAGAGAGATGAATCAGATGCGGGTGGTGATAGCACTGGAAGTTACTGCTTGGCCAGCTCTACGGTGAGCAGATTTATGTTTGGCTTCTGGTCTTGGCTCTACCACAGCTTCTCAAATTAGATTTTCAGTGCAAGCTCTGGACCACTGCCACATAGCCACTAGCAAGAATGAGCAGCAAATGTTACACAGAAAAAAAAACCTGACAAGACATATCTTTCTCTGATTATTCAGCTTGTCTGCTTGATGAAGATACGTAATTTGATTTTAAAACCTTTTTACTAGCAGGCTGTAATCAAATAGAGTATAAAGAAGCCATAAAGCTGTATTAGCAACTCTGAGAAAAATCAACTAGAATGTCTAAAGAAAGCCCAGAGCCAAGCAAAATGTACAATTGAGTGAAATGGCCGGAAACAGTGATGGCTCTGCTGAACCAAACTCATACTGCCTGAAATTGATCAGTCAGAAATAATTTCCTCTGATTAAGCTTCTATTTCCAATGTGTGCTCGTGGTCATATAGCATGCATTTTATTGCATTCATTTCTTTTTCTATTAATAAAAAATATTTCAGATCATTATTTCACAGGTCTATAAAATGACATACACAAATATTGGCAATATAAGTCACAGAACCTCTTTTTTATATTGAGTCCAGCAGGTTGATACTTCTGGTTCAATGAAAATCAATTCAGAAGAACCAGTACAGCCTATGCGTGTAGATGCTATGATCACAGATGTTCCTTCAATATAACAGTTTCATTAAATGGGCCAGAAATTGAAAAGCCAAATGCTACTAAATGTAGCAAATGTTTAAGTGTACTAATCTCTCACTGCATGGACAACCTGGAAATTTGAAAGTGATCTAGATCAAACTACTTCCAGCATTTTCTACTATATCTGTGCCTGTCAACCCAACTGTTTCTGTGAGTAAATTATATTTCTTTTCACATTTCATTTTGGACTTTCCTTCAACCTGTCAGTGATTCTCAGTGGGGTGCATTTTGGAGCACTGGCTGCTGAGGTACAGCTGAAGAAAGTGAACTGCAGATCATGACAGCTTAAACTTTTACATTTAGTTACAATTTATGTGTCAGAGATATCCCCTCACACCGAGCGCTGGAGTGAGTAACGCGCTCAGCAGCCCGAAGTGCGACAGTGTGCACTTCCAGGGTTTTGACATTGACTTTGTTTACTGTTACATGTGTGTTTTGTTTTGGTTTCTGTCCTGTCTCCACCCCTGTTATGTTGTTGGCTGTCTCCTAATGTGTCTCAGCTGTTTATGTTTTACCCTTAATTACGTTTAGTATTTAAACCCCTCGTGTGTCCTTGTTCGGGGCGAAGTATTCTGTGTTTTCCGCCAGACCCGTACCAAGCCTTTCATCGTTGTGTTTCTCGTTCCATGGTTGTTGATCTTGTTTTCGTCCTCGCATTTCTGATTCTTGTTTCACCTAGTTTATCTTGTTTGCCGGTCACCTGACCACTTGCCTGTTTTTGACTATGTTTTTGCCTTACGATTTGGATTTGTCTGCCTCTCTTTTAATAAAGCCCTTAACTGCACTTGTATCTATCTACAACCCTGTTACGTGACATTATGACAGTATATGTCAAGCATCACTCAAATTGAAACACTTCAATTACCTAAATGTATCATTCAAGTTTGAAATGAGTGAAAGGTCAGTTGTTTCATCTGTTTGCTTTCTCTTACCTACACAATTCCAAGCCAAATTATTCAGCTTGTGTTTTCCCCCTAGCTTGCATATGCTTAGAGTATTATTGAGCCTGCTGAATTATCTCCACTCATTCAAGATCATCTGACCTCCTACTGCATAAGGGTTTCTGCCATTTCACACCCTCACCCCTCTCATCTTTTCAGCTCCCTCTGACACAGGCCTCTGTTTTTCTGCTGTTCACTTGCCCTAGTGGCCCTGAATTCAGCAAGCTGGACTGCCTCTGCATGACCCCTTGGCTTCTCTGCTTCATTGCCAGTCGTGTACTGTGAACCTCTCTGACTGTACTGCTGCCACAGTGTGGGGAAAAGAGGAGGCAACTACATGTAGCAGGAGGCGTGAGCGCTAAAAGCTTGGTGCAAAAGCCAGCAAAACGCTCCAGCTGTAACCTATTTCCATCACTCTCCGCCCATATAACAGCCATTACCCCATCCCTAGGCCTGGCAGAAGACGAGCTAAGCACTTTTCAGAGGAGAGAGGACAATTTGTGCTCGCTGGAGTGGCTCACCTGTCAACGGCTAGTCCTTGAAGTCCTTTGCTGGTGTGCTGGCATCTGTTTCCAGGGGCTGCTGAGTGCCATCAATTCCCTACTCGCTCAGGGTAGGCTTGTGTGAAGAGACCTGGAACTGACTGCTTTAGGAAGCTTCTCTCTAGATACTCTGACTTTAAGCTTTACTCCATCAGTTCACTCTATCACTGTTCTAAAGATTCCAGTGAAGTCGGCAAAAGAACGCAAGCGTACCTACTTTCTATTTTGGCAGTTGTTTGTTTTCTCAGAGATTAAATATGCAGTGATTCTGCATATCTTTAACTGCAACTTGACACTGAGGCACAACACCAAGCTGTAGTTATAAACCATAGTTTATAACAAATAAACTACACCTTATTTTATATGCAAACAACCAAATTTGATAGTAGGGACTGTTAATTACAGTCTTAATTCCAATATTTTCCACTAACAGAGGTGAGCATTTCTAGTCCTAGTGTGTTCAAATGTAGCAGTTTAATGTTTCCTGGCTGTCCGTGTCTGATTCAATCAATTAAGGCTTGGTAATTAACTGATTCGCTAAATCAGGTGTGTTCCAGCACTGAATGTAAATGTGACTCTACTGGCAGGTTTGTAAGAGTCATCTTTGAGGATGAATTTCTGCAGAATTGCCACTTGATGGCACACTTGGCTGCATGTGCCCCTGGCTGTAAGTTTATCTCTGGCTTCCTAACCAAAATGGCCCTGAATTCTGCACATTATATTTGTAGAGATCTTATTCATTTTGGGTTCTTTGCAGAACTGGATAACAGAAAGATTTTAATAGAGAGATGCCTGGAAAGACAAGTAGCCCTACACTAAACAAGATCTCTGATCTTAAGAGATATCTGAGACAAATACACACACCTACATCATCAATATCAAAATGATCTGTAGTCATTAATTTGTAGAACATCTAAACACTACACTTGACTTGTGACATGTTCAAATGAATCATAGAGAACAAAGAAAGTGTCTGTTTTTGGTTTGGGCTCTACATATTGCCAGTTAAACTGTAAATCTCATGGGAGCTTATTAATAAGCGATCTAGAAGGAGCAGCACAATGATTATTAATTATGTCTCCTCCAGAGTACTCACCTGGGAATAACACTGAATTGCTTTAGATAAGGAATATATTATGTGCAGTAACTTCATTCTCCAATTTTTGTATCACTTTCAAATCCTTATATACAGTATTAAATACCAACAGTACAATAGGAAGGCCTAGCGAAGATGATTGGGGTTGGTGTGTGTAAATGCGCTAAACTGCTGATTTAATAAAGTTCACTCTCCTGCAGTGGAGATGCTCAGGACTGCAGGTTGGACTGTAACCCCTGAATGAAGTCTGCCAGTATTGAACGACTGTAACAGCACACCATGCATATTCTATGTCTAACGGCCACAAGCAATATCAATTTTTAATTTGATGTGCACTTTGAATATGTCGAGGCATATTTATTAGCATATGCCGATATATAATAAATAATCTACTTCTGAAGCCTGCTGGCAGCATAAATTTTTCATGCTGAATGTACCTAAATGTACTGCTGCATTTTAAAACAAAATCTTGTGGGTTTAATTTTTATGATGTTTTATTATACATTAAAGATTGAACTCTTGCTCGCCTATGTCAGAGATTAAGGAGGGAAAGAGTGTTACATGAACTCCCCATCCCTGTTCTTCACTCCATCTCGCCTAATGACGTGCAATCAAAATCCTTCATTTTTGCTGCCTGCCTCTGCGTGTAATAGCCAGAGACTGCAATATGTTAAAATTGCACTGCACACAGTAAAATTACCACTGTTGAATTAACCCTTGCTGTATTAAACTGGCATTTCATTCACACCCAGTCCAATATAAAGAGTAATTCTCACTCCATTTGCGCCACTGATGTTATATTATATTAGGTGAAAGGACTTAAAAGAGCTGGAAGCTCACATTATATGAACACACCATTTATCAAATTCTGAGCTTTATTCTTTGACTGAATATAACAGGTTACATCTTATGTCATTATTTCTAGATTGAAATGGCTTCATCTGTAAGGAGGGATCTTTAAGTATTTAACAGAGCCTGATTGTGCTCTTGCAGCACAGTGCCATAGTGGGAAAGCAAAGGTTCAGGTGCAGCATGGAGCTCATACTTCCGCAGTCCCTCAGAACACTCCATACCTCTTTCAGTATTGTCTTTATTTCTATTGAGTAGGCCATGGAAAGGTGCTGCACACTGGTGGTAAGAACAGCAAAAAAGAGAGTGAAACTGAGGAAGAGCAATGGAGAGAGGGAGAGAGAAGTGGAGAGTGAGACAGAGAGTGACAGCAAGATACTCAGGCTCCTCTAAAGCTAAAGGGGTATTTGCTGCTTGAGTGACTAAGGTCTTAGGTGACCTTTGGCCCCTCCTACAGCTAAGCTCTAATGGAGGTCTGCTAACACGACTTCTGGCTGCCCTGGGCCTGAAAGAATGACACCCTCCCTCTTTTTGTCTAGCATGGCAGAATTAAACATTAAGAAGCACTCTAGGGAGAGCACTTCTGAAAGGAAGAAAGCGCAAATGATTAAAAGTTTCTTGGTGTTAGACATAATTGTATTTGGCAAAGGCAGTTGTGATGGAAGAACTCCTTGGGCTCCCTCAATCAGATTTTAACGTTCCTGCGGCCCGTCAGTTAAGTCAACAAATATTTACATTAAAAAACCATTAGAGGTCCCCTTCTCTCTTGACGAGGGATCTCCAAGGTGCATTCGGCCAATTGTTCCACTTGCATGATTCCCTTTTAATTGTGGCCGATTGGAGCCTTGGGATGTGGGGAGAGTGGGGAAACTGCCCTGTGACTGTACAACTATAAAACATTTATTGGCCAGTCTTGCTCCATGGTCACAGTCATACTACAAGGGAATAGCTAGTACACAACAGGGAAGTGTTAACGGAGGCCTCCCTTTTTTTAATGAACCTTTTATGGGTGTTCAAACAGCAGAATAGTCTCTTTTAATGGGTTGCACACCCAGATGCCAGCACTTTGTCCTGTCCCTCTGGCCTACCCGCCTCACATCACTTCATTAATTGGTCCACTAAAGCCATGTATGCTTCTTTCTTTGCTGTGTTTGGTGTTGAAACTGGCCCCCTTGTCTTGGATTCACAGCCTTGGTTGCTCACTTCCCCTCCACTGAACGGCAGATGCTACTGTTCTGCCTTGATGGCAAAGCCTTCCAACTTAATTAACACTAAATAATTAGGCAAATAAACATATAATGGAGACCCACACACTCACCACTCAATCCTGAAACGTGGCACTACCCGCTCTCCATGTGCAGATTCCATGTGCAAAACTGTATTCTGTAAACTGTAAAATTAATTTCCACCTACAATATGCACTGAATGAATAAAAGAAGGGTACAGTGACTGAACTGCTGATTGAGTATGATCTGAGAACCTGATGGTGCCATTTTAAAGTGTGCCTGTGCATCATGAAGGTTTTTCTGGATTAGAATGCTGCTCTGAGTATTATCTACTGTATATGAATACATGATCAATGTTGGACAGTAGTCACAGTCATGTGATGAGGGAATAGCTAGTACACAACAGGGAAGTGTAAACATTTTTTTAAATGAACCTTTCATGGCTGTTCAAACAGCAGAATAGTCTCCTTTAATGGGTTGCACACAAAGATGCCAGCTTTTCCAGATTGAAATACTGCTGAGTATTATGTACTATACATGCATTATCAGTGTTGGGCAGTAGCTAGTTAGTCCAAAGTAGTGAAGCTATTAGCGTAATTTCATTTTTAAGTAGCAATGACATAGTGCTTGTATTTTTTTAATTAAGTACTGTTGAGAGTAATTAATATATTGTTTTGGCTGAATAGCAGTGTAGCAATGATAAATGATTTCATGTGCACTACTAGTTTTATTGTATATTTTATGCTTGGAATTAATTCATAACTAATTAGTACATATATTTAGTGAATGCACCAGATATTTGGCAACTTTAACAGCTCATCAGTGCTTTATTTATCCTCATATTCTCACTTTATATCGTAAACCTGATTCTCCTTAATAATGACTGATTTGGAAACCCTCAATGTAAAGTGTTTCCAGTATTTCTGCTTATTTGCGAAATACCTATATGAAATTGAAATCTACTGGATTATCTTGCTTAAACACCTTTTGCTTATTAATATTATTTTTTATAATATCAACTTTAAAACCCAAACCTGTTAGAGAACTTTATGTTAGACATCTTGAGGAAAACACTAAATGAAGGACTCAGATGTTGTTAATTTTACAGAATAAGTGCTGTATTGTTATCTATGTGTTAATATGTGGCCTCTTATACTGAAGAGTTCCCATGTTTGTTTTTTGGGTTTTTTTTTTGTATTGCGTGAAATGAATATAGATGAATGATTGCCGTTGCCAGGCCAGGTTATCCAGGTCGAGGTCAGTTGGATCTTGGGAGAGACCCAGGGGCATGCCTCTTGAATTTTATTGAAACTGAAAGAAGCTACATAAAAATAGCTGGTGCTGTTGTCTTATGCAACCCCACAGTGCTGATTCAAAGCCAGTCCTTAGGGATGACTGGCCTAGTTAATTGTGCTTTCAATACCCCCAAAACACTCAGCAATAACCAAAAACCTCAATAGTAATGATAATACATGAATGAATAGTTTTTCTGGCAGCTTCTTTTGATTATTACTTTTTTAGCACAAGAGCTGATATCAACTGTGGATGTAGATGTAATACATGTAAGCTACTTAAAATGTAGTGTAGTGACTACATTTCTTTGAAGGATAGGCTTTAATGTGTCTGAGCTATATTTTTCTAGTAACTTGTAGCCTAGCATTTTAAAGTAGTTTTCCCATCATTGTATGTTATCTATGTGTTTGGCAATAGGTTGGAATAAGTGACAGACTGCTTGTGTGTATATGATACAGCTTCCTGCTGAAGTTTGATAGGACACTGTGGAAATGTGCTGCATAACGTAAAATGTCTCTGATCTCCCAGCTTAATATTCTGACAAGGGAAGGTGTCAAACAATACATTTATTTCTATAAATACATAATAAATAATATAAATCTATTTAGAGGAAATTAATATATTTGCTGGGGCTGGGGGCTCCTAATTGCTCACAATTAAATTTAAATAAGCCCATGTAGTTGAGGAGTGATGAATCAGTATTCAGGCAAAGCAAGAATCAGGACAGGCAGAGGCCTATTGTAATATCTGCTTCTGTATCCCTCTTTCCCCATTGCTTTGTTGTGCATGGTCTGCAAAACATGCTGGCTCGCACAACACAAAAAAAGAAAAAAGAAAAATAAGGGATGAGGCTGTTTCATATGTGGAGCAGACATGTGGTGATTATGTGCTAATGCTGCTCATCGCTACACTTTTGTTTTTTGCTCTCCTCCAGCAGGATGAATAATGAGCGGGGCTGGCTGCTACAGCGCAGGGAAAGTGGTCCATAAGGAGCTGCGCTAATTCAGAAAGTCCCTTATCAAAACAAGCTGATGTGCGCCGAGACGTGTCGAGGCTGTGCCCTGCTGAGACTGAGGCTCTGCCCTCCCCCCTGTGTAGCCCAGCAGCCCTGCGGCCCTGCTAATTAACTGAGCTACACATTCATTCGGTGTCAAACAACAAACGCATACCAGAACAGGGCCGCTCTGAATCCTATCCAGATATACACATGCATTACGTGAGCAAACACTGACAAACTTATATACACATACACATACTGTATGAATGTATATGGGAATACATAATTGCACCTTTCCATAAAGGAGATTTGAAACTAAATATAGCGTGAGTCTGTCATAGCGAAGGGAGTAAGCAGCATGTTCAGTAAGTTTGTTTTGTGCAAGTTTTTTCAAGTTTATAGGGGGTTTATACATAGTGACCATTCGGCATTTGAAGATTTGAGGAATCACTCAGCTCCTGGGCCAGTGTCCATACAGCCCATAAACTTGACACATGTTCATGATGAACTCACATAATAAAGCAGGGCCAAGGGCCGAGGGTATTGCTAGACTGCTCGTCACCATAGTTACAATATTCTCCCATAATTAGTGTCTCGGCTCTCTCCCCTGCATCGATTTATATGATCTCCTTAAACAGCTGTAAGGAACAGAAAAGGCCTCTGAGGACCTGTGAGCCTTTGAGGAAGAGAAAATCGAAAGGAAAGAATAGAAACAGGAGAAGAGAGAGAGAGAGAGAGAGAGAGAGAATAAAGAGGAGACAACAATGGTGTAACAAACAAGCCCTGGCATTATTGTACGATTGCAGGCTTCCATTTTAAATAGGCATGCCGTAACCTGAGGCTGTATTGAATGTGACTGAGATAGATGGGCTGCCTTAAATAGAACTATTCCTCACAGCCAGGAGTAAACACAACTAATGCTCCCAGGACCTTCTTTGCTCACACACATATACTGTATACTGTATATAACCATTCAGGGCTAACCTCTCAGATGAAATACACACAGAGATGTATAGAAATATTAGAGAAAACTTAAAAATGAGTATGTTCACGCAACATGTAAACATCTAATATGCCATATTCAGAACAGATGATATTATATGTTTATTAGTAATAAAACATATTTAAGCACATTGTAAGCACATATATGATTAAATCCAAAACACATATATTGAGTGCCCAGAGGACATTTTTTTTAGCACCTTCCTGGCTAAGAAATGACATGTCTGTCATTTTAGCTATTTTTTCCCCCACTGACTATAGACTATGACTATTTTTGTATTTAATACAGATTTGGCTGAAAATGAAAGAGTTAAAATATTAAAATGCCAATCTGATATGCAATCCTTTTTTTTTCTTCTTCACTGGAGTTTCTACCTATATGCATCCAAGAAAACCCACCCATTGGGTTTGAGTTCAAGTACGGGACAGAAGGCCTTATATGTCCAATTATCCACAAACATAATTAGGCCATGACAATGGAATCAAGAGTGCAAATAAAGTTTTCATTTCCTATGAGTGGGACCATTTCATAAGATAAACCTCACTTCAGGCCAGGCTACATCAGTAACTGTGAACACAAGTGGCAAGTTAACTATTAGCTAGCCTTGATTTACACAATCACACATTTTATGCACAGTCAATAGCCACATCTTAAGAGTGTAAGCTGTATGATTAAGTTAATGTAGATCAACAAGCTAGCTGGATTTAATGTCAAAAGAGGAAAAAAGATATTTAGAAATGAGTGATCATTGCTACAGTTACTATCAACTAATTAGTGAGTTACACTGCTGTTTAAAAAAAACATCCATCCATCCATTTTCTATATCGCTTATCCTTCAGGGTCATGGGGAACCTGGAGCCTATCCCAGGGAGCATCAGGCACAAAGCGGGGTACACCCTGGACATGGTGCCAATCCATCGCTGGGCACGATCACATACACATTCACACACCCATTCACACACTATGGACACTTTGGACATGCCAATCAGCCTACCATGCATGTATTTGGACTGGGGGAGGAAACCGGAGTACCCGGAGGAAACCCCCGCAGCACGGGGAGAACATGTAAACTCTGCACACACAAGGCAGAGGCAGGAATCGAACCCCCAACCTGGCGGTGTGGGGCAAACGTGCTAGCCAGCATATCACAGTACATCATAGTACATTTCTAGATATATCCTGTAAATTTTAAATAAAATATAAGCCACTAAATTTGCATTTGGCTGATGCATTTATACAAAATACTATACAATTGTGGCAGGATACAACTGAGCAGAGTGTTTTGTTCAAAGATGCAACCATGGCATCCTTGCAGTGATGGTGTCTATGGTGCAAAGGCTTAACCACTGAGACACCACTTCCCCTCAATTAGCTCTACTGTTTAATTAAATCATTCTAAAAGATGAATTTCAGTGTTACACCAAAGTTTTTTACGAGCATGTAAACTTACATAAAAGAGACTTACATAAAGTTAATTTTCAGATGTTGACACAAAGAGAATCTTTACCATTCTCACTCCCCCCTGAAATGTTAGATATACAGATTAGTCATACAGTAACATTAAAACCACTGACAGGTGAAGTGAATAACATTGATTATCTCATTACAGTGGCATCTGTCAAGGGGAAGGATATATTAGGCAGCAAGAGAACAGTCAGTTCTTAAAGTTGATGTGTTGGAAGCAGGAAAAATGAGCAAGAGTAAGGATATGAGCAACTTTGACAAGGCCCAATGGCTAGATGACTAGTTCAGAGCATCTCCAAAATGGCAGGTCTTGTGGGGTATTCCCAGTATGCAGTGATTAGTACCTACCAAAAATGGTCAAAGGAAGGACAACCAGTGAACCGGCAACATGGTCATGGGCGCTCAAGGCTCACTGATACGCATGGGGAGCTAGCCTGTTTGGTCGAATTTCACAGAAGAGCTACTGTAGCACAAATTGCTGAAAAAGTTAATGCTGGCTATGAAAGAAAGGTGTCAGAACACACAGTGCATCGTAGCTTCCTGTGTTTGGGGCTGACTAGACGCACACCTGTCAGAGTGCCCATGCTGACCTCTGTCCACTGGCGAAGGCACCTATGATGTGCATGTGAGCATCAGAACTGGACCATGGAACAATGGAAGAAGGTGGCCTGATCTGGTGAATCATGATTTCTTTTACATCATGTGGACAGCCGGGTGCATGTGTGTCACTTACCTGGGGAAGCAATGGCACCAGGAATCACTATGGGAGAAGGCAAACTGGTGGATGCAGTGTGATGCTCTGGGCAATGTTCTGCTGGGAAACCTTTGGTCCTGGCTTTCATGTGGATTTTACTTTGACACATACCACCTACTTAAACATTGTTGCAGACCGAGTACAGCCTACACATTCCCTAATGGCAGGGGTCTCTTTCAGCAGGATAATGCGGCCCTACCAAAGATTGTTCAGGAATGGCTTGAGGAACACAACAAAGACCTTCAAATTCCCCAGATCTCAATCCGATCGAGCATCTGTGGGATGTGCTGGACAAACAAGACCGTTCCATGGAGGCCCCACCTCACAACTTACAGGACTTAAAGAATTTGCTGCTACGTTTGGTGCCAGATACCACAGCACACTTTTAGAGGTCTTTTGGTGTCCATGCCTCGACAGGTCAGAGCTGTTTTGGCACATGTTACTAGTACAGAACTATATACAATAGTAGGCAAGTGGTTTTAATGTTATGGCTGATCCATGTATACAACCATGCACCATGTTTTCTGGTATTATACTGTAAACCAATGCACTGCTCTAATTGCCCAATAATTTGCAGTATAATCCTGTACAGTAAAAAACAGTATTTTGCTGTAAATTAATGCTGTCAATTTACAGCAATATTTCCAGTGTAAGGTTGTGTGGTACTAAGTATTTATTTCTGGTTTAAAAAACAAATGAGAACAATAATAGTAAATTACACTGAAATTACTAACAGGTTTTATTATGTGTAATAAAGGACATAAAACACTCATAGCTGGATAATTACTTACTAGTAACATGGCAGGAAGTGCAAGCCTATACTTGCTCAGTTCCATGAAAAAGTTTGCATGTTTTATACATTAATCCTTTCAATTTATTGTACCAGCTATGATAAACAACCCAGTAAAACCATATTGATGACAAACTCTTTTCTTTAGAGCTTAGAATGCAAATGTATTTTCAATTAAAGACAATTATTATTTGTATAGTCATTGTCACAAAGCAGGTTTACAGTAATCTGGATGTAGATTAGATCCCTAATGATCAACTCCAAACAACACAAGCAAGAAACATTGAGAGGAACCAGACGCAAAAGGGAATGATGATGCTTTACCAGCAGAGTACTTCCTCATAAAGAGCAGCCTCCTCTACTACCATGTCCTGTGCCAAGGGGAGCCCACTGACCTACTGGTTCTGCCCTACTCAAAAATCAATGCAGTTATGCTCTAAGCACATATACATCCTTTGGGACAGAACACATGCACCATAAAAAATACTATAACTAGCCTGCATGACAGGTTATACGGGCCCTTTTGGATCCTGAAATCTGAAACTTTTGCCAGTGTTGTAAAACATGCCTCTCCCCATTATTGAAGATTAAGAACATTGAGGATCACAGAATTGGTGGTGTTGCTAAATGGTGGTGCCTCCTTGTTATCCATCCATCCATCCATTTTCAGTAACTGCTTTATCCTAGTCAGGGTCATAATAGATTTGTGGCCTAATTTTGGAATACTGGACACAAGTTCCTCCTGTTATTCCAAGTAATTATGTAATTATTACCTGTTGGTTTAATTTAGATGCCATAGTTTATTTTTAACAAAACAAACAAACACAGAAGCGTATTACCTCGATTATGTTTATTTCTTACAATTACCTGTTTAATACCCAAAACCTGTAACTCACACTCACTGGGATTATACTTAAGACATACAGTACTGTAAAATAGAGCATCACCAAGCTTTAACTGTCCTTCCCCAAGCTGATAAACAGATATCAAATTGGAACAATGCAGATTAAATGTCAAAGCATGACAGTTGACAAGGGAGTTGAATGAGTGGAAAACCATCTTTTTGTTTCCTCCTTCATTTTGTTCTCTGACTGCGAATTGGCAGTAGCTCAGTAGCTCAGCACTGATGTGGTGGTGTGTTTGCAGGGGGATTTGGAGACCTGTAGGCAGAGCACACACTGGGGAGTTGTGGTGTTTGTCCTTGTATCTGGAGTGTATGTGTGTGTGTGTGTGTGTGTGCGTGTGTGTGTGTGGTGTGAGAGAGTGTGTGTGTGTGTGCGTGAGAGAGAGAGAGAGAGAGAGAGAGAGAGAGAGAGAGAGAGAGAGAGTTGCAGGGTAATAGAGTTGTGATGGCAGATTAGTGAAGTCTCAGACCATAAGTGTGATGAAGAAAACTAACCTGTGTTTAATTAAACAAGCAAACAAAGAAGACAAAGGAGCCAGGACTAGGAGGACACAGTACATGAGGATTGGGCAAGTACGTAGACTTAGCAGAATGAACATTTAGTTTACCCGAGGAACAAAGCCTCTCTTTCTCTCTCTCTCTCTCTCTCTCTCTCTCTCTCTCTCTCTCTCGCTCTCTCTTTTCCTCCAGTCAAGTCTATAGTAAATATTTACTCTTATTTGAAGCTGCAGTGTTATCCATGAGCCGGAATTAGGCACATTTCTCCTTGGTCCCCTCACACAGTCTCCATCTCATTTACTTTGTCTTGTTTTCTCTTAATTTAAATAGACCATAGCCTCACACTTACTTGAAGCTGTCCTGCTAAAACTCAATAAACTGCTTGGTATAATTCAGAAGGTATAAAAAATAATAACCAAAAACTACCAAGAAAATCTCTCCAGGGCTACATTACTGAAATATCCTGCAACATATCCTAAATATAGAACACCAGTCAATGTTCTTACACTGATGTTTCCCAGGTTACAAAAGCAATTTGCTTAAATTCTAAATATATGTAGACCTGGTTGCATCATTGCACAGAAATAGATTCTCTACTTTAATACTTTTGGAAAAGATTATTTAAGAAAAATATTAGAGAATACATCTGATCATGATACATTTAATATACTGTAAGTATAATGTACTGTCCCCTTCAAAACTATTGGAACAGCAAGGCCAATTCATTTGTTTTTGCTGTAGACTAAAGACATTTGGGTTTGAGCATTGCACAAACATTGGGCATAGCCAATACAACAATTTGGAATGTCCTGAAAAAGAAATAAACCACTGGTGTACTGTGACCAGTACACCAAATGGGACAGACACCAAATGGGACAGCCAAGGAAAACAACAGTAGCTGATGACAGAAGCATTGTGAGAGCTGTGAAGGAAAACACCAAAAACAGCAGTCAGTGACATCATCAACAACCTCCAGAGGGCAGGGGTAAGGTATCATTATCCACATTTCAAAGAAGACTTTGAGAGCAGAAATGTAGAGGGCATACCACTCATAAGCAGTAAGAATTGGGAAGCCAGATTGGAATTCAGGAATAGAGATGAGACACAAAGGTTCTGGAACCAAGATTTACCTCTACAAAAGTGATGGAAAGACCAAAGTGTGGGGAACAAAAAGGATCTGCTCATCATCCAAAACATACAATACTCCCAAACGCCAAAACTAATCTTTAAAACATGGTGGAGGTAATGTCATGGCTTGGGCTTGCATGGCTGCTTCTGGAACAGGCTCACTAGCAGCAGAATGAATTCAGAAGTTTACAGGAAGGTTTTGTCTGCCACTTTAAAGAGAAATGTATCCAAATTAATCAGGAGGATTTTCATCATGCAGCAAGACAGTGATCCAAAACATACTGTCAACTCAACAAAGGACTTTGTCTGGGGGAAAAGTGGAAGGTTTTAGACTGGCCAAGCCAATCACCAGACCTTAACCCAATTGAGCATGCATTTCATCTTCTGAAGAGGAGACTGAAGGGAGAAACCCCTCCAAACAACAGACTGAGGTAAAAGCCTGGAAAAGAAAACCAACAATTTGGCAATGTCAGTGAGTCCCAGGATTGATGCAGTTATCACAAGCAAGGGATATGCAACCAAATAGCAAGTGTTTTTACTTCAAGACTTCTCTGTTACTATACATTTGCTTGCCTAAATTTGGGTGGTCTGGTCTAGATGTAAAGACCAGGATATAAAAGCTAAAATCCTAAACTCTTGTTTCATATCTATCTTTTGATCTCAAACCTAAATGTCTTTTGGTATATAGCACAAATAAATGAATTGACAGTTTCAGAGGGGACTGTATATATATATATATATATATTGCATGTCTTCGGTTTTGATTGGTCAAGTAATGAACTCTGAATTAATGTATTGACAATAATAGTCACAATGTTGACAGTAGGTGATTCTTACTCTGTCAGCTACCTCTCATTAAAAGCCCAACACATGACAGACACCACATAAGCTCCATGAAAGAGAGCCCTTTAGAACTGCGGATTTATTTTCTGGAATTAATTTCCAAGTATAATTAAAGCCTTAATCTCCTTTTTACCCTCAACAAAACAATTTTGTACGAACCCAGAGAAGCAATCCAAAATTAATTTACCGCACCAGTGATTAGTATTAATGCTTTGGCAGTTTTTTTTTGCTCACTTCTCCCTCTCTCTCTCTCTGAGTGTTCAGAAGAAAGGATATGTCCTGTTGTAACATAGAATATTCACATATAATTAATGTAAGCCCAGCAGTGCAGAGGGGGCTAGCAGGCATGTACTCTTAATAGCCTTCATCCAGGGAATGACAGCTTTATCGCTTCATGTCAGCAGTGGCCTGCTTATGCTATGAGTCTGAACACTTTCATATCAAAGAAAGCCAATTCTTCTGATGCTAGCCAAAAAACATGTCTCCTTTTCTTCATGGAAGTATTCCAGGTTTTGGCAAGCAGGATAAACTAATGCAAGATGAATGTTCCAGGAGTTCCAGGAGGAGCCATAACAGGGTATGTTCAAAGTATTGCCTGTAAGAACTCAAGCTTTATGCACCTGTACCTGTAATTCAAGACAGAAGGATCAGAGAGGCTTATTGCACCAAAGTGGTCATAGGAATGAGTAAGCTCCTTTACGTAATTATAACATAAATTACATGGCATACAAGAAGAACTGAAAGAAAAGGAGAAACAATAAGAGAGGAGCTCTGTGTCTTATATATACACTGTCGGTTCTGAGCTGTCTAGGCTAGTATTTTTCATCCATTTCCTCAGGTGACATCTAGCAGAGATGCAAAGCTTTGTTTGATTGGACTAGACTCCAAACAGCATGTATAACAAGGTGATGAAAAAGTACTGAAACATGGGATCAATGTGAAGAATGAAGCCTTGTTTGTTAGTGTAGATGAGTGCATCTTTGTGTTGTTTTGGAGGACAGAGAGGAGAGATCAATGGTGCATTTGCTTTGTGTAGGTAAATGATCATAGGGAGAATGGACAGGTACACTCTATCTTATGGTCATCAGGGGATTTAAGACAAATTGGCCTAAAACTCTCATCATCCTTTTCACTCCCAATTCTGAATCTGAACACTGGCATTGACTACACACCGAGCTCCTGCCAAGCACTGCCTCATTCTTTTCCAGAACAAAGTTGAATGGTCTATTTACACCCAATTTCTATCCTGTCCAAGGGTGTTAAAAGAAAATGTAAATTTTATATTAACAAACAGTTGTTTTATATGTCTTACAAAATTTGATATTGGAATGTTGGTAACAAATATCTAGCAGTAGTAAGTCTAGGCAACCGGACATGGGTTATGACAATAAAGATCCCAACGAAAGTTAAAGTTGCCTAAATTTGTTAATATGAGAAATTAAAAATGAGTTAAAAATGAGTCAAAATGTTGATTTTATTTAGCCAGTTAAGCTCTAAAAAAGAACTTAACAACAATTACATACAAAAGTACAAGGCTGCAATGTAGCAATGAGCAAAAAATATTCTCCATTAACATACTCTCAAATGTGTTGCAAAGAATTTATTTTTAAATAACAAAACACTACCATTTCAATAATTAGTCATGAATAACCATGTGTAACATGGTTCGAGATTCCAGATGGTTCTACTGAAGAGCAACACAGTAACACTTCAGACTTTAGAAGACTCCAAAGATCACAATTTAAAAATTGGACAGTTGGATTCTTCAGGTTGTCAAGTTTGAAAATAAACACCATATCCATAACAAGAAGATGTTTTAAAGGAGTTAACATCAACTTGTTATGGATATGGTGTTTATTTTGAAACTTGACAATAGTGAAGAATCCAGCTGTCCAATTTTTAAATTGTGATCTTTGGGATCTTTTTGCCTCATCACTGTTTGTAATTATTGTATGCTCCTGAGTTGTACAAATTTCAGATGTAGTCGTTTCTCCATTTGTTTCAGTGGAAATTCTTAATTTCCAACTCCTGTACAACCTACAATATACAGCTCCTGAACTTATACAAATACAAACCCTTCCAATCAACTTGTGGTGATGTAGGTGACTTCGGATTGTAGTTTTGGAGACTTTCTGAACCCAAGATGCAACTAACTTCTGCAATTCTCCAGCTGTGATCCTTGGAG